>CM045728.1:51257349-51459849 GCA_024760905.1 Plotosus lineatus
CAAAGACAGCAAAGATTATTATGAAGAATTATTTGGATAAAACTTCAAAAAAGAGAAATGGTACAATTAACACTTTATTATTAACCTGATTTTTGATATGTTATTAGTTTACACTTCATATTTCATTAGTTCTTTCATTGAAGATTTCATTCACATTAGATTATTAAATCTTAAAGACATGTGTGTAATTTTGTATTTTTTCCCCTATGTCGCTGTTTGATCACTACACATAAAACTTGTATGAAATGGCTTAAAAATCACCCTTAAAAACCCTTAAAACCAAAATTTTCGCCCTGGGCTGCACCCCTTGGACCCCTGCTTCTCACGCTTTATTAATTTTAGGGGTTGATAGCGATGCTTCAACCCACATACCAGCTGATTGCCTTGAGACGTGCTTCCTGTCACAAACAATGCAGTGTGAGTCCTGTGGTATTGACCATGGACGGTTCCACATGTGCACACGAGCTGTCCTTCTCACACGTGAAAAACATCAAGACCAACCTACGGTCACGTAATAGATGGAAGCCTAAACACCTGCATGAAGCTGAACTTCACTCGGTATCAACCAGACTACAAAGTTATCAGCAAAACCATGCAGCACCAGAAGTCGCATTAATAGTAAGAAGTACTTTTCTTATTAATAAATAACTTCGTTATAACAATGTTGTTTAAAATAAATTCAGTCGTATTATACTCTAAAATTGTTGGTCTCAGTATTAAAAAATATGTTTGGCTCTCGGAGGATTAGATTAAATTTTTTTTTTTGGCTCTCTTAGTCAAAAAGGTTCCCGACCATTGACATAGATGAATATCATTAATTATTAATAATAACATAAATAAAGGTAACAAATTTGCTCAATTTACGTCAAAAGTGTGAATCAACCTGGTAGCCCATCGCATTAATTTGTACCCAAGAAGTAGCCCTCCGTTTCAAAAAGGTTGGTGACCCCTACCCTAGAGAGCAGGATAGAAACTATGCAGCCTATTCTTTTCAAAAGTCAGCAAAGGTTCTCCTAGATTCCTTTCACCACAGTGAGATACATGGCCGGCCTTTAACTTCCCAGTTAGCTGCATTGGGGGGGACAGCATTATCAACCCGTTCACTGTAGGACAAGACCCTCTGACCTTGGGATCAGTAATCCAGTGCCCACCCACAGGGCCACCACTGCCTCATTATTGTTGGTATTTTTTTATATTAAATAATGAAATGCAGACTCACCATATACATGGCTGCAGCCACAGGAAGATAAAACGAGTAGAATGCAGTCTTGTACTTCACTATGGCTTTATATCTGGCATAAAAACAAGTCCCTTAAACTCAACACAGAACACACTGTGAATACGACATACTGTTAATTTGCTACATCTCACGCTACAACAATACAACAGCATTTCTGGTTTCCCAGTCACATGTTCCCTTTTACCAACAATCGACAATATATCATACAGTCAGTCTTAGTGTCTCACCTGTCCACAGTAAAACGGTTTAAGTCGATTTTGTTTGGAGGAGCCGTCATCAGATCGAGGGCTTGTCCCAGCTCGGTCTGAAATGATGTCTGCACAAAATAAAACCAGTTAAGAACACGACAAAGCAGATGTTCAGTGTGTCAAATCTCACTAATCAGTTATATAAAGACAGTATGTGAACTTTGAGTAATGGGGAATTTCCACCTCAGTAAAAAGCTCCAATAAATGGATGTAGTAGGGCTGCCCTCTGCAATGCCTACGCAGAAGGCGGTATATAGACCCCTCCAGGAGAAAAGCATCATTAATAGCATCCAGACCAATGCCTTCCTGACAGATGGGAAATTGCCATAAATCAGTATCAACAGCATTTAGTAACACAATCCAGAATCGCTAAACAGGTAATCTCCTAATATTCCATTTTGAGCAACTCCCCCATTATACACCAAAGAAAAATATGAATGCAATATGGAGATTTGTTTGATGGTAGCAGTATACTTTAAGCTGCTTTGACTTTGACTTTGTATGCTCGGCTGGAAAGTAAGGAGGGAGAAAATGATTTATACAGGTTGGCACAGCAGAGAAATAGAGATGGGAAGGACGTGCAGCAAGTTAGATTGATAAAGGACAGAGAGGGAAATGTATTGACTGATGACAGAAGTGTGCTGGGAAGATGGAAAGAGTACTTTGAAGAGCTGATGAATGAGGAAAATGAGAGAGAAAAAAGAGTAGAAGAGGTGACTGTTGAGGACCAGGAAGTAGCAAAGATTAGTAAGGGTGAAGTGAGGAGGGCATTGAAGAGGATGAAGAATGGAAAGGCAGTTGGTCCTGATGACATACCGGTGGAGGTATGGAAGTGTCTAGGAGAGGTAGCAGTAGATTTTCTGACAAGAACATTTAACAAGGTCTTAGAGAGTGAGAGGATGCCAGAGGAATGGAGGAGAAGTGTGCTGGTGCCCATTTTTAAGAACAAGGGAGACGTGCAGAGTTGTGGCAACTACAGAGGGATAAAGTTGATGAGCCATACGATGAAGTTATGGGAAAGAATAGTGGAAGCTAGACTAAGGGCAGAAGTCAGCATTTGTGAACAACAGTTTGGTTTCATGCCCAGAAAGAGCACCACAGATGCAGTGTTTGCCTTGAGGATGTTAATGGAGAAGTACAGAGAAGGTCAGACGGAGCTGCATTGTGCCTTTGTGGATCTGGAGAAAGCATATGACAGGGTGCCGAGAGAAGAACTGTGGTATTGCATGAGGAAGTCTGGAGTGGCAGAGAAGTATGTTAGAGTGGTGCAGGACATGTATGAGAGATGTAAGACAGTGGTGAGGTGTGCTGTCGGTGTGACAGAAGAGTTCAAGGTGGAGGTGGGACTGCATCAAGGGTCAGCTCTCAGCCCCTTCTTGTTCGCTATGGTGATGGACAGGCTGACAGACGAGGTTAGACAAGATTCCCCATGGACTATGATGTTTGCAGATGACATTGTAATCTGTAGTGAGAGCAGAGAACAAGTGCAGGAAAATCTAGAGAGGTGGAGGTATGCCCTGGAAAGGAGGGGAATGAAGATTAGCCTCAGTAAGACAGAGTACATGTGCATGAATGCCAAGGACCAAAGAGGAACGGTGAGATTACAGGGAGCAGAGATAAGAAAGGTGGAGGATTTTAAGTACTTAGGCTCAACAATCCAGAGCAATGGAGAGTGTGGAAAGAGGTCAAGAAGCGTGTGCAGGCAGGTTGGAATGGTTGGAGAAAAGTGTCCGGTGTGATGTGTGATAGGAGGGTATCGGCAAAAATGAAAGGAAAAGTGTACAAAACAGTGTTGAGGCCAACGATGCTGTATGGGTTAGAAACAGTGGCCCTGGGGAAAAGACAGGAGGCAGAGTTGGAGGTAGCAGAGATGAAAATGTTGAGGTTCTCTTTGGGAGTAACGAGGATGGATAGGATTAGGAATGAGTACGTCAGAGGGACAGCACATGTAAGACGTTTTGGAGACAAAGTCAGAGAGGCTAGATTGAGATGGTTTGGACATGTACAGAGGAGGGATAGTGAGTATATTGGTAATAGGATGCTGAGGCTGGAACTACCAGGCAAAAGGCCTAGAGGAAGACCAAAGAGACGATTCATGGATGTGGTAAAGGAGGACATGAAGGTCGTTGGTGTAAGAGAAGAAGATGCAAAGGATAGGGTGAGATGGAGGCAGATGATTCGCTGTGGCGACCCCTGAAGGGAAAAGCCGAAAGGAAAAGAAGAAGAATACTTTAAGCTGCTTTAAAGATGCTATGGTCAATATTCCTTCATCTAAGAAATGTAGTTAATACTCAGTGCTTCGGCTCCAATTAATTTTCCCTCAGGCCAAAATTAGAAGGGCCTTTCTCTCCACATGACAGGTTACTTTAACGCATCAAATATATACACTAACTGAGCACTTTATTAGACACATTAAATTATACTGGGTCGGGCGTGTCTCCTGTCTTGAAACTGCCTCAAGTCTTCAAGGCGTGGACTCACCAAGATGTTAAAAACATTGCTTTAAGATTGGTCATGTTGACACAATTACATCATTCAGTTGCTGCAGATGGCCAAATGGAAACCAGCATGGTCTTCTACTGTCATAACCCACCTATCTCATTGTTTGATGTTTTGTGCATTCCGAGATGCTTTTCTGCTTTCCACAATTATAAAGAGTGGTTATCAGAGTTGAGTAACTCTTCTGTTAGCTGAAATCAGTTTGGGCCTTCTCACTTGAGCTGTACCAGCAAAGCATTTTCAGCTGCAGAACTTCCACTCACTGGACGGTTTTTATTTATTTATTTACACACACACACACACACACACACACACTTTGGTCATATCCAGTTCTCCCCATGAGGTACTGTATTACCTTTCCTATTACACAACCACCACCATCCAGGGAGGGGAGAAAGTAAAATATGTCTTCAATAATAATGTACAGGAACTCTGATCTGGTTTGATTTTAATGTTCCTGTGTAGTATAAAGTCACCATATTCAATCGTCACCTTGAAATTCCATCAGCCTCCAACTTGCCTTCAGCTCATGTCTGCTCATTATAAATGAGTTTCATCATGGATCACGGATGGTTGAAGCATGCTGTATTTAAATTTTAGTTTTCATTCATTAATTTTTTAAGCCACTTAATCCTGTTTAGGGTCGCGGAGTGCCCATCTCAGCCGGCTGTGGGGTAGGGGAGGGGCACACCTTGGACAGCATGCCAGGCCATCGCAAGGACAACACACATACAACCATTTACACTCACCCACACACCTAGGGCTGATTTGGGACAGCCAATTAGCCAACTGTGCATATCTTTGGACTGTGGGGAAAAAAGTACCAAAGTACCCTGAAAAAACCCACGCAAGCACAGGGAGAACATGCAAACTCCACCAAAACACCCAGAGCATGGGAACCCAGGCCTACTTGCCATGAGGCTGATATGCTAATTTGAATTTTCCTCAAATAAAATATTTAATAAATAGTCCCTTGACTACATAGTTCGAAACTAACTGTGCTGTTCCATGATGAGTCTTAAATATTAATGTGCTAACTAACATCCCATATAATGCACAACTGAAAGTCATGATCTAGACTTTATTTATACAAAAAGATAATTAGTACTACTTCAGAAAGTCAAGTAAATGGTCAGTACCTTTTTATACCAGCATGGCTGACCTCTCCGTGTCAATGATGCATCCATTATATCATCTGCTACCAAGAAGAAAGCTTGCAACTGAAATGGTGAAAATAAATGAAAGAAAAAGTGATGTTAGAAACAGACAGGTCAAGCACAGTCTGTCAATACCTAATGGTAAAATCTGTGGAATATTTTCTGCATTTACAAATACAGACGCTCCCCGACTTACGTTTTAGTTCGGTTCCGGACGGCCGAACGTAAGGTGAAAAAAAAACGTAAGTTGTTACTGTATGTGCCAGTGACATATGACGTTCTTACTATACTATACATCCATAAATACCATTACTGTATCTCATAAAACACCCCTAAATCAATTATTATAAACATAACATTGTAAAATAATATCAAACATATCAAATAATATCAACATTAATTTCAAATAAATTAAATTCAAGCAAAAATAATTTCAAATAGATAAATTTTAATCAAATTCACTCATCAAATATCAAATACAGTATCAAATATAATCTTTAACATGCTCTGTGATGCGATCTTTCTGCTTGTAAATGGTTCCGATGGTCAACAGAGCCATTTGGAAGAAACGTGCAACATTCACATGTTTTTCCACCAGCCTCGATTTTCTTGATAATAGCCATCTTCGTTTCTAACGAGATGGCTTGCCGCTTTTTCTGACTACCACTATCACTAGTAGGCTTAGGCTTCTGACCAACCATATTTGCTTAGGGTTACAAAAGTCCGCAAATCAGTGTAAACACAAACATCACAGAGACGACTTCTTAACACAAGGGTAACACGTGATGACCTGGGAAGAAGGAGGGCACGTTCAGTCTGTCGTTTGTAAACAATGGACGCAGCATCATGTGTAAGTAGCGTATTACGTCAGCATACTATGGAGGTACGTCTCGTACTACAGAAAGCATGCTAAACTCAAAATTTGACAATTTAAAAAAAAAAAAAAAAAGCAATAATACAAAAAAAACGTAAAATCGAAAAATACGTAAAACAAATCAATGTAAAGCGGGGAGTGTCTGTATGGAATTTGGAATATGCAAATTACAGGAGTACGTGATTGTCTACACAGAAAACAATACAAAAATGACAAAGAAAAGAAAGATAAATAACAAAATAGCATAGCTAGGAAAATAGAAGACACGATACCAGTTCAATGCACCATCCAACCAAAAGGGCACGCTCCACTTCTCCAGATGACAACTTAGAGGGTGGGACCAACTCACGCAGTGAACCAACTACAGACAAGCCTCGGTTTCTCTTACCTCCTGTGGCATTGTACTGTAGTACCTAAAGAATAAAGAGCATTATTAATACCAAAGTGGTAAACTATTACAGGACTCAAAGGCCGCATGTTAACTAATAACTGCAGAAAGATTGCAAAATCATATGCAAATTTTGGCATAATTAATTCCCCAATTATGATTCTAGTATTAGTACAGTGGTACTACCTTACGGAACTCCCAACAAATGAAAAATCCAGGTTACAAAACGCATTTACCTAAAATATTTGTTTCTTCATACAAAACAAATTCACATTACGAAAGCGGCATCTTAAAAATTCAAACAATGTGCGAGCTGCTCTCCCATTGGCTGTCTCCCAACATTCCACCCCGCTGGCCTTCCATTGGCTATCTCCCAACATCCTGCCCCGCTGGCCTCCCATTGGATATCGCCCTGCTGGCCTCCCATTGACTAGGAGGGATGACGCAGCTCTCTCCCATTGGCTATTATGGAGCTGCATCGCCATAATACCCATGATGCTTTTTCGTGTAATGGACAGAGTTACTGTTGTTTTGTGAGTTTTTCGTGTGTGCTCATTGCAACTTTGTTTTTTGGCTCAGGCTTTTAACATTTGTAAGATTTGTAGCTCTGCTAAGAAGACATGGTCAACACACGCACGCACACATACACATGCATACACACACGCATGTGTGATTTCCGTTGTGAGTGATAAGAAGAAGCGGGCTCGTGGCATGCGGTTGAGTGATATCGTAAAGGAATATGGCCAAACCCGTCCACCATCGGTACGATATTGAAGCAGAAGGAGGCCTTAAAAAGTATACTTTTAGAATGTTTAAAGGGTTTAGGGGGTAGTATTGGGGGCCTTGGAACGAATCAGGCCTTTTACATGTAAAATGCGGTTTAACTTACGAAAAATCCAGGTTACGAAACCATTTCTGGAACAGATGAATTTCGTAAGGTGAGGTACCAGTGTATTTTCTTATGTCTTGGACATGAATTCCACTGACAGCACCTCGAAAACATTATTATGAACCTACTGAGTCTTTCTTCTTTGACAATGGAGCATCCTTCTCTTTCCAAAGTGTTTTAATAAGTAATATTTAGGTTGGGGTATCATTTAACAGAAAATGTGAAATTTTGCCTATGCAAACATGTTTACTTACAATCTATAATCAAAACAAAAAACAAAACCACTATAGCACATAACATAACAGGTACATTTTATTTTACATTGTATCAGTAATAATTTCATCAAAACAACAGCCATAATTATTTACTAAAATAATCACAGAGTTGAATGTCATTGAAATTTTTGTACTTTGTTTGGCTTAATAATTGTGCCAAAAAGAAGAGTGCCAACTTACCTTACTGAGTAAGACTGCTTTCAAAGTTTATCATTTGTAAGTTACAAGTTAAAAGTTAACAAAATGTCCACTGAGCTGCTGGGGTTTGTAGATTTTTTTTTTCATGTAACTCATGCAAGGTGTATGCAGGCCGGCAATTAAAAATGCATCAGAGTTTGTAATGTAAATTTTGCCTGTTGTGACAGATCAGTGTCGCCTTTCCTGTTTAGTTTGTCCAAATATCATAGCCTGGCATGGCAATTTAATTTCTTTTGGTAGATTTGCCCCCCTTCTTCTGCATCACTTTCCTTACAACTTCAACCAACCTTTTAGCCAAATACAAAAGGGAACACTGTTAATAACCACAGTGGGTGTCAGTTCACTGCCACCTAATAATTTCATGTAAACATGGCACCCCTGTGCCAACACGGGCTACAGTGTGTGATATACTGTAACTTCAAACTGTCAAATTATTCATTGTAGTACAAGCTCATATAATAAATCAAAATTATTTCTGCAGTGGCGGTCTAGTGGATAGGGCGCAGGATCGCTGATTCTAAGGTTGGGGGTTCGAGTCCCCACAAGGTTATCACTGTCCCTCCAGTGCAGCTAACTGGGTTATCAAAGGCGGGCCAAGTCTCTCACTGTCTATGGTGTGAGGCATGTAAAAGAACCATTGCTGACTTTCGTAAAGAGTAGGCTGCAAAGCCGTCAGCGGGTTTCTACCCCTTGCTAAAGGGTTGTAACAGGAAGGGCATCCGACGTAAAAAACCTCTGCCAAATCAAATGTGCGAATCAGATGATTCGCTGTGTTGACTCCCAACAAAAAGGGAAAAAGCCGAAAGAAAGAAAAAAAGAAAGATTTCTGAATTTGGAAACAAATTAATTAATGATCTCTCACCAGGATATATTGTTTATGATCATTAATCCAATTCATGCAACCTAATCCCTAGATTCTACTAATCATGAATCTAAGAGATGTGATATAGAACTTTTCTTGGTACATGTAGTTGTTAGCATGTCTGACTCACAGCAAAAAGGTTCAACCCTTTGAATCTGTGAAGAAATTTCTGTCTGGAGATTGAATGTTCTTTTAGGATTTTGTGCATTTCCTCTGGTTTCCTCCCACAGCCCAAAGACATGCACATGAGGCTAAGTGGTTGTTTCAAATGTCACCTAGCAGTGTATGTGTGTATGTGTATGTATGTGTGTGTGTGTGTGTGTGTGTGTGTGTTGCCCTGCTATGGACTGTTTCAGGAGTACCCTTCCTTCACCCAGTGATAGCTAGGATAGGCTCTGGCCTCCCTGTGACCCTAGTAGGTTTAAGCACTCAGTAAGTTTAAAGGGATCATAAAATGACACGTGACCATTGCTTGAAGAAAAACAAAGAGGTTAAAAACTTACTTCTCGGAGTCTGTTCAGAGCATCAGCAAGTACAGGGTCTGTGAAATCCTGCTCTGTCAACTCACACAGCAGCTTCTCAAAGTATCTATCAAAAAGCTGAGGGTCTGACAAGTGCACAGCTTTACAGCAGCTGCTGTCGCCCTGGAATCAGAGCAGGCAGTGAGGTGAGCATTTCATCAACACGTCCATCCACAAGCCTTATATTATTAACCACATGCTCATTAATGCCAATTCTAACTTTATCTGATTTTGTGAAATCATATGCTGATCTTTATATGTAGGCTGTTTATACTACAGCTCGATCTTCTCTACCAAACTAAAACCTTACAAGTTCATACAAAGCCTGACTCAGAAAGCAGAACTTTCTAATACATTAAAATAAATGTATCTTGTATATCATACCATGTTGTTGTTGATGATGTTGTCCTTGTGCTGAACTAATGACACTGCCAAAACATTGCTCTACCAACAGTCAAGACAGTTTTATCCTACATGTCGAGTGCTGTAAGCAAAGCTCAGACAGCCCTCAAGTCGGCAAAGTTTTCGGGAAATGTAGTTTTTAATTTCTTACGCACTGGTTTTATACCATCGCCTCTACACTTCATGTACCAACAGGCTTTGCGGCAGTCCGTCAGGAATGTACTCGGAAAGCTTCATATTACGTCACGAAATCTCATTGGTTAAAGCAATCAGGCGAGGATGGGCTTCAGCTCGAAGTACCAATGGGAACTCTGGATACAAAACGATCCATCACATGTTACAAAGAGATTCGTTTTAACGATTGGAATGAATTAGTTCAAAAAAAAGAGTCGATTCTTTTTTCCCTTGACGCCATCCGAGTGATTCACCAAGAAATATAATACATATAATATAATGAGGGCTCTCTCTGGGAGTAACGAGGATGGATAGGATCAGAAATGAGTATATCAGAGGGAGAGCCCATGTAAGATGTTTTGGAGACAAAGTCAGAGAGGCTAGATTGAGATGGTTTGGACATGGACAGAGGAGGTACATTGTATATTGGCAGTAGGATGCTGAGGTTGGAACTACCAGGCAGAAGGCCTCGAGGAAGACCAAAGAAGAGATTTATGGATGTGGTGAAGGAAGACATGAAGGTCGTTGGAGTCAGAAAAGAAGATGCAGAGGACAGGGTGAGATGGAGGCGGATGATTTGCTGTGGCGACCCCTGAAGGAAGCAGCCGAAAGTAAAAGAAGAAGAAGACGAATATAATGAGGGCAGAAGTGGTCTAGTGGTATAGGGTGCAGGATCGCTGATCCAAAGGTTGGGGGTTCGAGTCCCACTCTGCACAAGGCTGTCACTGTCCCCCCCCCAGTGGAGCTAATGGGTTATCAAAGGCCGGCCATGTCTCTCACTGTCTATGGTGTGAGGCATGTAAAAGAACCATTGCTGACTTTCGACAAGAGTAGGCTGCAAAGCCGTCAGCGTGTTTCCGCCCTGTGATGGCCTGGCGAGCTGTCCAGGGTGTACTCTGCCCTCGCCCGAAGTTGGCTGGGATGGGCACCAGCCTCCCCGTGACCCAAATTAGGATTAAGCGGGTACAGAAAATGAATGAATGAATGAATGAATAATATAATGATAATGTACAGGCTTTGCAGATCTCAGTCTTCTTCTTCTTTTCCTTTCGGTTGTTCCCTTCATGGGTCGCCACAGTGAATCATCCGCCTTCATCTCACCCAGTCCTCTGCATCTTCTTCTCTTACGCCAACTACCTTCATGTCCTCCTTCACCACATCCATAAATCTTCTCTTTGGTCTTCCTCTGGGCCTTCTACCTGGTAGTTCCAACCTCAGCATCCTACTACCAATATACTCACTCCTCTGTACATGTCCAAACCATCTCAATCTAGCCTCTCTGACTTTGTCTCCAAAACATCTAACATGTGCTGCCCCTCTTATGTATTCATTCCTGCTGTGCCTTTGCCTTCTTCACCTTCCTCACCATCAGGGTCATCCTGCACACCACCTGCAAACATGCTGTTTGGCAACACTCTCACCAACTACTACTTTTCAGTCAGTGACTTCCTTCAAATTACATCACCTACACAAGATGTAGTCTACCTGTGTGCTCCTACCTCCGCTTTTATAAGTCACCAAATGCTCCTGTCTCTTCTGGAAGAAAGTATTCACCACAGTCATTTCCATCCTTTTTGCAATATCTATCAACATCTGTCCTTCTGTGTCCCTGTCCTGGATACTACTTTCCCATCACTTCCTTGTCCCATCTGTTGCCTGCACCAACATGTCCATTGGAGTCTGCACCAAATGACCACTCTTTCACCTCTGGGGTACTCTGCATCACTTCATCTAACTCACTCCAGAATCTCTCCTTCTATTCTAGCTCACATCCTGCCTGTGGGGCATAAGCACTAACAACATTGAACATCGTGCCTTCATTTTCTAACTTGAGACTCATCACTCTGTCTGACACTCTTCTCACTTCTGGAACATTCCTGACCATCCCCTCCTTCAAGATGACTCCTACTCCATTTCTCTTCCCATCCACACCATGATAAAACAGCCTAAACCCTGCTCCTAAGCTTCGAGCCTTGCTACCTTTCCACCTGGTCTCCTGAACACACAGTACGTCCACCTTCCTCCTCTGCATCATGTCAGCCAGCTCTCCACCTTTTCCTACCATAGTTCCAACATTCAAAGTCCCTACTCTCAGTCCTAGACTCATGCCTTTCCTCTCCTCTCTCCACCTACGGACACGCATCCCACCTCTCCTTCTTCGAGTAGTCCAATTGCTTTTCAGATCTCAGTAGAAGTGCATTATTCATAGGTGGCTCGCACTAGTTAGCACGGACACTTCACAGCAACAATGTCTTGGGTGTGAGTTCCCGGCTTAAGCTAATACCCCCATTTCACTGGAGCGCAGCAGACTCGCGGAAGCAAAAATGTCGTCATCCTCCAATGTTTCTCAGTCGTTCCTTCATCTTCCGTGTACTTCCGTATGATTCCAAATGTATTCCTCCACTTTCGGCAGGCCAAAATCTTATGCGAACGTGCTTTTGAACATGTTCAAAAGCACGTTCACAGAAAAATCTTCTGACAGTGTTCCCTTAAGTTCCACAGTCCTTCTGCAAACGTTCCGTCATTTCAGCAAACGTTACGTGATCATTCCTTTTATTCCTCAAGGGTTACATGACCATTCCGCGAGCATTCCCCCTCTTCCAGGTGGTCAAAAACGGCCACAGAACGTTGTGTTCATCTACGGATCCCCACAGAATACTCACGGAAATTGCTTGCGAATGGTCGTGTAAGAATGGAAGACTTTCGGAACACTCACGGAAGTCCAATTTTTTCCACCATGATCATTGCATTCCGCGCGCCAGTGAAATGGGGGCTCTTAATGCTCTTAGTGGTTTGTTGAGTCACAGGTTTGGGAGTTTCTATGTGGTAGTTGCATATTCACGCCGTGCTTGAGCTGGTTTTCTCTCTGGGTAATCTGGTTTCCTCCAACAGTCCCAAAACATGCATATCAGTCTAACTGGCTGTTCCAACTGCCCTTAATTGTGAGCGTGAGTGTGAATGGTTCTGTGATAGTCTGGTGAACTGATCTCTCTCTCTAAGTCTACATCCAATCATGAGGAATGGATGTCGATCCCTGAAGCTTGAATGATGCTCGTCCAGGGATTGTAATGGCTGTGATAACAATGATCTACCATATGATTCACCAAGCCACATAAGGACTCACTCACACCTATGGGCAATTTGGAACAGCCAGTTAACCTACTGTGCATGTTTTTGGACTGTGGGAGGAAACCGAAGGACGCAGAGAAAACCTACGCAAGCAAGGGGAGAACATGCAAACTCCACACAGAAATGCCCAGGCTAGGAATCAAACCCAGACCTTCTTCCTGTGAGTCGGATGTGCTAACCACTATGCCACCGTCCCACCCGGTGAACTGATCGAAGTGCACCTCACCTTTGCCCATTGTTGACTGAGCTATGCTTCTGCCTCCTGCATGACCCTTGGAGTATTAATTGGTTTGGCAAATTAGTGAGTCAGTATTATTCATCTTCACAACCACAACAGTAATTTAGAAAGCATTGCTGTAGTAGTTTATCATTTATTCATTTATAGAACCAATTACTCCTACTACTTGGGTCAGTGGTGGTCTAGTGGTATAGGGTGCTGGATCGCTGATCCTAAGGTTGGGGATTCGAGTCCCACTCTCCACAAGGTTGCCACTGTCCTCCCCAGTGCAGCTAACTGGGTTATCAAAGGCCAGCCATATCTCTCACTGTCTACAATGTGAGGCATGTAAAAGAACCATTGCTGACTTTTGGCAACAGTAGGCTGCAAAGCCATCAGCGTGTTTCTAATCGGGAGTCGGAGTCCCCTCAGGCAGTTCGTTCACAGTAACGTTCTGGCAACTCCTGCAGCGGCACTGGAACCAAGTCGTATTGCCACTAGCCTTTCCATTGGATCCTTCCAGTGGTGCCAAGAGGGGCGACTTGCTGCTTGGGTAACAGCCTGTTCTCCATTACTCCCTACCCTGGCTCTATGCACTGGAGAGTATCACCAACCGGGATACCAGCCAGAGCACAGCCATAGTCCTTCGGGATTGACGGAGGCCTACTACTACTACTACTACTACTAGGATCACGGGGAGGCTGGAGCCTATCTCCATTGACTTTGGACAAAGCAGGCCCTATATTATCTATAGTTGTAAATGTGCGTATGAATGGTAGTGTCTGTGTTATCCCCACAACAGACTGGTGATCTGTTTAGGGCGGGCCCTGTCTCTCACCCAAAGTCAGCTGGGATTGACTTCCATTTCTGTTGCAACCCTGATGGATTGATAGATTTAAAGATTGAAAGATGGATGTAACCAAACCCCTAGCAAACAGATGGTATCACTGTTCACTTAGGAAAACCTGTTAACTCAAACGTTCATATAATTAACCAATAAACCATGCAAGTACAGACCAAGACCAAGACGCTACGGCCATAGTGAAAACGCCCAGCAGAGACTCTACGTCGTCAGGATGCTCAGGAAAGCTGGCCTTCACTGTCGCCCTCTCACCCAGGTTGACAAAGGGTTGATCGAGAGCATCCTCACTACATGCATCACTGTGTGGTACGGCAACACCACACAGGCAGAGAGGAAGGCTCTGCAAGGTATCATAAGAACTGCAGAGAGGATTATCGGGACTGAACTTCCTACCATAAACACGGTTTCCACACAGCGCTGTCACAAAAGAATAGAACGGATCATCAATGACACGCTACATCCAGCTCACTCCCCACTTGAACACAAACAGAGCACATACAACTTCAGGCACAAACGCGTGGACAGTATTGTCACGCATAGAACTCGCTTCTTCAACAGCTTCTTTCCTGCTGCAGTGAGACTCTCAAGCCGAACAAAATGATGGGCATAGTGCGACATAGATATGGATATACATATGTATGTATGTGTGTGTATGTATGTGTGTATATGTATTGGGATCTATGTATGTACTAGTATATATCTAACACTATATAAGTGAGTGCAATATAATTTATGTTGCGTGTCGAATGACTTTGCTACTGTATCTACTGACTCAATTATTTATTGTATTATTAATATTATTATTATTATTATTACTATTACTATAATATTGTACTATAATTGTACAGATTACTGGGCCTGTGTAAGGTCCCTTCTAAACATAGGACTTTGGTACTTATTCCGTAATACTGTGTTTTTGCTGTTCTGAGCCTCCTGTTTTTCTTTTCTTTTTTGTTTCTTTTTTGTTTCTTTTCCACAACTTTGACTCTTTGCACGACCGCACAAGAAATTCCTATGTGTGTAAAAAGCACAAATGGCAATAAAGAATCTTGACTCTTGACTCTTGACCAAGAACATCAGTTAATATTGACATCAGGATAGGAGACATTTGATCTCTGTCATTCTGACCAGAGCAGTTATGAACAAGCGGCATCTGGTGCTCAAAAGGGGAAAGCACAACAAGCGCTAGCTATTTGCCAAATACCGTACTTACAACCTACCAAGTTTGATGCTGCTGGCAATCAAAAAGAGGTTCCTATTACTCTGGCAGTTCCACCAATCATTGTGCAGCAGCCCAGCATCCTGAGCCACTGGCCACTGAGCCCCAGAGATACTTGGTTTACATGGGCATGATGTTTCTTAAGTATCTCACTTTGCTTTGTGATGCTGAAAACAGAGCATATCCTGAATGGCATAGGACTAATAGAGAAGTTCTCTGGGTATCAGTAGAGCACAGTGCCATTGGACTGTATGAGCAAATAAAATGACACGTGAGCTGCAAAACATTATTACCAATTCTAAATGAACAACCGTGAAATGGAACGCATTGCACCACTCTCTTCTATAATATTAATGTAACAGTGCATGGTTGATGAAATCTAATTGATATTTTAGAAGAAGCAGAGCTTCTCTTATTGTCAGAGGCATTCACACAGAATGCGATGAACAACAAGTGAGTTTCTTTGTTGGTGAATAACAAGAGAACTTTATCGAGAGACAATCACTGAGCAAAACTCTTGTCACCAGCTTTGATTGCCTCGGTAACCCACTCGCATGTTTCCCTCTTCCAAAAATGTATTACAGTTTTAATAATTATCTTTGTAAAACTTGTGTGTGCTGTTGTAGATCAATGGGATTATTTATTTATTGAATTTATTTATTATTATTGTCTTCCTTTTGGTTTTTTCCCTTTTACTCGGGAGTCGCCACAGCGAATCATCTGAATTGCACGTTTGATTACGTTGGATGCCCTTCCTGTCACAACCCTTTTTAGCAAGGGACAGAAACACGCTGAAGACTTTGCAGCTACTCTTTACGAAAGTCAGCAATGGTTCTTTTACATGCCTCTCACCATAGACAGTGAGAGACATGGCCCGCCTTTGATAACCCAGTTAGCTGCACTGGGGGGGCAGTGGCAACCTTGTGGAGAGTGGGACTCGAGCCCCCAACCTTAGGATCAGCGATCCTGCACCCGATACCACTAGACCACCACTGACCCAAGTAGTAGGAGTAATTGGTTCTATAAATGAATAAATGATAAACTACTACAGCAATGCTTTCTAAATTACTGTTGTGGTTGTGAAGATGAATAATACTGACTCACTAATTTGCCAAACCAATTAATACTCCAAGGGTCACGCAGGAGGCAGAAGCATATCTCAGTCAACAATGGGCAAAGGTGAGGTGCACTTCGATCAGTTCACCGGGTGGGACGGTGGCATAGTGGTTAGCACATCTGCCTAACAGAAAGAAGGTCTGGGTTTAATTCCTAGCCTGGGCATTTCTGTGTGGCGTTTGCATGTTCTGCCCTTGCTTGCGTGGGTTTTCTCCACATCCTCCAGTTTCCTCCCACTGTCCAAAAACATGCACAGTAGGTTAACTGGCTGTTCCAAATTGCCAGTAGGTGTTATTGAGTCCTTATGTGGCTTGGCGAATCATATGGTAGATCATTGTTATCACAGCCATTACAATCCCTGGACGAGCATCATTCAAGCTTCAGGGATCGACATCCAGTCCTCATGGCCTTTGATAACCCAGTTAGCTGCACATGGGGGGGGGCAGTGGAGAGTGGAGACTCAAATCCCCAACCTTTGGATCAGCGATCCAGCGCCCTATACCACTAGACCACTCCTCTTCTTTCTTCTTCTTCTTTTCCTTTCGGCTGTTCCCTTCAGGGGTCGCCACAGCAAATGATCTGCCTCCATCTCTCCCTATCCTCTGCATCTTCTACTCCTACTCCAACGACTTTCATGTCCGCCTTCACTGCATCCATAAATCTTCTCTTTGGTCTTCCTCTGGGCCTTTTGCCTGGTAGTTCCAACCTCAGCATCCTACGACCAATATACTCACTATCCCTCCTCTGTACATGTCCAAACCATCTCAATCTAGCCTCTCTGACTTTGTCTCCAAAACATCTAACATGTGCTGTCCCTCTGATGTACTCATTTCTGATCCTATCCATCCTCAAGTTACTACCAAAGAGAACCACAACATTTTCATCTCTGCTACCTCCAACTCTGACTCCTGTCTTTTCCCCAGGGCCACTGTCTCTAAACCATACAACATTGCTGGCCTCATCACCGTCTTGTACACTTTTCCCTTCATTCTTGCCGATACTCTCCTATCACACATCACACCGGACACTTTTCTCCATCCATTCCAACCTGCCTGCACGCGCTTCTTCACCTCTTTTCCACACTCTCCATTGCTCTGGATTGTTGAGCCTAAGTACTTAAAATCCTCCACCTTCTTTATCTCTCTCCCCTGTAACCTCAATGTTCCTCTTGGGTCCTTGTCGTTCACACACATGTATTCTGTCTTACTAAGACTAACCTTCAATCCCCTCCTTTCCAGGGCATACCTCCACCTCTCTAGATTTTCCTCCACTTGGTCTCTGCTCTCACTACAGATCACAATGTCATCTGCAAACATCATAGTCCATGGAGATTCTTGTCTAACCTCATCTGTTAGCCTGTCCATCACCATAGCAAACAAGAAGGGGCTGAGAGCTGACCCTTGATGTAGTCCCACCTCCACCTTGAACTCTTCTGTCACACCGACAGCACACCTCACCACTGTCTTACATCTATCATACATGTCCTGCACCACTCTAACATACTTCTCTGTCACTCCAGACTTCCTCATACAATACCACAGTTCTTCTCTCGGCACCCTGTCATATGCTTTCTCCAGATCCACAAAGGCACAATGCAGCTCCTTCTGACCTTCTCTGTACTTCTCTATTAACATCCTCAAAGCAAACACTGCATCTGTGGTGCTCTTTCTTGGCATGAAACCAAACTGTTGTTCACAAATGCTGACCTCTGCCCTTAGTCTTGCTTCCACTATTCTTTCCCATAGCTTCATTGTATGGCTCATCAACTTTATCCCTCTGTAGTTGCCACAACTCTGTACATCGCCCTTGTTCTTAAAAATGGGCACAAGCACACTTCTCCTCCATTCCTCTGGCATCTGCTCACTTTCTAAGACCTTGTTGAATATTCTTGTCAGAAAATCTACTGCTACCTCCGCTACACACTTCCATACCTCAACTGGTATGTCATCAGGGCCAACTGCCTTTCCACTCTTCATCCTCTTCAATGCCCTCCTCACTTCTCCCTTACTAATCTTTGCTACTTCCTGCTCCTCAACGGTCACCCCTTCTACTCTTTTTTCTCTCTCATTTTCCTCATTCATCAGCTCTTCAAAGTACTCTTTCCATCTTCCCAGCACACTTCTGTCATCAGTCAATACATTTCCCTCTCTGTCCTTTATCACTCTAACTTGCTGCACGTCTTTCCCATCTCTATTTCTCTGCTGTGCTAACCTGTATAGATCATTTTCTCCCTCCTTACTGTTCAACCTATCATACAAGTCATCATACGCCCTCTGTTTGGCCTTTGACACTGCTACCTTCGCCTTACGCTGTGTCTCCCTGTACTCCTGTTTACTCTCTTCGGTCCTCTCAATGTCCCACTTCTTCTTGGCTAACCTCTTCTTTTGTACACACTCCTGCACTTCCTCATTCCACCACCAAGTTTCCTTATCTATTTTCCTTCCAGAGGACACACCAAATACTCTCCTACCGGTCTCCCTGATCACATTGGCTGTGGTTGTCCAGTCCTCTGGAAGCACTTCCTGACTACCCAAAGCCTGTTTCAACTCCTCCTTGAAGACAACACGACACTCTTCCTTTTTCAGCTTCCACCACTTTGTCTTCTGCTCTACCTTTGCCTTTTTCACCTTTCTCACCATCAGTGTCATCCTGCACACCACCATCCTATGCTGTTTGGCAACACTCTCACCCACTACTACTTTGCAGTCACTGACTTCCTTCAAATTACATCGCCTACACAAGATGTAGTCTACCTGTGTGCTCTTACCTCCGCTTTCATAAGTCACCCTATGCTTCTGTTTCTTCTGGAAGAAAGTATTCACCACAGCCATTTCCATCCTTTTGCAAAATCGATCAACATCTGTCCTTCTGTGTTCCTGTCCTGGATACCAAACCTGCCCATCACTTCCTCGTCCCCTCTGTTGCCTGCACCAACATGTCCATTGAAGTCTGCTCCAATGACCACTCTTTCACCTCTGGGGGTACTCTGCATCACTTCATCTAACTCACTCCAGAATCTCTCCTTCTCTTCTAGCTTACATCCTGCCTGTGGGGCATAAGCACTAACAACATTGACTATCACGCCTTCAATTTCTAACTTGAGACTCATCACTCTGTCTGACACTCTTTTCACTTCTAGAACATTCCTGACAAACCCCTCCTTCAAGATGACTCCTACTCCATTTCTCTTCCCATCCACACCATTATAAAACAGTTTAAACCCTGCTCCTAAGCTTTTAGCCTTTCTACCTTTCCACCTTGTCTCCTGAACACACAGTATGTCCACCTTCCTCCTCTGCATCATGTCAGCCAGCTCCCTATCTTTTCCTTGCATAGTTCCAACATTCAAAGTCCCTACTCTCAGTCCGAGGCTCACGCATTTCCTCTTCTCTCTCTGCCTACGGACACGCCTCCCGCCTCTCCTTCTTCGACGTCTTCGACCAACAGTAGTCCAATTTCCATCAGCACCCTGTTGGTTGACAGCACTGATGGCGGTCGTTGTTAACCCGGGCCTCGACCGATCCGGTATGAATTTTGTTTTGATCATTTGCATTTTTAAATGTGGCAGAAGTTTTACGCCGGATGCCCTTCCTGTCGCAACCCTCTGCATTTATCCGGGCTTGGGACCGGCATAAGGGGGAGAGACACTGGTTAGTGCCCCCCCCGCCTCATGGCTGCATTCTATACCACTAGACCACCACTGCCCGAATTTATTTATTATCATATTCATTCATTTTGTAAATGGTTCAGTTCATTTTCTGTAACCGCTTCATCCTAATTAGGGTCGCGGGGAGGCTGGTGCCCATCCCAGCCAACTCAGGGCGAGGGCAGAGTACACCCTGGACAGCTCGCCAGGCCATCGCAGGGCGGAAACACGCTGACGGCTTTGCAGCCTACTCTTGTCGAAGGTCAGCAATGGTTCTTTTACATGCCTCACACCATAGACAGTGAGAGACATGGCCGGCCTTTGATAACCCAGTTAGCTGCACAGGGGGGGGGACAGTGACAACCTTGTGGAGAGTGGGACTCGAACCCCGAACCTTTGGATCAGTGATCCAGCGCCATTATACCACTAGACCACCACTGCCCGAATTTATTTATTATCATATTCATTCATTTTGTAAATGGCTTAATCCTAATTAGGGTTGCAGGGAGGCTGGTGCCCATCTCAGCTTAATCTGGGAAAGGGAAGAGTACACCCTGGATAGCTCCCCAGGCCATCACAGGGCTATTTATTGAAGCCTCATGTAAAATGTTTTGGGGAACCTAGTGCTTGGCAGCGTCTTCTTTTTGCTTTGATTGATAAGCAATCAAAGTGTGTGTCATTTGTCCTACTTTTATTGACTTTAAATGGTGTCTCTCACTTCCAGTATGTGTGGACTGAACTGCAAGTGAAATTGTGTTCCAGAGTTTTAATTAAAAGGAAATTAATACAATAGCACAGAACTTCTTCTTTTGGATTTTTCCCTTTTTCAGGGGTCACCACATGATTTGGCATAGGTTTTTACATCGGATGCCTTTCTGAATACAACCCTATAGCAAGGGACAGGAACACGATGATGACTATGCAGCCTACTCTTTATACATGAACGGCTCACCGTGGACAGTGAGAGACATGGCTGGCCTTTGATGACTTAGTTAGCTGCACCCCAGGGGGGGGAGACAATGACAACCTTGTGGAGAGTGGGACTCGAACCCGCAACCTTAGGATCAGCGAGCCAGCGCCCAATACCACCAGGCCACCACTGCTCTCATAATAGCACAGAACAATGATCATAAAAATGGTGATTGCAACAAACTTCCAATTTTTCGCATGAGACTCCCCCCAGAGAAATTCAGCTCTGCATTTTAACCCATCCAGTGAGCACACACACACACACAGACACACACACACACACACACACACACACACACATACACACACACACACCCACACACACACACACACACACACACACACACAAACAGCGAGGACACGCATAATTTTCTTGCCGGCCCAGGAATCAAACTACTGCCCTTTCGGTCCCAAACCTGCTTCTCTAAACATTAAGCCATGGCTGCCCGACATACATTTAACTTGACTTATTAATTGATCCCAATATTGGTCCAAACAAAGCCAGGCACTCTAACTAGCTTCAGCACATACAGAGCACACACAAGGCCAATTATGAGACACAGCTGAATTTATTGTATCAACTGCCAGCTTTACCTCACTCCTCTCGGATCTACATTTACTTGTATAATCTGACAGTTTTCAGAATTTTGATGCGAGTGACACAACACTGAAAAGGCTAGTACTGAAATTAAGTTGTGCAAAACATTTAGTATTGAGATTTTGAGCCTTTGGTTCTCATTTCTGAAACTGAATTTAATATTAATTAGACACTGATGTTTCTATGCTGATGATGTATCCTGAAAATGTAAAGCACATTTCCACATCTTAAATTTTATTAGAGAAAATGCCATTTAAAGTGTGAGCTGTCATGGTTAATGAATAAAGCCACCTCTGCATGTTACTATGGAAACCCATATAAGAAGTAAAAGCTCCCTGAGTTTAGTGGAAATCAGTGATCCACAAGAGGGAGACATCAAACTAGTAGAACTGTAGTTTCCCCATGTTTGTATCAGGAACTATAAATTATCAAAAGGTCTTGTATATACTGGGAATTTGATGCCTATAATTTAGTCAAAGTTAAGGGGACACATTATTATGGTCAGTAATGCTCGAAAATCTTGAAGCAATTTCCTAATAACAGTCATACGACCTCGCTGCCTTTTTTCTCCTAAAGAAAAAAAAAGAAAAGGTTTCACCTTGTAGTTTGAAGGGTCCTATGATTGCTCCTTTGTAGGATCCATTAAATTTTCTATAAAACTACTTAATGACCAGAATCAAAGAAGGTTCCGAGTAATTTCACTCACACATTTGCTAAATCACTTAATCCTATTAGGGCCACGAGAACGCTGAGCCCATTTGAGCCGACAGTAGGCAATGGTAGTATACACTCTGAACAGTTTGGCAGACCATTGCAGGGCTAACACACACACACACACACACACACACACACACACACACACACACACACACACACACACGTGGCAATTTGGAACAGCCAATCCTAATGTGCATGTCTTTGGACTGTGCTACCTGGAGGAAACCAACACAAATATGTGGAGAACATGCAAAGTTCACAAAGGAACGTCTGGGCCTGGGAATCGAAGGCAGGATCTTCTTGCTATGAAGGCATATACTCAATATTGTGCCATTGTGTTGCCCTTTCTATTTATCACATCTTCTTCTTCTTTTCCTTTTGACTATTCCCTACAGGGGTCGCCACAGCGAATCATCCGCCTTCATCTCACCCTGTCCTCTGCATCTTCTTCTCTGACGCCAATGACCTTCATGTCTTCCTTCACCACATCCATACATCTCTTCTTTGATCTTCCTCGGGGCCTTCTGCCTGGTAGTTCCAACCTCAGCATCCTACTAGCAATATACTCACTATCCCTCCTCTGTACATGTCCAAACAATCTCAATCTAGCCTCTCTGACTTTGTCTCCAAAACCTCTAACATGGGCTGTCCCTCTGATGTACTCATTTCTGATCCTATCCATCCTTGTTACTCCCAGAGAGAACCTCAACATTTTTCATCTCCGCTGCCTGCTGTCTTTTTCTCAGCGCCACTATTTCTAAATCATACAACATCGCTGGCCTTGTACACTTTGTACACTTTTCCTTTCATTCTTGATGATACTCTCCTATCACACATCACAACGGACACTTTTCGCCAACCATTCCAACCTGCCTGCACAAGCTTCTTCACCTCTTTTCCACACTCTGCATTGCTTTGGATTGTTGAGCCTGTTCTTAAAATTGGGGACCAGCACAGCTCTTCAAAGTACTCTTTCCATCTTCCCAGCACACTTCTGTCATCAGTCAATACATTTCCCTCTCTGTCCTTAATCACTCCAACTTGCTGCACGTCCTTCCCATCTCTATTTCTCTGTTGTGCCAACCTGTATAAATCATTTCCTCCCTCCTTACTGTCCAAACTAGCATACAAGTCATCATACGCCCTCTGTTTGGCCTTTGACACCACTACTTTTGCCTTACACTGTGTCTCCCTGTACTCCTCTTTACTCTCTTCGGTCCTCTCAATGTCCCACTTCTTCTGAGCTAACCTCTTCCTTTGTACACACTCCTGCACTTCCTCATTCCACCACCAAGTCTCCTTATCTACCTTCCTTCCAGAGGACACACCAAGTACTCTCCTACCTGTCTCCCTGATCACATTTTCTGTGGTTGTCCAGTCATCTGGAAGCACTTCCTGACCACCCAAAGCCTGTTTCAACTCCTCCTTGAAGACAACATGACACTCTTCCTTTTTCCACTTTGTCTTCTGCTCTGCCTTTGCCTTCTTTACCTTCCTCACCATCAGCATCATCCTGCACACCACCATCCCATGCTGTTTGGCAACACTCTCACCCAGTTCTACTTTGCAGTCACTTACTTCCTTCAAATTACATCGCCTACAAAAGATACCTACACATCGCCTACCTGTGTGCTCCTACCTCCGCTTTTATAAGTCACCCAATTCTCCTGTCTCTTCTGGAAGAAAGTATTCACCACACACATTTCCATCCTTTTGCAAAATCTATCAACATCTGTCCTTCTGTGTTCCTGTCCTGGATACCAAACCTGCCCATCACTTTCTCGTCCCCGCTGTTGCCTGCACCAACATGTCCATTGAAGTCTGCACCAATGACCACTCTTTCACCTCTGGGGGTACTCTGCATCACTTCATCTAACTCACTCCAGAATCTCTCCTTCTCTTCAAGCGTACATCCTGCTTGTGGGGCATAAGCACTAACAACATTGACCATCACACCTTCAATTTCTAACCTGACACTCATCACTCTGTCTGACACTCTTTTCACTTCTAGAACATTCCTGACAAACCCCTCCTTCAAGATGACTCCTACTCCATTTCTCTTCCCATCCACACCATGATAAACCAGCTTAAACCCTGCTCCTAAGATTCTAGCCTTGTTACCTTTACACCTGGTCTCCTGAACACACAGTATGTCCACCTTCCTCCCCTGCATAATGTCAGCCAGCTCTCTATCTTTTCCTTTCATAGTTCCAACATTCAAAGTCCCTACTTTCAGTCCTAGACTCATGCTTTTCCCATTTTCTCTCTGCCTACAGACACGCCGGTTGTTGTTAACCCGGGCCTCGACCGATCCAGTATGGAGGTACAGTAATATCTGCGATTTGCATGATAAAGTTTGGCATTGGTTTTACATCTGATGCCCTTCCTGACACAACCCTCTGCATTTATCTGGGCTTGGGACCGGCATGAGGGAGAGACACTGGTTTGTGCACCCCCCTCACGGCTGCAGTCTGTTTAACACATAAACATCCATAAATCTTACCCCCCCCCCAAAAAAAAACAAAACAAAACAAAAGAACAGCTTTGTGCAAAGTGTTACAGTCTTGATTTCAAATGAACTTTTTGAAATTTTCCCTATAAATCTCATATCGGAGATATACGGTTACCTTTGTACGTCAAGATCCTGATTTTGTGCAACTAATTCCACTAACAAAATTTTTAAGCAGTAAGAAGTGCTCCAACCATACTGTATTATTTTAATTTATTGCGTTAGTTTGAGATGGAGAATGATGCATGCATAAAAAACAAAACAAAAAAAAAGCAAAAAACAAAACCCACCTGATTAAATTAAATAAAAAATAATTATCAACTGCATGAAAAATCCACATTGCACAAAAAACAAAAACATCAAATAAAACAAGAAAAAGAAAATAAGTACAATTTGGTTATGCTGCATAACCTTTCAATCATTAGCAGAAGAGGAATAATCATATTTTATGAGTGTGTCTTTTTACAGAAAGAGATTTATTGCAGTCTTCTGCCTGGAAAACATTGTATTGTTCCTATAAAACAAGTTTATATTATCTGGTATCAGCGCTCTTTTTTCCTTTGGGCTTTTTACACCAGAGCCATAGTGGCTTATCAGACCTGGTTTCCATAGCATGAAGTACAACTCCTCCTGGGTGGGACGCTGGTCCATCGCAGGTTACCTTCCCAGTATATTTTATTGGTACCCATTTATACTGCTGGGTGAACAGAGGCACACTTGTGGTTGAGACCTTGCCCAGGGGTCTTAGCACAGTGGGGGTCTAACTGGGATTTGAACACACAACCTCCCGATCATGAGTGCAGCACCCTAACCACTACACCAGCGGCCTCACTATCAGCATGTTTACTGAGATCTAATTCCTGATTAACATATTCATCAGTTAATGAACAAAGGTTACAAATCCAGATACACATTACTAAATCTACAGCCTCAGCTCTGCCACCAAAACTCTAAAATTTGATATAGAATAGACGGAAGACACCTGTGAGAAAATTCTTACCCACTTAAGGAAAGACGAAGGAACAAAATATTTAATAATTAGTTGAATGCTATAAAAATAAAATCGACGTTTAAGGCTTTACATCTGTGTTTACTGTTGTCTGAAGCATGTTTTACAAAAAAAATGGAAACATTATTCATACATTTATCTTTGCTGCTTTTATTCATGTTAAATTCAATTTTTTTTGTAAACAGTATTTTAAAATATAATTTCTGTTCTATTACATTTGTATCTATAAAGTCCAGAACAACTCAAGTAACCTGAGCTACAAGATAACTGTAAATCTTGCTACAGTAATTATTCTGATTTCTTCAGTGAAAGATTTCGAACATCTGATGTCTCGAGAGCCAGCAGCTAAAAAGAGGAAAGCAGGGCATTTATTTTTGTTTGTTTTTATCTTCTTCTGTTTTATTCTTTATTAGAGTCTCAGGGAGACTGGAGTCCATCCCAGCTAACTGCAGGCAAAGGTGGGGAACACCCTAAACAGCTCACCAAACCATCACAGGGCCAACACATACAACCCTTCATATTCACAAATAAGGGCAATTAATTAATTGCTTAATTAATAAGCAAAAGTCAAAGTCTGTTGGGTTTTTACACCCGAGCCTCATGTCTCATCAGGCCGGTGCTTATCCCTGGTTTCCATAGCATGAAGCGACCAGGAGTTCAACTCCCCCTGGACAGGACGCGAGTCCATCGCAGGTTACCTATATTTTTACTGGTACCCATTTATACTGCTGGCTGAACAGAGGCACACTTGTGGTTGAGACCTTGACCAGGGGTCTTAGCACAGTGAGGGTCTCAGTGGGATTTGAACTCACAACCTCCCGATCATGAGCATTGCACCCTAACCACTACGCCACCGGCCCTACTTAATTAATGAGCCAATTAGCTTAATTTGCATGTATTTGGACTGTGGAAGTAAACCAGAGCCCTCTGAAAAAAAAAACACGCAAGCCCAGAGAGAACAGCAATTGGACCTAGAACCCTCTGGCTGTGATGTAGAAATGTTTTGTTTGTTGCACAAACAAAGAAAAAAAGCATTTTATAATTTTGTGGGGAAATGGCTATTTAGTAAAACATATAATTTAGAGTGATTTGGGGCAGTGGTGGTCTCGTGGTATCGGGTGCTGGATTGCTGATCCAAAGGTTGGGGGTTCGAGTCCCACGCTCCACAAGGTTGTCTCTGTCCCCCCAGTACAGCTAACTGGGTTATCAAAGGTGGGCCATGTCTCTCACTGTCTATGGTGAGAGGCATGTAAAAGAACCATTGCTGACATTCGTAAAGAGTAGCTGCAAAGCCGTCAGCGTGTTTCTGTCCCTTGCTAAAAAGGGTTGTGACAGGAAGGGCATCCGACGTAAAAACCTCTGCCAAATCAAACATGCGAATCAAATGATTTGCTATGGCAACTCCCGAGTAAAAGGAAAAAAGCTGAAAGGAAGACAGACATATAATTTACGGTGATTTAATTATGCCTTCATTCATTAATTTTCTGAACCGCTTTTTTGATCCTAATTTGGGTAGAAGGAAGGCTTGTGCCCATCTCAGCCAACTCTAGCGCTAGGGCTTGATTTAATTAAAGAAAATAAGTGGTTAATACAGGATGACACAGTGGTTGCATTTCTGAATGGAATTTACATGCTCTCGCTGTGCTTGTGTGGGTCTATATTTGCTCCAAAAGTCGAAAGGCATATAGGTTAACTGAATAGTCCTGATTGCCCCTAGGCGTGAATGGTGTGCACCTGTACTGGCCCAGAAATGATTGGGCAAACTGTTCAGGGAGTCAGGGAGTACATTCGCTTTGACTGACAACAGCTGGGATGGACTTCAACTTCCCAGTCACCCAAATTAATAAAGTAGTTTCTGAAATGAAATGAATGAAAATGAAATGACAAACACTCCAAATATTCTACAATTTTGTGATTAGATGTGGACTGTTCATAATTGGATTAGATTATAACAATAAATAGATAATCCACCTGCCAAAAAATGACCAGTGAGTTTAAAAGATATCAGTTTACCTAATTGTTAGAAATTATCCCAGTGTTGTAGAATACCAATCTGAATCCTGCCAAGGTGAAATTCAATGAGGACATGCAATAAGCATATAAAACACTTTTCTGTTATTCATACTTATAAACATAACCACTGCTGAGTTTCTCTCATTCTAAAGGGGGTGGTGTGAACCACCTGGATGTTGTATTCATTCATGCTAGGAGGATCCTGCCTGGACACAAAACTGCCAATGACACCCGGTTAGCAGCAGTATAGAGTTCCTCAACTCGCCACACATCTAAATGAGTCTCATGGGATGGAGCTGTTCCTCGTGCCATTAAAAGGACTGGGTCTCTTACCTTTGGTCAAGGTGATGACCATCACCCAGTGAAGCAGCCGCTTTAAACAAAGGAAGCCCTCATGTACTGTATTCCCACCATGGTCGGAGAATGAAGTGACCTTCTGTGACATTTCAATAACTGCAGAGCTTCATAGATAAGGGATAAGCATATTTTTTGAACATCAAGAAATATACATTCATCAATCCCTGTGGCATACGTGGACACATGGGAACCCTGTAGTGAAAGTTCTCATGCTGAAAGTCAAAGGCTATCATGGCTTAGACTGAGAGATTTCCTTTCAGTTTTTTCCCTTTTTCAGGGGTCGCCACAGTGAATGATTCGCAAGTTTGATTTGGCATAGGTTTTTACGTCGGACGCCCTTTCTGACACAACCCTTAGCAACAGACAGAAACACGCTGATGGCTATGCAGCTACTCTTTACGAAAGTCAGCAATGGTTCTTTTACATGAACCTCACACCATAGACAGCAAGAGACATAGCCAGCCTTTGATAACCCAGTTAGCTGCACTGGTGGGGACAGTGACAACCTTGTGGAGAGTGGAACTCGAACCCCCCCCAATGTTAGGATCAGCGATCCAGCGCCCTATACCACCACTGCCCTATATATATATATATATATATATATATATATATATATATATATATATATATATATATATATATATATATATATATATATATATATTATTTGGCCAATTTTACATTAATACATTAATTACTTTCACTGTTAATAATTTTACCTGCAACTGTTCTTAGATTATCACAGCTTTAGCCTAATTGGCTAATATTCACTGCCCTCTACTGGCAGACCACACAGTTTCAGTATCATAGCTCCTTTTTCCAAATCACGCTGTGAATTCAGTAATGTTGATCTCTCCAGGTGTGCAGAACATCGGGATAATGCACTACTGTTGATATCTTATTTTTTTCTCAGCAATCGTGAAAATGTCGTTATCTGTGCATGGATATTGCAATGAAACACTTTGTTCCTTCAGATGACTTGAAGAACAGAGCTGAATGCATAAACACCTTATGTATTGTAAACAAGTGACATCTTTTTCCATTAACCTTGAAACACTTACATAAAAAAGGTTTTAATTCAGGTCTTAGTCTGCGAAAGTGGATGCTGGGGGTCTGGATATTTGAGAATTTATGTTGCTCTGAATGGTTTTCTGTGTGATGGTATCATAAATCATTTGTGATCATCACTATCCTAACACACACACACGCACACACACACACACACACACACACACACACACACACACACACACACACACACACACACACACACACACTCACTCACTCCTAGTGTTAAGTAGGATAATTCATGAAACAGAACTCACAAGAGACACAAATGATAACAATGATTGAATTAATGGCGATGAATAGAAAGCTCATATCAGAAGCATGATGCAGGGGTACCAGGGCATAACATATTATGTCAACCGCTGAACTGCTCATGTTTCTGAACCGCTTAACATATTTCTCAAAGTGATTATTGAATTCAATGTGGAACTACGTACATCAACATTCATTCATTTAGAGCAGTGGTCCCCAAACTACGGCCCGCCTCCACATTTGGCCCGGCCCCCTTAACAATACCAGAGATGCATTATGATTATTATTTTTTTTTGTCTGGCCACGAGATCAAGACTAATACACACCTAGAACATGCCACCCTATGCCACCCTTCTGCCATCTGTGCCCCATCTGAACCCCCCCCCCCCCCCCCAACAAAAATCCTTGACTGTCCCCTGTCAAATAGTACAGAATAATGGTGAAAAGGTTATGGAAGAGAAAATTTGATTCAGAATACAGGATATTGAACCTGCAGTGGACAAACAATTATTTTTTGTTCAATGCAAAGAAAAGGTTGTTTTTTTCATCTGTCAAGAGGCAGTGGCGGTATTCAAAGAATACAACCTGCTCCGACAACTCTGAATCCCGTCACAAAGCCGAGTACAATATGATCACTTGCAAGGCCAAATGCGAGTAGACAAACTCTCAACGCTAAAAAGTGGACCGTTAGCTCAGGAGAATACATTTGTATACCAGGCTCGGCTGAACCAGTCGTCTGTTCGGGCAGCTTTCGGGTTGCTCAACTGATAGCAAGCAGCGGGTTTTTGTTTATTATTTATTTCCTAACTTTTTTCTCTGAAGGTCCTGGAAAGGGTTACTAATATTTGGTTATGCGTGGCTTACTGGAAAACAAAAAATTTTTACGTTTAGTCAGCCCTGCGATCGTCGTACTTTTACTGTTACAAACTGACCTCAGCCCCCCATCAGAGAAGAGAAAAGTTATGTGGCCCTAGCAGGAAAAAGTTTGGGGACCCCTGATTTAGAGTCATGGAGAGGCTGACACCCCTCTTGGTCAACTCTGGTTGAGATAAGAGTACAGTACACCCCGTACAGCTTACCAGGCCAGACTGTGGGAGGCAACAGGAGTACCCAGAGGAAACCCATGCAAGCACCAGGAGAACATGCAAACTCCACACAGAAACACCCGAGCCCAGGAATCGAACCCAGGACCTTCTCATTGTGAGGCAGACATGCTAGGCACTGCACCAACCTTTCGACTTAAGTAGCTAATTATCATATTAATTTATCAATGAAAACTTAACTTTAACACAGCGATTTTGATTAAGAGATTAATGATTAACAAAAGCAGTGGTGGCCTGGTGCTAAAAGGTGCTGGATCACTGATCCTCAGGTTGAGGGTTCAAACCCCCCCAAGTGCAGATATCTGGATTATCAAAGGCCAGCCATGTCTCTCAGTGTCTATGGTGTGAGTCTGTAAAAGAACCATTGCTGACTTTCAACAAGAGTAGGCTGCAAGGCCGTCAGAGTGTTTGCAAAGTGTCACCAGCGATGGCCTAGCGAGCTTTCCAGGGTGTACTCTACCCTCGCCCAGAGTCAGCTGGGATGGGCACCAGCCTCCCCGCGACCCTAATTAGGATTAAGCGTTTACAGAAAATGAACTGAACGATTAACGAAGCTAACATTTTTCTTTAACTTTCGCAGCACTGCCCCCTCCATTTCAAAGCTTTTCCTTTGAAATTAAATCAACAGTAGTGATACTACATTGGATGATAGTTCGTGACATGGCAAAATGTTTTTTGTTGTTGTTGTTGTTGTTGTTGTTGTTTTTATTTCCAAGGAAAGTCTTTCTGTTATGAAGTTCTTTATCCAGTAGTGTGAATGAGTTATTTACAAAGGAACATATCTGTGTTAAAAATCACCATTATGGGAAAATATGTATATCCTTAGTACATATCCTGATGTCTGCCAAATTTTTAACAAAAGCCAGAGAAAAGCTGCAAGAGGAGTTGATTTCTGAGATAGAAAACTAAACCGATAAATACACATAAATAGATAAAACACTTTTTTTGTAAAGAGATTATTTCAGAGTAATCTGCCTACAGAGATATGACACAGACTATTCTGTACTGTTTCATACTTCAATACTTCTGTAATCAAACTTAAGTAAACTGAAGCTGTCATAAGATGTAACACAGCACTTCTCACGCCTTCTATTCAAAGTAAACGTAACATCAACAAGCCTGCTTTCTAAGATAAGAAATATATTTCATGTTATTTGTGACTACAGAACAAAATGAAACATAATTTGATCTGTCATCGTTACCACTATGAAAGGTTAAACCACATAGTACATAAAATAATAAAAACATTTTAAAATTTATTCTTGTAATGGGTTTCAGCTGATATTTACATTTATTTTTACTCATTTTGATCACAAAACTAATTCAAAATAATACAAATGTCCCATTTTGCGTACAGCTTTTTTTCTTATAATGCAATTTTACAGTATGTTCTTCCCCAGAAGGATGATGATTGGAGTCATGACCATAGCGTTCTCCATTATTTCTGGATTGTTTTGTAGTTTAGTTTCACATTTGCACTGTAATCCTCTGAGAGCTATACAGCACTGGGAAAAATAGCTGCACAACATACATCCTTACACTGAAGGTGCCCTTTGGGTTGGGATTGTACTCGTACATATATATATATAAAACAATATCTGTTTTCATCTCTACTCTTTTTCACATCTAGATGCAGTATTCTTTTCTTACTTGGCTATAAAGATCAAATGGATGAGCATGCAGGTGCTCACACACACACACACACACACACACACACACACACACACACACACACACACACACACACACAAGTTATTCATATGATGTCCAGTAATAGTTCAGTACAATAAAGTAAATATTATTAATAGCAAATGCACAGTGTATTCAAAGCCCATTCACATATAATACAGCCGAGGTGAGAGACCCCACAAGTTCATATTTACGGTGAGGGAGTGTCTGACATCATCAATCCATCAAATGTCATGTTTTGGGTGGAGGGGGGAAACCAGAGAACCTGAAGGAAAGCAGTATGGACATGAGGAGAACTTGAAAACACTACACAGTCTGAGTATATAATTATCATATAACAACACATACAGTATAGAGTAACAAGGAAAAACTCAACTTAAAAAGAAATTGTTCATTTAAATAAGTATAGAACTGTTTCATTATTCTTTTCATATCAAGTATCATGAAGCAGATGAACAAAAGGAGACTACAACATTTTATTGACTTTTTATGATACAGCTTTATGCAATAGTATGTGTATCCATGTAACAATTTTCTATGTACATACAAATATAATATATAATATGATCAAAGAGGTTAGTGGCTATACAGTAGCATTCAAATCGTCTCAAGAAAAAAAGTGTCATGGAGGACTAATTTCATATCTTACAAGGATTTTACAAACAAAGCCAAAACCTAAATTTGTATTTATATTTTGAAATACAGGGATCCCTCATTTTCCGCGGTTAATTGGGACCGAGATCCCCCTGCAACCATCAAATTTCGTGAAATAGGATCACCCCCAATCCCCCCTGACTGACGTATACGTACATCCAGATGTGTATATAATATCAATAAATACATATTCAATACTATAAATACTTAAAATAACAATTAAACATTCACAAATAATGCATGAGATATAAATAAAATATAAATACACACAGACGCAGATGCGCACCTCACAAAATTGTAAGTAGTTTTGATGGGAGGTTTTGGGTTGTTTTTTTTTTTATTTTGCATAATTTGCCTTGTTTTTGTGGCATTTCCCTTAACTTTCCCCCCTATTCTTCCTTAATTTCCTTATTTTTTAATTCGATGAATATTTAAAAAAAAAAAACACGGTGCACTGAAGTCGCATGAATTGAAGCACGAAGTAGCGAGGGATCCTTGTATTTGGTTTTCTGTTTTCACAGGAAATGCTCAAAGATGTCTTAACTTGGCTTGCAGGAAATTCAGATAATTATTTCCTGTTTTACATTCTCTGTTATTCAGTAGACAGAGCGAGAGAGAGAGAGAGAGAGAGAGAGAGAGAGAGAGAGAATCATTAAATATCTTTTATTCCAGACGTAGTTTTTTTTTTTTTTTTTTTTTTTTTACCAACAAGCAATATCGAACTAATAGACAAAGCATGGTCAGAAGTACAGATCATTCTCATAATTAATAAATTAATTATTTTCAACAATCTTGAATAGGGATTATTGTCCACTCAAAATATCAGTACAACACTATACCTGGCACAATATATTACATTGTGCAGTTCAAGAACAAGTTTTGGTTTAAAAATATAACTTTTGTTTTCTCTTCTTTCAAACTGTCACTGTTTTTATGACACTTTGCCCTTCTTCACTAACCAGGACAACCTTTCCTTCTTCTCTCTCTCTTCTCATCATCCCCAGCTTCTTTGTGAGGTAACGAAATCCAAACACTCCAAACATCATGCAGACACTTACAATTAGGACCACCAAGCCCAGAGCCAGCAGGTTTGAAATACTTCCCGCATTTAGCAGGTAGTACTCCCTTAATCCCACAGACAGCGCACTGAGGCCAACCAGAGTACCCCAAAAACCAAAAGCCAACATGCAGGTGCCGCAGGACAGCTCAGTGCCCCCAGTAATTACAGTGACACCTGCAACAGAGACCACCCCGTTCGGGAAAGTTACGCTTTCAGACTTCGGGTCATATGTTACTGTGGTCGCCGGGTGAGGGAGAGAAGTGAGGTCAAGAATTGGTTCCATTACGGATAAGACTTTTAGTGGGTGTCACAAATTAGCTTTAGTTGTGTACGTCGCGGCTGAACAACTTTTCTTTAAACAGCAAGAGCAATGCTATTAATACATGTTCCACAATAACTTTATCAGGATATTATTAACCAAATATCATAGAAAGAGATATCAGGAAAATCAGCAGTCCTCTCTGATATCAGTCCAACAGTGTAAAAGGACCAGGTCTACTGTAAAAGCTGCCGCAACTCTTCTTTCAGCTCCGGCGAGATTCCCATTTGGTTTAGTAGACACGCATAAGATGTTTTTTCTCTCTGGTTTGGATCCAATCACTTAAACAAAGGAAAATAATGATTAGTGTTTATTTGTCTTAAAAATGATTATGATACGTTAAGAATACAGTACTAGCTAAAAATTTCATAAGTCATGTGGCTTATCACCCCTAGATACTCCCCCCCATCATCATTCCCATACAGTAGGGAAGTAGTCAAAAGCTGCAGGATGCTTAGTGATACGTTGAATAATGAAGACTACTGCAGGAGGTAGAGGTTTCTCTTACAAAGCTCTACGAATACCCTTCCACTTAATGTTTCAGACTCAGACACAGTCTCTGTTTTTTAGACGAGGCTGAAACCTTACTTGTTCAGTGGGGCATTTTGTTAGTAGACTTTTATTAGGTAAAGCAGCAGATCTGGGCGTCTTAGGCATACAGATTTCTGGTAAACTGTAATGTTGGGATGCTGTCTCTCCCTCACTCTACATGCTCATCCAGGTCTGTTGACAGTTGGGTGGCTGATTGCGCAACGTCACAGGGTGCCCTCATCTCTGTCTTCCTTCTGGTTCTCTCTCTCTTTTAGTTATACTTTCATAGCCAGTCATTCCGGAGTCCCTGCTTGTACTCAGCAATAATAAATTCTCCTATTTCCATTACACAACGATGAGTATATCCAACAACCCCTCTCTCTGTCTCTCTCTCTCTCTCTCTCTCTCTCTCTCTCTCTCTCTCTCTCTGTCTCTCTGGTTTTTGAGGTACACATTCTTCTTCTGGGATGCCGGTGATCCTGATCCATCTGAGTCCTGAGGTCTGTCCTGATGTGCTGACGATGGCTGGAGTCCTTATCTTGGAAGCCCCTTGCTCCTGCTGATGAAGATCTATATGGACTTAGATGTGTACTAACAGACTGTGAAGATGACTTTTCATAGCTGGTGATATAAAGTGTTTTAAATCGCACAAATATTTAGAACTTACAGTCGTGGTATAAAAAACCGGACGACATGTTTGAATGTAATGAAGTTTCTCATAGATGGTTTGTATTTTTCTAGTTCCTGTCAAATGAGGATGGGTTTCCCTTTTGGGCCTGGTTCCTCTCAAGGTATCTTCCAAGCGTTAGCTGAGGGCATTTTTCCTTGCTACCATCACAGTGAGCGTGCTCATTGTGTAGAGGTTGGAGAAAATGTTTAAATTCTTTTATACTTTGTAAACCTCTGTTTTTATTGTGTAAAGCTGCTTTGCAACAATGCCAATTGTAAACAGTGCTAACAAATAAATCTAAATTGAATTGAATATTACTCGTATTTAGAGTTCTAATCAATGCAAAACTTCTTCTTTTCCTTTTGGCTGTTCCCTTCAGGGGTCGCCACAGCGAATCATCTGCCTCCATCTCACCCTATCCTTTGCATCTTCTTCTCTTACACCGACGACCTTCATGTCCTCCTTCACCACATCCATAAATCTCTTCTTTGGTCTCCCTCGAGGCCTTCTGCCTGGTAGTTCCAAGCTCAGCATCCTACTACCAATATATTGACTATCCCTCCTCTGTACATGTCCAAACCATCTCAATCTATTCTCTCTGACTTTGTCTCCAAAACTTTTCCTTCGGCATCCTCTCACTCTCCAAGACCTTGTTGAATGTTCTTGTCAGTAAATCTACTGCTACCTCTCCTAGACACTTCCATACCTACACAGGTATGTCATCAGAACCAACTGCCTTTTCACTCTTCATCCTCTTCAATGCCCTCCTCACTTCACCCTTACTAGTCTTTGCTACTTCCTGGTCCTCAAGGGTCACCTTATCTATATATTTGTAATGCACAAGGATTGTGAAAGCTTTTATCAAGCACACCGTCAAACATTATTGTTTAAATTCTGAATTAATGTTTTGCTGATGAAACTCACAAAATTGGAATGTGTGGATATATCTTCAGAAGAAACCTGGAATGCAGCCATGGAAGGGGGGGGGGGCACAAACCAGTGTCTCTCCCTCACGCCGGTCCCAAGCCCGGATAAATGCAGAGGGTTGCGTCAGGACGGGCATCCGGCATAAAACAAATGCTAAATAAAATATGCGAGTCACTACAAAGAATGTCATACCGGATCGGTCGAGGCCCGGGTTAAAAATGACCGCCATCAGGGCTGTCAACCAACAGGTTGCTGGTGGAAATTGGACTACTGTTGGTCGAAGACGTCGAAGAAGGAGAGGCGGGAGGCGTGTCCGTAGGCAGAGAGAGAAGAGGAAAGGCATGAATCTAGGACTGAAAGTAGGGACTTTGAATGTTGGAACTATGGTAGGAAACGGTAGAGAGCTGGCTGACATGATGCAGAGGAGGAAGGTGGACATACTGTGTGTTCAGGAGACCAGGTGGAAAGGTAGCAAGGCAAGAAGCTTGGGAGCAGGGTTTAAGCTGTTTTTTCACGGTGTGGATGGGAAGAGAAATGGAGTAGGAGTCATCTTGATGGAGGAGTTTGTCAGGAATGTTCTAGAAGTGAAAAGAATGTCAGACAGAGTGATGAGTCTCAAGTTAGAAATTGAAGGTGTGATGTTCAATGTTGTTAGTGCTTATTCCCCACAGGCAGGATGTGAGCTAGAAGAGAAGGAGAGATTCTGGAGTGAGTTAGATGAAGTGATGCAGAGTACCACCAGAGGTGAAAGAGTGGTCATTGGTGCAGACTTCAATGGACATGTTGGTGCAGGAAATAGGGGGGACGAGGAAGTGATGGGCAGGTTTGGTATCCAGGACAGGAACGCAGAAAGACAGATGTTGATAGATTTTGCAAAAAGGATGGAAATGTTTGTGGTGAATACTTTCTTCCAGAAGAGACAGGAGCATAGGGTGACTTATAAAAGCGGAGGTAGGAGCACACAAGTAGAGTACATCTTGTTCAGGCGATGTAATTTGAAGAAGGCAGTAACTGCGAAGTTGTAGCAGGTGAGAGTGTTGCCAAACAGCATAGGATGGTGGTGTGCAGGATGACGCTGATGGTGAGGAAGGTGAAGAAGGCAAAGGCAGAGCAGAAGACAAAGTGGTGGAAGCTAAAAAAGGAAGAGTGTCGGGTTGTCTTCAAGGAGGAGTTGAAACAGGCTTTGGGTGGCCAGGAAGTGCTTCCAGATGACTGGACAACGACAACAAATGTGATCAGGGAGACAGGTAGGAGAGTACTTGGTGTGTCATCTGGAATGAGAGGAGATAAGGAGACTTGGTGGTGGAATGAGGAAGTTCAGGAGTGTGTACAAAGGAAGAGGTTAGCTAAGAAGAAGTGGGACATAGAGAGGACCGAAGAGAGTACACAGGAATACAGGGAGACACAGCGTAAGGCGAAGGTAGCAGTGTCAAAGGCCAAACAGAGAGCGTATGATGACTTGCCTACTCGGTTGGAAAGTAAAGAGTGAGAAAATGATTTATACAGGTTGGCACAGCAGAGAAACAGAGATGGGAAGGACATGCAGCAAATTTTTATTGTGATTAAGGATTTTAAGTGATTAAGGACAGAGAGGGAAATGTATTGACTGATGACAGAAGTGTGCTGGGAAGATGGAAAGAGCACTTTGAAGAGCTGATGAATGAGGATAATGAGAGAGAGAAAAGAGTAGAAGAGGTGACCGTTGAGGACCAGGAAGTAGCAAAGATTAGTAAGGGTGAAGTGAGGAGGGCATTGAAGAGAATGAAGAATGGAAAGGCAGTTGGCCCTGATGACATACCGGTGGAGATATGGAAGTGTCTAGGAGAGGAAGCAGTAGATTTCCTTACAAGAACATTCAACAAGGTCTTAGAGAGTGAGAGGATGCTGGAGGAATGGAGAAGAAGTGTGATGGTGCCCATTTTTAAGAACAAGGGAGACGTGCAGAGTTGTGGCAACTACAGAGGGATAAAGTTGATGAGCCATACGATGAAGTTATAGGAAAGAATAGTGGAACATTCTCATTCCCAGAGCATTTGTGAACAACAGTTTTGTTTCATACCAAGAAAGTGCACCACAGATGCAGCGTTTGCCTTGAGAATGTTAATAGAGAAGTACAGAGAAGGTCAGACGGAGCTGCATTGTGCCTTTGTGGATCTGGAGAAAGCATATGACAGGGTGCCGAGAGAAGAACTGTGGTATTGTATGAGGAAGTCTGGAGTGGCAGAGAAGTATGTTAGAGTGGTGCAGGACATGTATAAGAGATGTAAGACAGTGGTGAGGTGTGCTGTCGGTGTGACAGAAGAGTTCAAGGTGGAGGTAGGACTGCATCAAGGGTCAGCTCTGAGCCCCTTCTTGTTTGCGATGGTGATGGACAGGCTGACAGATGAGGTTAGACAAGAATCTCCATGGACTATGATGTTTGCAGATGACATTGTGATCTGTAGTGAGAGCAGAGAACTAGTGCAGGAAAATCTAGGGAGGTGGAGGTATGCCCTGGAAAGGAGGGGAATGAAGGTTAGCCTCAGTAAGACAGAATACATGTGTGTGAATGACAAGGACCCAAGAGGAACGGCGTGGTTACAGGGAGCAGAGATAAGGAAGGTGGAGGATTTTAAGTACTTAGGGTCAACAATACAGAGCAGTGGAGGGTGTGGAAAAGAGGTGAAGAAGCGTGTCCAGGCAGGTTGGAATGGTTGGAGAAAAGTGTCCGGTGTGATGTGTGATAGGAGGGTATCGGCAAGAATGAAAGGAAATGTGTACAAGACGGTGATGAGGCCAGCGATGTTGTATGGGTTAGAAACAGTGGCCCTGGGGAAAAGACAGGAGGCAGAGCTGGAGGTAGCATAGATGAAAATGTTGAGGTTCTCTTTGGGAGTAACGAGGATGGATAGGATCAGGAATGAGCACATCAGAGGGACAGCACATGTGAGACGTTTTGGAGACAAAGTCAGAGAGGCTAGATTGAGATGGTTTGGACATGTACAAAGGAGGGATAGTGAGTATATTGGTAGTAGGATGCTGAGGTTGGAACTACCAGGCAGAAGGCCTAGAGGAAGACCATAGAGACGATTCATGGATGTGGTGAAGGAGGACATGAAGGTAGCTGGTATAAGAGAAGAACATGCAAAGGATAGGGTGAGATGGAGGCAGATGATTCACTGTGGCAACCCCTGAAGGGAAAAGCCGAAAGGAAAAGAAGATCGTCAAAAGAAACCTGGCTCTAATCATTTAAAAACTCAGTCCTGTATAAACTTTAAACTCGAGTCTCTTGCACATTTAGCTAAAACTACACCATAGTCCTGCTTAGTGTCTGCCATATGCATATGCAGTAAAATGATAAAGACAAATGCCAGAAAATTAAAAGAAAAAAAAATTTCCCGTTTAATTTCAAAAGGGAAATGAAAATAATGAAAAAGTACAAACCCCAAGCACATAATGAATGCACTGTAATTTATTTAAAGATAACGCACATAAAATCTATATCAAGAATTAAAAGATAATCTAAAATAAAATATTATTGCTTACCTTTTACTTCACTTGAAAATGTTCAGCTCGCAAATCAAATATATCCACAGAAGAATGAAATTCAGATGTTGTTTGTCACTAATATACATTCAGTAAAATCATGCAGGAGAACAGGAAGATTAAGACTCTGATCCTTTGCACTGACTGAGAATAAAATCCGTCCTATCCCAAAAAGATTACTTTAAATTCAGATGGAACAATATGCAGACTTGAATTTTAGATATTATCGGATCGCTCTAGAGGAGCTGTGTCTCAAAGGAAAGAAAGTGTACTATAAATGTAAAAAGCCAGAGACCGGGGCTTTTATTGAATCATTGCATTTATTTGTTTATTTTCATTGCTTTTTGTGTTCTGAAGGAATGCCATGTCTGTCATTAAGCATCATTATGACCCATTACCCTCTATTTATCTAAGATCAACTCCCTTCCTTTTCTCTATCCCATGTTCTCAGCTAGACTTGCTTGGGTTTGAAGGACTTACCGAAGGCATTGTTTTCTTAACAGAAAGCTGGTTTTTCCTTCAAAACAAATTTCCCCTTTCTGTCCACTTTGTTGGTCTTTCCCTTGAGTCTTTATCCTGTTTTTATGCAACAGTCTGGGAAGGACCAGAGAAAAGTAAATACAGAAATACTGCCCAAAATTACTCAGTGTAAAAATATTCTAGTAGTTTGAGGGTTTAAAGATATAGCACCCTACATAGGTCTTTCTCATTACAATACTTGAACACATGGTTCATTGTAATGGTACTTTTACATTTATTGTTATGGAGCAAAAATATATGTAAAAATATAAACTATTGATTTATACAAATTTGGAACAATTCAGTTTTAAGATGCAGTCAGCTTCAGCTTCCTCCTGATATTCTATACTTTACATACAGAATGCTTAATAGGGACTAGCTCTCTGAGAAATTTGATACAGCAAGAAGGTTACAGGTTCAATTCCCACGTTTTGGGCATTTCTGTATGAAGTTTGCATGTTCTCCCCATGCTTGCTTGAGTTTTCTCCAGGTACTCTTGTTTCCTCTCACAGTATCAAAATAAGGCACTGTAGCTACAGTATTGGCTGTTGCAAATTGTAACTCAGTGTGAGTGTGAAAGGTTGTATGCGTGTTGGCCCCAGAATGGTCTGGTGAGCAGTTCAGGGTGTGCCTTTGCCCGAAGTCGGCTAGGATAGGTGCAAGCCTCCCCGTGACTTTAATGGGATTAAGCAGCTAAGAAAATGAATGGTTCACAGGAAATAGTGTGGTAGTGAGATGCAGTGTACTGGATATGTGCAAAAAATTGATTATATATGCTGAGGAGAGCCTTATATTTCCTATATATTGCATAATAGTACAAACAACACAAAAATTATAAGCAGTATATGAATATTGCAGTTTGCTCTCTTCTGTGTCATGTAAACTGCCTATCTTGTCCGATATTCAACATATACTTAATTGTCTGATAGCGATTCCAGAAACACCCCGTGCTAATTCTTATCCCTAAATACTATGAGTTCTACTAAGTGTTTACCACTATACAAACCATGTAACCACGCCACTGATCTTCTTTCAGTTTCCACACTACGACAATTACTCATGTGCTCAATGGCTGCTGTAGAAATCAGTGGTGGGCCACCAGGACCAGCAAATCGTTCTCTGCTGGCCTAAGCGCTAAGAGAAGAACTGACCTACATGTACAACTTAAATTCTAGGATTTGTTACATTAAATAGTATTAATTTATTCTTAACAATTCTACTCTCTTCATTTCATAGTGTCTTTTGGCTACACTGCCTCCAGTTGTGTAGGTCGATGTATTTTTTTTTCCCAATCAGATTTCAGCTTCTATGTGCTGCCATGGCAATCTAATCTGCCCAGGGCCTTCAGAATCAGCAGTGCACAGCGATGTCACTTTGTTGCGATAAACAGATAGATGTTTCTCTGCTCCTTCCTCAGATGTCATCAGCCAGGTCACCACCTGTCTGCAACCGTTTCGACTCCTAAACCTGGTATGGTCTCTTGGTGGCAAGTCGACAGTAATTAGCCGGATCACTGCCCATCTGATGAAGGCTTCCAGCTACACTGGTCGCGTTTCCACCACAACCAACATGATGCTTTCTCTACTATGGCTCCTAGTCTCCTAACTGCATCCTGGAGATATCTACCCCTTCGTCCCAGTGATGACAAAAGGCGGTATGCTGACCTCCCAGGGAAACCTCTTGTGCCAATTTCAAAAGGAGGAGTCCAAACTGACCATCCCTTAGTTCTGCCCAACTCTTCCAACTCTGCATATCGGGGTTTTTTTCTATCATAGGCTTCTTCAAATGCTTCCTCCTATGGTACAGTCAATTCTACCATTATGAGTCTCTTTTCGCTTACTGCTCACCACTTTCTTCCTGTCCTGATCTCTATCCCTGCTTGTCTGATCTTGTCATCCTTAGAATCTCTGTGTGTCATTACCAGTCTTGCCTTGGCGACTTTGAATTCTTCTACCAGTGATGTTAATGGTAGCTGAACCACAGCACTGCGACTGTACAAGCCAATGCTTGTAAAACTGGGTGGCACTTCTAACCATCTTCTTAAAGACCTTTTCATAATTCTCTCTAGGCTTTCAACCACTGTTGTTGCTACTTCATACAACATCAAGGGCCAGATTAATCTTGGGAGTAGGCTATGTTGGTAAATCCAGCACTTGAATTTTTCTTGGTCGCCCTGTTCTGTCAATCTTGCTTAGACCATCTACACTTTTGTCTTCAGCTGTTTTACTTATTATCTGTCTCTCAAACTTGCATCAAACCACTTGTATAGGCATTTTACTGGTTTTTCTGTGAGAGATGGAATGGATTGGTTCTGTACCTTCAAGTCAAACTTGTTGCTGGCTGATCCCTTGACAGTGACCAAGCTTCTTAACTTTTCGGCCTTGAAGGACATTATAGCCCACTCTACCAGGCTACTTAAGGCTGCGAGTATCCATCTAGCTTGGACATGTGTAGATGTTGTGATGGTCATATTGTCCATAAAGCTCCTATTGGATAGTTGTCTTATCCCTGATGCTAACAAGGGGCCTCTTGATTCTGTCTGTGCCACCTTGATTATCAGGTTCATACCCATCACAAACAGGATTACTGATATTGTGCAGCCTGTAACAATTCCCTTCTGCAATGGTTGCCACTTTGTGGTGCATTTTGGTGTTGTGAATCTGTGTTGCACATCAAGATAGTAGTTATTTGTCATTTTCCGAATGTGCTCTGGGATAAAGTAGTGGCTGAGTGTCTTGAAAATCAACTGGTGAGGTATTGAGCCATAAGCATTGGCTAGATCCGACCACACTACTGACAGACTGTTGTTGTTGTTGATATTTGCTTCTCTTGCCAGCTGTGTGATAGCATAGATATGTTCAACACATCCTGAAAAACCTGGCACACCTCCCTTCTGGACTGATGTGTCAATGTTCTCATTCACTGTCATATATGCTGTCATCAGTCTTGCTCACACAGAAGATTTCCCCCTCTATATTCAACAAGAAGATGGTACAGAACTGTTTGATGCCTCTGGACTCTTTTTCCTTGGGGATAAATATCTTTGCCAACATGCAGGAATCTTCCCACTTCTCCACACTACGTATTTTCAAAAGTTTCCACAACCTCTTTACCAGCAAGGGGCACATCTTGTAAACTTTGTATGGCAGTGGTCTCCAAACTTTTTATCACCCTGGACCGGTCAACCTTGGCAAATTTACCCCGGACCAGGGGGTGGGGGATGGGGGTGTTTGTGTGATAGATTGTTTGTATTGTAAGTAGAACATTTATATAAAATATTGTTAGTATTATTAATAATAATAATAATAATAATAATAATAATAATAATAATAAGCAATCCATGAATGTTATTTTTCAACAGCTGAAATAAAGTTGGTTGGGAAGTAGAGCTTGAACTTTTCTTAAAAAGAACAGGTGATCATGCACCAGCTGAGAGAATGAAGGCTCAGGCTCAGTCTCACCCAAAATCCCCACTATTGTTTGAAACATGTGCAGCATGCCTCTGTTCATGTGCAGTCCCCTTGTGGTTTACATTTTAACGCTCAAACAACCGCCATATAACTGAGAGAATCCGGTCATTTTTCAAAATAAAAGACTTTTTCAAAATTAAAGACAGTTCAGACTTAGATAATAAATAAAACAGAAATAATGAATTATTTCTTCTGCGGACCGGTACCAATTGAGCCACGGACCGGTACCGGTCCGTGGGCCGGTGGTTGGGGGCCACTGTTGTATGGCACCCCGTTGGGGCCAGGTAATGACTTGCTAAGGGCCTTCATACTGATCTCTCTCACTTCTTGCCAGGTCGGTTCTTTCACACTGATTTCTACCTTGGGTGGATCAACTGCAGGTATGTTTTCTTGTTCTTGCAAAGACTGGTCAGAGTGGGTTTGAGATAAATACTGTTCAATCTCCTCCCTGCTGCGTTTCAGGACTCCTCCTCTTTCGCCTTTGAGAAGAGAAGACGAGACCTGGTATACATTTTGAATCAACTTTACTCTGGCTCCTGACTTTCCCTTCCTTTTCTTCCTGATGTTCTCAGCTTTCCCGAGCCTACATAAACGCTCTCGTAATATCACGAAGATCTGATATGCCCCTCTTCTCCTCTTCAACAGCATGTCGGAACTGTCTTCTCAGAGTTCTTAACTCTGAAATTATTTCTGCAATCTGTTTCTGATGCCGGCTTTGGTGGAACTCTTTCTTGGTCTGTTTCATTTCTACTACTCCAAACCGGTCTTTTCCATATGAGTAAATAATGGTAGTCAAGGGCTGCAACTTTCCCTCGACTCCTCCAACCAATACTCACTCAAGGATTCCCTGAAGATCATCATACAATTGTTTCCATTTACTCCTTTAGGCTGAATTTGGCCACTTTACCTTGTCATTCACTACCATCAAATATGGATTACTCAGTGCATGAGCATTGCTTGTCCCTTGCAACTCTGCACGGAGAGGTTTTCCTCACTGTGGTTTTGTACCGGGATAGTAACCTCCTGAGTCTCACCAGATTGCTGATATGTGCACTGCTGCTGGGTTTTCCGAGAACGACACTTGGCTCTTGCCTGTAGTACTCGCAGACTCCTGATATTCGTACATAACTTGCCACACTTCTGCCACCTCTTCCACCAGTGTCAGTTGTTTCCATGTTGATTGTGATGCCTGTTGTCCTTGTCGGTTCTTGTCCATTAAATCTATCCGGGTGGGTCTATCATTCCTCCCACTCTCGTCAGATCCTGGGGGTATGGTTCCTCTTGGTTATTTGTAGCTTGGAATGGGTGTCCTTTTGCAAAGACTGTACAAAGAGTGACCAACACTCTGTACCCCTGTTGTAGTCTTTCCCACTGTCATCTGTCTTTCCAGGGTCACCAATCATTCTTGATTGTCACTCTGTCTTTCCATCGTCTCCGAGAATACGAGAACTGGTATGGATTTTGAATTAACTTGACTCTGGCTCTTGAAGTTTCCTTCCTTTTCTTCCTGATGTTTGAAATGGGGCTGTTTAACCAATCAGATTTAAGATTCACCTCTCATGGTAAATGCGGTGAAAGTTATGTAATGCTCAGAGATACTAGCAGAAATGCCCGATATGCCTCATGGTCTGCAATGTCACCTGTCGTTTTGTCTTTTGTATATTATTAAATTGTTTGTACAATTTTGCATGACAGTGGTGGTATGAAGAGATTGATTAAGCCCATTAAGTCCCACTGAAGGCTCGGGTACCAAATGCACGGCTCGCCACTGGTAGAAATCAAAATTATGGAAGTTTAGTAGCTTAACTAGCTTAATGTTTTGGAATAAAATTACATCAGACCCTTCACCCACATATATTATCCTCTCTAAATCACTTCACAATAAAAGATGATAGTTAAATGACCTACGAGATCTTTTAAAGAACATTATTATCATACATCGTTTCCATCAGCCATTACCATGAAACGTATTTATACTTTCCTCAGTCCAGGGTGATGTGGCCCTCAGTAAAAATAAGTTTGACAGACCTGTTCTAAAGAGTTAAATCTAAGACAAGTCTGACAGGCAGTCATTACCAGATTCAGCTTCACAATCTCGTAATTTCCGAGAAAGTCAGTCAAGGAGGCTAGTGCACATCCTAGCCAACTGGACAATTCGCCAGGCCATCATAGGGTAGATGCCAACCTAATGGCATTCTCTTTATGAATGACAACAATGGTTATTTTACATGCCTCTCACCACAGAGTGAGAGACATGGTTGGCCTTCAGTAACCAAGTTAGCTGCACTGGGGAACAGCAGTGACAACTTGGTGATAGTGGGGATTGATCACCAAGCTTCGAATCAATAAGCCAGCACCCTACCACTGGGCCACCACTGTCGCTCGTGCATGCACATGTGTGTGTGTGTGTGTGTGTGTGTGTATCTTCTTCTTTTCCTTTCGGCTGTTCCCTTCAGGGGTCGCCACAGCAAATGATCTGCCTCCATCTCTCCCTATCCTCTGCATCTTCTACTCTTACTCCAATGACCTTCATGTCCGCCTTCACCGCATCCATAAATCTTCTCTTTGGTCTTCCTCTGGGCCTTTTGCCTGATAGTTCCAACCTCAGCATCCTACGACCAATATACTCACTATCCCTCCTCTGTACATGTCCAAACCATCTCAATCTAGCCTCTCTGACTTTGTCTCCAAAACATCTAACATGTGCTGTCCCTCTGATGTACTCATTTTTGATCCTATCCATCCTCGTTACTCCCAAAGAGAACCTCAACATTTTCATCTCTGCTACCTCCAACTCTGACTCCTGTCTTTTCCCCAGGGCCACTGTCTCTAAACCATACAAATTACTGGCCTCATCACCGTCTTGTACACTTTTCCCTTCATTCTTGCCGATACTCTTCTATCACACATCACACCGGACACTTTTCTCCAGCCATTCCAACCTGCCTGCACGCGCTTCCTCACCTCTTTTCCACACTCTCCATTGCTCTGGATTGTTGAGCCTAAGTACTTAAAATCCTCCACCTTCTTTATCTCTGCCCCCTGTAACCTCAAAGTTCCTCTTGGGTCCTTGTCGTTCACACACATGTACTCTGTCTTACTAAGACTAACCTTCAATCCCCTCCTTTCCAGGGCATACCTCCACCTCTCTAGATTTTCCTCCACTTGGTCTCTGCTCTCACTACAGATCACTATGTCATCTGCAAACATCATAGTCCATGGAGATTCTTGTCTAACCTCGTCTGTTAGCCTGTCCATCACCATAGCAAACAAGAAGGGGCTGAGAGCTGACCCTTGATGCAGTCCTACCTCCACCTTGAACTCTTCTGTCACACCGACAGCACACCTCACCACTGTCTTACATCTCTCATACATGTCCTGCACCACTCTAACATACTTCTCTGTCACTCCAGACTTCCTCATACAATACCACAGTTCTTCTCTCGGCACCCTGTCATATGCTTTCTCCAGATCCACAAACGCACAATGCAGCTCCTTCTGACCTTCTCTGTACTTCTCTATTAACATCATCAAAGCAAACACTGCATCTGTGGTGCTCTTTCTTGGCATGAAACCAAACTGTTGTTCACAAATGCTGACCTCTGCCCTTAGTCTTGCTTCCACTATTCTTTCCCATAGCTTCATTGTATGGCTCATCAACTTTATCCCTCTGTAGTTGCCACAACTCTGTACATCTCCCTTGTTCTTAAAAATGGGCACAAGCACACTTCTCCTCCATTCCTCTGGCATCTGCTCACTTTCTAAGACCTTGTTGAATATTCTTGGCAAAAAATCTACTGCTACCTCCCCTAGACACTTCCATACCTCAAGTGATATGTCATCAGGGCCAACTGCCTTTCCACTCTTCATCCTCTTCAATGCCCTCCTCACTTCTCCCTTACTAATCTTTGCTACTTCCTGCTCCTCAACGGTCACCCCTTCTACTCTTTTTCTCTGTCATTTTCCTCATTCATCAGCTCTTCAAAGTACTCTTTCCATCTTCCCAGCACACTTCTGTCATCAGTCAATACATTTCCCTCTCTGTCCTTTATCACTCTAACTTGCTGCACATCTTTCCCATCTCTATTTCTCTGCTGTGCTAACCTGTATAGATCATTTTCTCCCTCCTTACTGTTCAACCTATCATACAAGTCATCATACGCCCTCTGTTTGGCCTTTGACACTGCTACCTTCGCCTTACGCTGTGTCTCCCTGTACTCCTATATACTCTCTTCGGTCCTCTCAATGTCCCACTTCTTCTTGGCTAACCTCTTCTTTTGTACACACTCCTGCACTTCCTCATTCCACCACCAAGTTTCCTTATCTACTTTCCTTCCAGAGGACACACCAAGTACTCTCTTACCGGTCTCCCTGATCACATTGGCTGTGGTTGTCCAGTCCTCTGGAAGCACTTCCTGACTACCCAAAGCCTGTTTCAACTCCTCCTTGAAGACAACACGACACTCTTATATTTTTCAGCTTCCACCACTTTGTCTTCTGCTCTGCCTTTGCCTTTTTATCACCTTTCTCACCATCAGTGTCATCCTGCACACCACCATCCTATGCTGTTTGGCAACACTCTCACCCACTACTACTTTGCAGTCACTGACTTCCTTCAAATTACATCGCCTACACAAGATGTAGTCTACCTGTGTGCTCTTACCTCCGCTTTCATAAGTCACCCTATGCTTCTGTTTCTTCTTGAAGAAAGTATTCACCACAGCCATTTTCATCCTTTTTGCAAAATCGATCAACATCTGTCCTTCTGTGTTCCTGTCCTGGATACCAAACCTGTCCATCACTTCCTCATCCCCTCTGTTGCCTGCACCAACATTTCCATTGAAGTCTGCTCCAATGACCACTCTTTCACCTCTGGGGGTACTCTGCATCACTTCATCTAACTCACTCCAGAATCTCTCCTTCTCTTCTAGCTCACATCCTGCCTGTGGGGCATAAGCACTAACAACATTGACCATCACGCCTTCAATTTCTAACTTGAGACTCATCACTCTGTCTGACACTCTTTTCACTTCTAGAACATTTCTGACAAACCCCTCCTTCAAGATGACTCCTACTCCATTTCTCTTCCCATCCACACCATTACAAAACAGTTTCAACCCTGCTCCTAAGCTTCTAGCCTTTCTACCTTTCCACCTTGTCTCCTGAACACACAGTATGTCCACCTTCCTCCTCTGCATCATGTCAGCCAGCTCCCTATCTTTTCCTTGCATAGTTCCAACATTCAAAGTCCCTACTCTAAGTCCTAGGCTCACGCATTTCCTATTCTCTCTCTGCCTACGGACATGCCTCCCGCCTCTCCTTCTTCGACGTCTTCGACCAACAGTAGTCCAATTTCCATCAGCACCCTGTTGGTTGACAGCACTGATGGCGGTCGTTGTTAACCCGGGCCTCGACCGATCCGGTATGAATTCTGTATTGATCATTTGCATTTTTAAATGTGGCAGAAGTTTTACGCAGGGAGCCCTTCCTGTCGCAACCCTCTGCATTTATCCGGGCTTGGGACCGGCATAAGGGGGAGAGACACTGGTTAGTGCCCCACCCCCCCCCCCACCCCCCCGCCTCATGGCTGCATGTGTTTGAGAGTGATAATCAGTAGTGTATGCTGTGATTCATAACAGATATCCCTGTTTAATATTCTGTGATTGTAAATGTGACCATGAGTGTGATATCTAGGTGATGTACTATTTTGCTGGCTACATTGGATTCAGAGTACTGAATAGAACAAAATGTAATATCATCCTGAGGAAGTTTTTCATGGTTTATCACTGAGACAAGGGTCAGGTTTCTCAGGATGCTCAGCACGGAACTTATGGCACAATCATGAATGCAGAATATCACGTCCTGGAACCCAGCTCTTCTGGATCATATATTTTCTATTTTCCAATCAGACAAGCGTTCACCTTTTTTTGGTGTTAGTACAGGATTGACCTTATGATGTACATGGATTGTCTGTCAGTCTGAGAGGCACAGGTGGTGAAGCTGTGTGAAAAATAGTAGCTAAAGGTCTAGGGATTACAGGTTTTAGACATGGCACATGGTTTGATGGAGATTTAACAGTAGTGCTGACGTGACACCTGTTCAAGCAGATGCATAACATTTAAAACTATGTATTATTTTCTGTTGTTTTACCCTAGTTTGTGAATTGTAGACTGTGTGTGTGTGTGTTTATATGAATATCAGTTTTATTACATTTCAATGTAGCAAAATAAAAAACCCTCTAGTTTACTGAACTCTGGTTAGAGTCATTACTATGACACAATTTTAAAATGCGTGATTCCTGTGATTTTTAATAAAATTAACAACTACTATTTATTCATTGTGTTAATTAGGATTATGCTTATTTTAAGGATATCATACAATCTTCTAACCTGTGAATTACTACAAATAGAAATTCCTTGGGCTTATGTACGTACCTTAAATAAATCTTTAGAAGTCACCATGGTAAAATAAGCATACGTGTGGCTTTAAGTATTTTATTGTTGTTTTGACAGCATCATTATTGGCTCTAGGAAGTAATCCAATAGAAATAGGATCTCAAAGGCCGCAAATAGTTGAGCTACAATCCCTGTACTGCTAGGGTGAAGAGAGATCAAGAGAATGGGGAGCTCAAGAAAACGACTCAAACTATGATCAGGGAAATTTACTTTAAAAAAATAGTGTGATGCTAGTTACCCTATTAAATGCAATACAAAAATGATCCCACTGATATCAAAAACTTTTATTTTCTCTCTAATTGTATGTAATATTATGTTGGAAGAGGGTGTGTAAATGTTTTCCAAATGTCATTGGTGTGTGTGTGTGTGTGTGTGTGTGTGTGTGTGTGTGTGTGTGTGTGTGTGTGTGTGTGTGTGTGTGCGTGTGTGGTGGTGGTGGTGTTTCAAGAAACCTGTCGAGAAGAAGTGAGTGACCACTTCACATGAGGCCTGGCGGGGGAAGTCCAAAGACAATTAAGGCATCCAAAGAGGATTAATTTGGGTCAAGAGTAATTGAACAGTGATTCCGACATCCCAGCTGGTGTTGTTTACTCTCCTCTGAAGAGCACAGCAAGTTCCACAGTATCATGACTAGATATAGGGGAAAAACACTTAGAGTACATTAGAAATCTCACGTGAGGTCAATATTAAGTATCAAAAACACGTGAACATATAACACGTCAAAAACACATGAGGTCAATATTAAGCACCTCTTAAACTCCATTTTGGTTCTGCTTCGAAGGGTGTGCTAGTGAGACAGGGAGAAAGCAAGAGGGATGATACTTTAAAAAGAAAAGGACAGCAGAACAGATGGTAAGGCTTAAAGACCCCAATTACTTGCCAGATTTTATCACCATCAAACAAAGTATGTGGTATTCTCAGACTTTCCATAAGCACCAAATTATAACCTAAGTCCCTTGGCTTAGAAAAAAATCGTATTCATCCTTAGCTGTAATACCTTTTTTGTTTGTTTTGTTTTTAAGTTTGATATAATATGAATAATTTAAACTATTCAGTAATGATTTAGGTCAGCAGAGTGCAGCAAGAAGGTCCTGGGTTTGAGTCCTGGACTTAGTAAGGGTCTTTCTATGTGGAGTCTGCATGTTCCCTCGTCTATGCTTGCATGAGTTTCCTTCGGACGCTCTGGCTTTTTTACCCAAAGTCCAAAGAGATGCACATTAGACTAATTGATTGCTTCAAATTGTCCCAAGGTGATTGTGAATTCTTATGTGTGTGTTGACCACACAATGGTCTGGTGAACTGTTCGGCATGCATCTCGCCTTCACCCGCTTTCAGTTGAGATAGGCTCTCCATGAGCCTAATTGGATTGAGCAGTTTGGCAAATAAGTGAGTGAGATGATAAAAATTTAAATATAATTTTCATTATGCCTGAATGCAAATTACTGAGTAGACTCGTAGTGTTGTTCTGTAATGCCTGTACTATATAGTGACTTGAATTTTCAGACACTTAACATAAAAAGGCTGTGAATAGTATGTGGTTTGGTTTTTAGTTTCTATAATTTAAAAAATATATGAACACAGACATGAATTAAAATTTCAACAGTTTAGGTGAGTGAAACCCACCTTTACGAGACTTAACCTTGCTGTCAGAGGTAACAGTCTAAGTCTTTCTCCACCCACTGTGCTATCTCATCCCCCATTCTCCATGCCCTCTGCTACCAGTCATATTTGGTAATCCTTACTGCAGACAGCCACCCATTCTTGAAGGCAACCATTTATCAAGAAGACAAAAAATTTCCACAGAAAAATTGAGCCTCTGGTTCAGCTTTTGAGAGAAAGAGCACCTGCATCCAAATCCAGCAATGGGAAACTCCAAGAGTAGCGCCATGTCCAAGGAGATCCTGAAAGACCTGAAAATAACAACAAATTTTTCAGAGAACGAGCTCTCACAGTGGTATGAAAACTTCCAAACACAGTGTCCATCTGGACGCATCGCACCAGATGAATTTGAAAAGATCTATAAACGTTTCTTTCCTGACGGCGATGCCACTACATATGCCAAGCATGTCTTCCGATCATTTGATACGAATGATGACGGGACGCTAGACTTCAAGGAGTACATAATTGCTCTACACATGACCTCAGGTGGGAAAACAGAGAGGAAGCTGGAGTGGGCTTTCTCACTTTTTGATGTTGACAAGAATGGCTACATCACCAAGACAGAAGTAGCAGAAATCTGCCATGTAAGTTCTTATCTCTGATTACTGAGACTGAAAATACTCTCAGCCCATTTTGAACAATACTGTGAATCATTTATGAAACATATATTTATCTATATTTATAAGTTTGAGAGGGGAAAATAGAAATACTGTGGGGTAAAGCAGGACAATGATTTTCTGATGTGTTTAGCATATTTCAGTGGGTTATACAGAGTATAATAAAATCATCCAAAGTTTTATTGCAACAGTTGTGCACATCTTCAAGAAATTAAAAATATTACAAAAGGCTCAGTACAGTACACCTCAGAAATAGAAATTAAGTAATTTTTAAAAATTAAAGTAAAGATAATAACTGTAGACATTGCCGTTGTATTTAGTTAATATTTTATATATTTCATTTACCTCCATGTCTTTGCTACTTTATGAGGATATATCCAGTTTAACATCATTGTTATGGTGTTTGTGGTGTTAATTTATGCAGAAAACACATTCGTCACAGTAAAATGGGGAAATAATCTCTCTGTGTGAGAATATAAAGAATCTTCTTCCAGCTTTTTCCCTTCTTTTTCAGGAGTTGCCACAGCAAAATCATCTGATTCGCACGTTTGATTTGGCATAGGTTTTTATGTTGGATACCCTTCCTGACACAACCCTTTAGCAAAGGACAGAAGCACGCTGACAGCTTTAGAGTCGACTTTTTACGAAAGTCAGCAATGGTTCTTTTACGTACATCTCACCATAGACGGTGAGAGACATGGCTGGCCTTTGATAACCCAGTTAGCTGCACTGGGGGGGACAGTGACAACTTTGTGGAGAGTGCGACTCGAACCCCCAACCCTAGGATCAGTGATCCAGCGCCCTATACCACTAGGCCACCACTGCCCCTGTGTGAGAATGTAAAGAATATTTCCTTCAATATGTCTGATGTAGCATTGAGGAATTATGGTCTTGTGGATCTGGCTTTGCTAAATAGCCAAGTCAATTTTAAAGACTGTAGTTTTGCAGTTATATATAATTAGCAATTATTCACAAAGACAGACTATTCAATTCAGCGGTGTCCACTGAGTCTGTGGCATATTATTGTTTTAGCATATACTGCACTGGAACATAAACAAACTAAACCAAAAATGTATGTAGTTTATTTTTTTCATATTTTTACAGAGAGGTCAGGTGACCTGTACGCCAAGCAGAATTAAATGTTGTGTAGTTAAATGGCATATTTGCAATGGTACAGGCAGACAAGGTAGGACCCAAACACAGGATAACAGGAGGCTGGGCGGAGGTGAGGAAAATTACATTTTTATTTTGAGCTCCCAGGCAGCAGGAAATCAGAACGCAGACACACGGTCTAGACACTGGCAGGACTTGCTGAGGCGGGGCTGGCAGGTAGATAGACAAGCAGAGTGGTGTTGGAGCTGGTGCAGACGGACCTACAGGTAGTGACAACATCAATGAACTAACACGGGGAAGATGGTTAGCTGGAGTATAAACAGGAGTGTAGATGAGGAGATTATTGGGGGGGTGCAAGGCCACACCTGTGCATAGAGAGACACATGGAAAAACACTGGAAAACGAAATCCAGATCAGCTACCCTGATGTGATGAAACACGCAGAATCATGACATACATGTATTTTTTAATTTACTCAGACTTTTAGCAGGTATCATATGTAAAGGTAAAAACCATGCTCTTTAAGTGTTTTAAATCCATGCAAACTTTTGTGTATAATATGCAAAAACAGAAAAAAAAACTAACTAACAAATTTCATGTTTTATTTTTTGTTTGATTCTTTTAAACAAAATGCCACTTACTACAAGACACATTGTGACTGACCTTCATTTTGATTCATGCACAACAACTCCTGGCAAAAATTATGGAATGACCAGTCTCGGAGGATGTTCATTCAGTTGTTTAATTGTGCAGAAAAAAAGCAGATCACAGACATGACACAAAAGTAAAGTAATTTCAAATGAACTTTCTGGCTTAAAGTAACACACAAAAAAATTAAGAAAAGAGAAAATGTGGTAGTCAGTAACATTTCAGTTTTTAGACCAAGCGGGTAATAAATGGTGGAATCACATAATTTTGAGTAAATAATTATGGAATCACCCTGTAAATTTCCTTTCCCAAAACTTACACATGGTGATCACTCAATATGATCACTGAATATAACTTTCATTCAGTCATCCACAGTCCACGATTGCTTTTCCTTAGCCCATTGTAACCTTGTTATTGATGATGGTTTTTGTTTAGTTTTTCTGTATGTACAATCCCATTTCCTTTATGCAGTTTCTTACAGTTCAGTCAGGTTCACTCCAGTTTCCTCCTATTTATTCCTCATTTGTTTTGCTGTATATTTTCTGTTTTCAAGACATACAGCGTTAAGTTTTCTGTATTGACACTTTGATGTCTTCCTTGGTTTACTAGTATGCTTGCCTTTAACAACCTTCCAATGTTGTTTATACTTGGTCCAGATTTTAGACACCGCTGACTGTGAACAACCAACATCTTTTGCAACATTGCGTAATAATTTAACTTCTTCAATAAGTTTGATAATCCTCTCTTTTTGTTTCAATTGACATATCTCGTGTTGGAGCCATGATTCATGTCAGTCCACTGGGTGCAACAGCTCTCCAAGGTGTAATCACTCCTGTTTAACTGCAGACTAACGAGCAGATCTAATCTGATGCAGGTGTTCGTATTGGGAATAGAAATTTACAGGGTGATTCCATAATTATTTCCTCGAAATTGTGTGATTTCATAATTTATTCCTCACTTGGTCTGAAAAAGTAACTTTTACAAAAAAACTGTTGTTTTTTTTCTTGATTTCTTTTAGTGTTTCTTAAAACCAGAAAGTTGACATTTGAAATGACTTTAGTTTTGTGTCATGTCAGTGAACTGCTTTTTTTTCTGCAAAATTAAACAACTGAATGAGCATCATTACAAAATAACCCACAATACTGTGGTATGTGGATGGAATGAAATTAATAAAAAATATTTTTAAAAAGTTTGTCTTGTTTAAATAATATTTAAACTTGTTTTGTTTAGATATTTTCTTTATGAAAAGTGTGAACATTGTTGTTCTTTTCTATTTAACCCTTAGGCAATTTTTAGGATGATTCCCAAGGAACAGCAAGAAAAGCTGCCAGCAGATGAAAACACACCAGAGAAAAGAGCTGAAAAACTCTGGGCATACTTTAACAAAAAAGACAACGGTAAGATTGCAGATTAGGAGAGCTAATTCTAATATAGAGTCATGTGAAATAAAAAAGTATATTCCATGAAATATTTAGATTTTTATAATATATTTGAACAGAAATTCATCCTCTTTGATAGAGAGTCTACAAATAAAGGTGATATACTCTAACAAATGACATTTTGCAGTCATTTGCAAAATTGAAATAAGCAGCCAGACAGATTCCACTCACATGAAAAAATACGTATAGCCTTTATTTAGTATTTAGTTTAATTTCAAGTCCATTGATTTAGAATCAAGTGCTACAGATTAGAAGCCACTGATCAGAACCTCTGTATAAGTTAAATGTGATATGTTGTTAAAGTGTATGGAATCATTAAGCCAAGATCTAAAGAGCACTTCAATGCCATGGCGGGGGGTTGGTGCCTGTGAATACATCTGAATTTGGAAAATATTTTAAGGATCTCTAAATTATTTAAAATAAACCAATCAACTGTTGATTTTAAATAACTACCAACTTACCCAACATTGAGTCACCAATCATCTGATGCGAAAATTTCATCAGAGGGTCGATCAGGAAATGCCTTTGATATCCAGGCAAGACTACAAGTTTCATAAGTCAATAAGCCTATATGTAAACAAGCCCTTTTGTAATAATGTGCGATGAATCACGTCACGGCAAAGACTGAAAGAGTATTAATTGTAAATTATTAATTTTGAGTTATTGTTACCATTCTGTAGCTGATCTCCTAAGCTTTAAAATGACACCAAATATAGCATCAATTTTATATTATTAAATAACCAAAACCTGATAGAAATTTTCAGCTGTTTAAGCCAAACTTTGGAGAAAATCATGTTGAAAGACAACAAAGTATGTAATAATTTCTGGTTTAATACCATCTTTGCTTTGATGTATCACATACTAGTACACACACACACACACACACACACACACACACACACACACACATACACACACACACACACACACTGCTTGAGCAAAAATCATGTTTAAAGTTCAACAAAGTATTTAAGAATTTATAACTTAATACCCACTTTGATTTGGTGGGACACAATAATATGCGGCCTGAGGAGGAAAGACAAGAGGTAGCACCTAAAATTCTTGTAGTCTGACAATGCCACTCCAGGAATTGCACCCAGAGAAATATGTTCTTTTTCTGATGGCCTAGCACAAACAGGTCAGCCAGGTTTGTCACACAAGTAAGAACATAAAACATGCCTCCAATACAAAAGGGATTTATTACAAATCAGACAAATAAACCACTGGCTGGGAATTATCCACAAATTAAAATGTTAGGCAGATTCTGTGAAAAACATCCATTTGAAAAAGGTAGAAACAGAGTCAATCCCTATGGTACACAAAACAAATTAAAAACAAGAATAAAAAAAGAAATTAACAAAATTTAGTTGTTCATCTTCTGAACCACTTGATCCTGATTAGGCAAGGAGGCTGGCACCCATCTCAGCCGACTCTGAGCGAGGGCAGATTTCTACCATGCAAAAGCCTGGACAGCTTGGCAGAAACACGCTGACAGCTAAGCATCCTCTAGCATCCTTTATGGAAATCAGCAATGGTTCTTTTACATGCCTCTCTCCCAGCCAGTTCATTACAGTGGGGGGGGGACAGCAGTGACAACCTATTAATAGTAGCTATTGGACCATCGACCTTTGGATCAGTAATCCAGCACCCTACCTCTGGGCCACCACTGCCCCATTAAAATTTTTAGAAAATATAAATTATACCACCTACCAATTGAGATCAAACCATGTTATAGGATATGAGCATACCAATGGCAGTCTACGAAGTAAAGCCTCATAGAAAAAAGAAAATCAAGCCTAAAGACCCCCACAAAACAGGAGGCAGTGGTCTGTCGCGGCAGCTGAAGCCAGATCACCTGAGTGAGGATGTGCACTCTGCATCAGGAACAATTTATTGCATGGTAATTGCCTGGAAGCCACTAGATGATTAAGGGGGTAGCAATGGATCTCAGAAAAAATCCCCACATCAATCCCCAAATCAGAAAAAGTTCCCACATGGGAACAGGAGATGAATCTCATACGGACTGTGAAGCACGGTGGTGGGATGTTATAGTTTGGGATTGCGCCACTGCCTCAGGGATGTCCAGCTTGCCGTAACTGATTCATTTATGAATTATGCTTTACATCAAAGAGTACTTGAAAATAATGTACTGTAATGACATTTGTCTGAAGGTTGAAGCGAAATAGGAGATTGACCTTTCACTGGATAACCATCCACGAATAAGAATTATGGTATGGCCTGGTCAAAATCTAGATTTGAAACCCATTGAAATGTTGGGAAGAAAACATTGAAAAGTGCAGTACCATGCCAAAAAACCCCAAACAAACCTAAAATACATCTTCCAATTCGAGCAAAATTGTTTAAATAAGGAAGAAGTTCCACCAGTGTTAGTGGCCGAACAATTATGCAAAAATGACTACAAAAAGTTCATCATTCCATCATTTTCTGTAACCACTTAATCCTAATTAGGGTTGCGGGGAGGCTGGTGCCCATCCCAGCCAACTCCAGGTGAGGGCAGAGTACACCCTGGACAGCTCCCCAGGCCATCGCAGGGCAGAAATATGCTGACACCAACTCAATGGCCTACTCTTTACTGACGACAGTAGTGGTTACTACTACAATAAGGTTTTTTTTTGTAAAACAAGACGGTATTATTTTCTGAGGCCAACACATTATCTCCACAGAACAATGACACATTTATTGATATTCTAGCTGGATAAATGGTTGAGAAAGTAAATTTTACTTGCGGGTTCATTCAGGTACACCACCTTTATATGTAGCTATACTTAAGTCTACTTAAGAGGGTGAGATGTTTGCTTGTTCAAATATGAAAAAAAAAAAAATCTATTTTTAAATGGAACATGGTTATTTTTCCCACATGACTTTACTACACTGACGTGACATACAGTATATTCAATATTATATTTTTGAAATTATGAGGTCATATAAAACAACTTTTCTTTTTCTGTCTCTCAGAGCGCTTGGCTGAGGGAGAGTTTATTCAGGGGATAATGGATAACGAGAATGCCATTCACCTAATCCAGTACGAACCCATCAAATAAACAAATACAAAGTGGCACCTCTTCTGGGGCATCCAGTTATTTTGTAAATATTACTATTTACTATTTCCTTAATACTGGCAGTTAAGCTGAAAAAAAAATTGCCCCTTTGCAGCTAGAGGACATGTGCTTGGATATCTCATAACAACGCCATATTGGACAGCATATATTCTTCTCACACAATAATTTATATTACACCATCAGAACAAAATTTTAAGCATTGTTTTCTTGTCTGTCAAAGCTCGAAAGTATGGATAGATTTTACAGTATACCAGCAACAGTTTTGCTAAAACTGAGGACTGTAAACAAGTATTGTTTATGAAAAAAAAAAAAAGAGTGCTTCCTGACAAACATGTACATTTGTCACTCTTTGAACAATTATTGAAATGTATAATTTAAATTGAAAAAATTATTTAATGTACAACCTACCTGCTTCCAGTTTCCTATGTCTTGTTGATTGCTAAATTTATACCGAGATTTTGGGTTGTTTTTTGTTTGTTTAGGGGATTTTTTTTTTCATAATTGGCCTTGTTTTTGTGGCATTTTCCTTAACTTTTGACCCTATTCTTCCTTAATATCCTTATTTTTTAATTTGATTATTTTTTTATATATTTTTTAAACCGCAATGCACTGAAGTTGCATGAATTAAAGCACAAAGTAGTGAGAGATCCTTATTGAGGTTTTGCAGTCACATGACCCCAATACCTCCATGCGCCATCTTGGATGGCAAGCGTGATCCAGAACACACACACACACACACAACAACTACTGATGATGACAGCGAAAGCAAAATATGCGAGTGTCGAAGGCAAAAGCAATAACACTATAATATTGTCAGATGTCGTCAATCAACTGACAGGTGACCAGAGGGCGGGGTATCTGAGTAAAATAAAGCAGCTGGGGATTGCCGATCCATATCTAATGCCGCAGTCAATGTTTAGGAATGTGTTAGAATGCGACCATTCTTCCCTTCCTGCTTTTGCCTACTTGGATCTTTGTACGTATCTTTTCCACGGCCCATCTCCTTTTACTGGCAAAGAGTTAAAAGCTTAAAAATCAATGGAAGCTTACAATTATTTTGTTGCCGAATTTGTAAGCTGTATGCAACAATGGGAGCCAGGAACCGGGAAGAGAGCCTACCACCTCATAACCGCTAAGGTGCGTGTTCTATCCCCAAATAAACCTACACAGACAAGCTCTTATGCAATAATACATTACAATTATCAGTGTTTATAATGGTTGTTTAAATTCACATATTTTAATTATATATAAGCCTATAAAGTGTATATATATATATATATATATATATATATATATATATATATATATATATATATATTTTTTTTTTTTTTTTTAATTTTTATAGCATCAATTTTATTTTTACCGGATGCTACCTCAATGACAATAGCCACCATATAATGATAATAGCCAATTATGAATAGCCAATAGACAATAGCCCTATATAATAATGTATATTTACCTGATACAAAGTGTTCGCTGCATATTCTACTGCATTCTGTAGGATTCCAGTCTTTCCTTTTTACCGCTGCGATCCACTTGTCTTTTCTCTCCGGGTCAGATGGAAAACGATAAAATGACAGTGCAGGCTTTACTCCTCTGTCTATTTGCACAGCTAACAGCGCAACACAATATAACCATACAGTACTCACTGCTTATTTTGTATCACTCCGGGGAAGTTAGTAACCAACAAACAACATCCAGTTGGGTAATGTTGAACCACTATTACTTATTTTAAAATGTTTAGCAATGTTGAATGAGTGAGCACCATCCGGATCATGCCGTCCAATATGGCAGATAAACAAAAGTCACGTGACCCTGTGACGTCACTTGCAAAACCTCAATACATATGTATCAGCTCTTTCTGGGGGGATTACTGAGGCCCAGACCAACTGAGAGACATCGTCCTTGCAGCATGTTATATATAATACATGCTGTGGGTTGTGGACAAGGTGTTTTTCAGCTCATCAGCATGTTAATATCAAGCTCATTCAATATGGGCCTCATTTCAAGGTAAATTACAGGTGATGTTCAAAATACCCATCAGTTTAAAAAGAATTGAGCATCCAATTAAAATAGATAACAGACCTTGAGACACTATCATTTTGTCTGGGAACAAGATTAAATTGTGTTTTAAACTCTGTAAGAAACTATAATACTTGTTTGTGGTCCTTGTTTTTTTCCCAACAAAACTACCACTGCTATGCATTGTGTGCTATACAGTATCCAAACACATAACCTTTAGCTGCAAACGGCCTATTGCATTCACAGTATTACTTCAGACTAAAAATACACAGTAGTATTCCTGCATTCATAAACACTCTAAGAATTCAGTGTTCCTACACTCCTAAATAGTTTAAATCTGCATAAATTATACACAAGATTTTCAAAATACATAACTACCACCATGCAAGTACATTTTTATTGAACTGTAATATGTATTGGGAAATTTCACTAAAATGGGATTTATTTTTACTGTTTTCTATAAAGACACAGGTGGAATTTATTATTTAGAATATCAGGTTTCTAGAATAAACTTGTAGAAATGCATCTGTTGTCCACTTTTGCCACCAACAGGAAAGTTTGTATTCTGTCCCATTGTGTCTGACTGAATAAAAGAAAGTGGGAAGTGTGTGTGTGTGTGTGTGTGTGTGTGTGTGTGTGTGTGTGTGTGTGTGTGTGTGTGTGTGTGTGTGTGTCTGTGTGTGTGTGTGTGTGTACTGTATGCTATTTTACTAGACAGCACATCTGCAACCTCAGAGGACTCCAAACAACAGAACACTTGTGTGATCGTGTTTGTGACAATTATCTGTGAAAATAATATGTGAAATTATACAAAGATGCAACTTAACATTATACCCCATGAATAATGTGACTGCATGTGCAAAATAAATTATTTTGGAAAAATGAAACCACCTGCTCTACACATTAAAAATACATTAAAAAACCCACATGACATCAAATGTGATAAAACAAACATAAGAACTTCATGTGAAATGTCTATTGTATGTGAAAAATGTTTGAAACATTATAAATGAACCGTCCACATTTACACATGTAAATTGAAAACGTGACTTTTTGGTGGTCCATTTATCGGGTGAAAGGGGGAGGGGACACATAAAACAAATCAAGAAAAAAATAACAAATGCCTTCTCAAATGAATGAACCCTTATCCAATTCAAATATAATCCTCTTCAGATCTCATGAAATTTAATTTCAAAGGGAGCTCTGAATCCAGACTAAAACATCACAACCTGTTTATCAAATCTTCTGCAGTTGAAGCCCTCAGTATCAATAATTCCCACATATCGGGTAACATAACTCAAATTAGCAAGGTGAGTTTACTCCCTCTACGTCCTCTTCCATCTCATCCATCTCCCTCTCACAGTCCTCACACTCCTGGGGTTCACATCCCTCTATCAGCATCAGCATGGGGATGTCCACTTCTGCCCTCACTCCCACAGTCTTATGGTCTAACCATATAGTGCCAATCATGTCATCAATACACTGTAGGCCACTGATAGAGTAGATTCCATCTCCTAAAACCACCTCCTCATAGGAAGGAGCTGCATGAACTTCCTCCAGGCGTAGCCGCTGTCGATGACGAAGTCCAATGATAGTCTTTGTGTAGGAGTTAAAGGTGAGAACAGCGGCACCCATACAGCAGCTAAAGGATACCCAGGCCACGCTGAAGAGAATTAGAACAATAAAAATGTTCAATGTAAAACAGGGGGAAAAAAAGAAAAGATAGGACAAAGGAAGTGAAAAGGCAGTGAAACATGACTCATGAAGGATCAGCAGCATTTTCAGAACTTCAGGAAGCTGAGGAGCGCTCCCCTGTCCCGAAAGCTGATGGAGAATTTCTAGAGAGCATTCTGACAAACTGTTGCAGACCAATCAGAATGCTGTACAACAAGTCATTAACACAACACAAAACATCATATGGACCGAATTATTAACAATAGAAAACAGACACAGATAGCGCTGTCTAAATTGACCAGCCAAGATCATGGAGGACCCAGCCAACCCTAAAAATGCTCTATTCAGCCTCCAACCATTTGCTAGATGCTACAGAGCATTCATGTCATCACCAGCAGATTCAATATCTGTTCCTGCGTGGGTTTCCTCTGTGTACTCCAGTTGCTTCCTACAGTCCAAAAACACCAGCCTCCCTGCTACCCTAATGAGGATTAAACAGGGTTTAAGGATTAAGGATTAAGTCTAATGGAGTAAAACAGGTAAACCCCACCCTACAACTTGACATGGCTTCACAATACGTTTGGCCTTGTCTGGACCAAGGGTAATCATTCGTTCATTTCTAAATGATTATCCTTGGTCCAGACAAGGCCAAACGGTGTATGAAGCGGTGTCAAGTTGTAGGGTGGGGTTTACCTCTTTTAGTCCATTAGACACTGTGATGTACATGATCAGCTGTATGGTATCTTTGTGATTTGTGTTTAAATATTAAAAGGAAACTAACAAAAAAGCTATAGTGAGCACTAGCCAGTTACACCAGTTAAGTTAGCTTACCTGAACTCGTCATTAAGCTGCTCATGCTCCATTATTGGTGTAAATAAAGGTACATATAGTGGCATAAAATTGTATAGTTGTATTAGTTGTATGGACTTCGTGCTTGCCCAGAGTCGGCTGAAAAGAACACCAGCCTCCCCACAACCCTAACTGGGATTATGCAGTACAGAGAATTAATAAATGAATGTGTTTTATTTAGTTGCGGGCTAGTTCAGCTAAATTATGAATACACAAAGGTTTTTACTTTATTTGCAGCATTGATGCTCCAGTTGTAAATGCACTGGACTGCTCTCTCCAAACCTTCCATTTCTGTCTCCACTGGATTCCATCTCATCTTCTGTTGTGTAGGTCAGCCAAGTTAAACAGGTTGAGTGTTGTTTACAGCAAAGTTGTGTTATGGGCAAGGAATGAGCTAGAACTAATGGGCTATATGACTCAGTATGTCATCATAAGATTTTAAATAAAATGTTCAATCTTTAAAAAGGAATGTTTTAATGTGAATTAAATAATGTGTCACTGAATGTGTAAACTCACGCAGAAGACCAGCCATAGTCCCAGGTCTGAGGTCTCCAGTCATTTGGTCCTACAATCACAGTCAACTGGAAAACTGTGATGTACATCATATGAGCCACCATTCCTATTAGGCCTTAAGAGAGAGAGAGAGAGAGAGAGAGAGAGAGAGAGAGAGAGAGACATAAGCATTGAAAGAGAAAAACAAAAACATGCAGAAATATTTTTCTCCCCAACACCGCAGTACATGTAGTGGCACTATAACTTAAAGAAGCAATTTTAACATGCTTATTTTAAACCTTTTTAAAATACAAATCAGAAACAATTTTAATGGGATGTTTAAATTTAAATTAAAATGGGAAAAGACACTTCATTTGTAAATGATCTTTGAACTGTATTGTACTGAAAACAGCACAACAGCACATTATTTGTAGAGTTTGAGTTGAAAAACAGGAAAACAATTGAAGAGTTTTGAGTTCAAAACAGATAAATGCCGTAGTTTTGATTATGATTTTTTTTGTAAGATTTACAAAAAAAAAAACCCTTTAAAATAAAGCTACAATGGCACTTATCACTTTTGAACTCAACCTCTTCAATGTTTTACCCTAAAAAGTTGGCTTTAAGTATTGCCTGACATTTTCTATTAAGCACAGTTTAGAACTATTGGCATGCTAGTCCAAAACTTGCAGTGTTGGACTCCAGAGCCATCCCATCATGAGCCATACCATTGTACTGTGTCCAGAATGTGGTTTTGGATTGTCTACTGGAAACATGATTTAGTGCAATCTAAGGGATCAAAGATCATGGGTCATTGGCTTAGGTTTGTGCCCTTACCATTTGTGCATTGAGTTTTCTTTAGAGTCATTGAATTGTTTGATGATTTTATGCACCATTTATTCATCCATTAATTTTCTGAACCGCTTAATCCTAATTAGGATCGTGGTGAGGCTGGTACCCATCTCAGCCAACTCCGGTCCCACTCCCTAGACAGCCTGTAAGGTCATCCCAGGGGCAACACTTCCACAGACATTCATACTCACATTCACACATAGGGACAGTTTGGAACTGCCAATTAACCTACTGTGAATGTTTTTGGACTGTGGGAGGAAAGCGGAGTACCCAGGGGAACCCACACTGAGAGAACATGCAGACTGCACAGCTGGGCAACAAATACCTGAGCTGGGAATCAAACCCAGGACCTTCTCGCTGTGAGGCAGACATGCTAACCACTACGCCCGATTTTATGCACCATGGATGGAAAAACCAAATCCCTTTCTCTCATTCTGTAAGAAACAGTGCTTTTAAGAATTTTAATGTTCTCACACATGTGTTGACAAACTGTACAACCTCAACTCATATTTCTTAGTCTTTAAAAGAGTAGCTCTTTCCTGGACACACCTTTTGCACCAACTCGTTATTATGATGACCTTTTTCATCTGCCTAAAAATTACCCCATCACAAATTTTTGGAATGTGTTGCAGGTTTAAATGCATGAATGAATGTATATTAACAAAAAAAGTGAAGATGATAAAACATTAATTATCTTGCATTCTATTTTGTCAGAAATGGAATGCATTGATTAATTTGCCAAACCGTAGGGAAGCTGGAGCCTATCTCAGCTGACAGTGGGCAAATGTAGGGTACACTCTGTACAGCTACCCAATCCATTCCGGAGCCGACACACCCACAAATATTGAGACTCACAATCACACCTAGAGGCAATTTGGAATAGCTCATTAGCTTAATGTGCATTTCTTTGGCTGCGGGAGGAAAATGGAGTACCTGAAGGAAGCCCATGCAAGCATACTCTTGATGACCCTCAAACACCGGACCTTCTGCTGTGAGTCGGACGTGCTAACCATGCTGCCGCGCAATGAAATACCAGTCAAAGTAACTTCAGAAATTATTGCTTTTTTATTTGCATTTTCCATACCATATCAGTTCAGCTGGGTTAGCCTACCTGACAGCACAGTGCATAAGGCTGCAAATGCATTAATTTTGAGTGCATGCATTTCTTTATGAGAGCAAAGGACCTCCAACCACATAAGAAGAAAGCCCATCCCCAGCAGACCAATGTATATGAACTCAGATATCATGGAAAACCAGAGAACACCTTCAAAAGAACAGGGGAGATAAATCAGTGGCTTCACCCATATACTCTATACTGTAGAGATACTGTACATGGATACAGACGTTCACGCATGAAAGCAATATTCTTCTCACCATGTGTATCTTCAGGTGTTAGATCAAGAAACCTCCGGCATCGTTCCCCTGTAGAATAACAGTCAAAATGTTTCCTAATGAATTATTTTTACTGTAAGTGAATCCTTACAATATGTCTTAAAATGTAATTTGGGGCAAGCGAAAATATTTACATTATAATGGTGTCATGCATTCAAAATATATTCTGTCTATAATTTGAGGCCATTTCAACAATATTCCATCTCTCTCCACACAGACTGTTTTTCCTTCTCATGTTGTGTATCATAACCAGTTTCTTACATACATTTCACTTGGAAAGGTTCTCTTACCATCATCATGTTTCTCACAAGATTCCCAGAATCCTGTATGGAAGTAGCGAAACATATACTTGTCTTCTCCCGTTTCCCAAATGTACTGCACAGCATTAACTATTCGTGTCTGTTGAGTCTTAGTTTGTGCTTCTACCTGGTTTGGTGACACTGATCCATTAGAGTGAAGTTCTGAAGGCAGAATAACTAAAGTTCAGATATCTCAACTTAGAACAACGACAAAGAATCTCTTTAAATAATGTCAATGAAGTAAAGAGCTTGTCTCTAACAAACAGAGTGTATAAACTGAATGATATACAGTATGTGCAGGGACAGGGGGGTACATAATTATTCTTTAGTCTAAAAGCTCACCTCTTCTTTTGAACCAACAAGGCAATACTTAATCCAGAGTCTTTAACAAGAAACTAAACAGCCTCCATTCACCCACTCATTTGCTGAATCCCTTAATCCTATCATTAAGATCATAGCAAGGCTGGAGGCTATCTCAGTCGCTACTGGGCAACAGTGCAGTCGCAACAGTGGGCTACACCCAAAATAATTTGGAACAGTCAATTAATTTGTGGGAGGAAACTGGAGTATTCAGATGAAGCCCACACAAGCACAGGAGGAACATGTAAAGTTCACATAGAAACTCTCAAGTCCAGGCCTAGAACACATGACCTTCTTGCTGTGAGGTGGGCAGCTAACCACTACCCCACTGTACCCCCTAAACAACTTCCATTTTCAGTCAACTCCTTATTAACTTCTGTTCATTCATCCATATAATCAACTGAATAACAGTACACTTATCCAGTACAAATCTGTTGCAAACAGGTAGAACAAATAAAATAATAGTGGATGTGATCACTCAAAAATAATGTACAAGTAACATAAGTTCTGATCTATCTGTCTATCTATCTATCTATCTATCTATCTATCTATCTATCTATCTATCTATCTATCTATCTATCTATCTATCTATATACTGGTCCTTCTCAAAAAATTAGCATATTGTGATAAAGTTCACATCAAAATTAAACTTTCATATAATTTTAGATTCATTGCACACCAACTGAAATATTTCAGGTCTTTTATTGTTTTAATACTGATGATTTTGGCATACAGCTCACGAAAACCCAAAATTCCTATCTCAAAAAATTAGCATATCATGAAAAGGTAGTCTAAACGAGCTATTAACCTAATCATCTGAATCAACCAATTAACTCTAAACACCTGCAAAAGATTCCTGAGGCTTTTAAAAACTCCCAGCCTGGTTCATTACTCAAAACCACAATCATGGGTAAGACTGCCGACCTGACTGCTGTCCAGAAGCCCATCATTGACACCCTCAAGCAAGAGGGTAAGACACAGAAAGAAATCTCTGAGCGAATAGGCTGTTCCCAGAGTGCTGTATCAAGCCACCTCAGTGGGACGTCTGTGGGAAGGAAAAAGTGTGGCAGAAAACGCTGCACAACCAGAAGAGGTGATCGGACCCTGAGGAAGATTGTGGAGAAGGGCCGTTTCCAGACCTTGGGGGACCTGTGGAAGCAGGTCTGGAGTAGGAACATCCAGAGCCACCGTGCACAGGCGTGTGCAGGAAATGAGCTACAGGTGCCGCATTCCCCAGGTCAAGCCACTTTTGAACCAGAAACAGCGGCAGAAGAAAGTACTTTTTTCGGATGAAAGCAAATTTTGCATGTCATTCGGAAATCAAGGTGCCAGAGTCTGGAGGAAGAAGGAAATGCCAAAATGCCTGAAGTCCAGTGTCAAGTACCCACAGTCAGTGATGGTCTGGGGTGCCATGTCAGCTGCTGGTGTTGGTCCACTGTGTTTTATCAAGGGCAGGGTCAATGCAGATAGCTATCAGGAGATTTTGAAGGACTTCATGCTTCCATCTGCTGAAAAGCTTTATGGAGATGAAGATTTTCATTTTTCAGCACGACCTGGCACCTGCTCACAGTGCCAAAACCACTGGTAAATGGTTTACTGACCATGGTATTACTGTGCTCAATTGGCCTGCCAACTCTCCTGACCTGAACCCCATAGAGAAGCTGTGGGATATTGAGAAGAGAAAGTTGAGAGACACCAGACCCAACACTGTGGATGAGCTTGAGGCCGCTATCGAAGCATCCTGGGCCTCCGTAACACCTCAGCAGTGCCACAGGCTGATTGCCTCCATGCCACGCCACATTGAAACAGTCATTTCTGCAAAAGGATTCCCGACCAAGTATTGAGTGCATAACTGAACATAATTATTTGAAGGTTGACTTTTTTTTATATTAGAAACACTTTTTTTATTGGTCAGATGAAATATACTAATTTTTTGAGGTCGGGATTTTTTGTTTTTCTTTACTTTTTTGCCAAAATTATCAATATTAAAACAATAAAAGGCTTTAACTACTTCAGTTCTGTATAATGAATCTAAAATATATGAAAGTCTAATGTTTATGAGTACATTACAGAAAATAATGAACTTTATCACAATATGCTAGTTTTTTGAGAAGGACCAGTGTATATGTGTGTGTGTGTGTGTGTATATATATATATATACATACATACACAGATCCCTCGCTATTTCACACTTCATGCGGCTTTAATGCATCTCTTTTTTTTTAAATAAATAAATAAATGTTCATCGAATTAAAAAATAAGGAAATTAAGGAAGACTAGGGGAAAAGTTAAGGAAAATGCCATAAAAACAAGGCCAATTATGCAAAGAGAAAACCCTAAAACAACACAAAAAACAACCCAAAATCTCCCATCAAACTAGTTATATTGTTGCATCTGTGTGTGCGGCACATGCGCGTGTATGTGTATCATCCTCTTCTCATGCAATACCATTTACATCTTATGTTATTTTTTAGTGTTTAATTGTTACTTTAAGTATTTATAGCATTGAATATGTATTTATTAATATTATCTGCACATATACATGCACATATACATCAGTCAGGAGGGGTTGGGTGTGATCCTACTTCGTGGATTTTGATGGTTGCATGGGGAGCTCGGTCCCAATTAACCGTGTAAAATGAGGGATCCCTGTATATACACAGTGGTACCTTGAGTTACGAGTGTCTGTAATAATAAATTTTCTGTGATACGAGCTTCGATCCTACCAAAAACCTGCCCTAACCAACGAGCAAATTTTTGATTTAAGAGCTCTGGTGGGAAAATGGCTTTTCCGAGCCAAACGCTTTGTGTAGTGCTTCTCAATTATTTTCTGATGCCCCCCTTGACAATTATACCCACAGAAAATAACAGAAAACCAATTAATCTGTTCCAACCCCCTCCCAAACCCATATAACCTGCCACAAACACGTATATTTGACCTAATCCGAACTAATTGCAATCTTCTGCTGGAAAGTGGAGTCTGTACCAGTCCGTCATAGTGAAGAAGAAGCTTAGTTGTAAAGCAAAGCTTTCAATTTACCAGTCAATCTATGTTTCAACCATCACCTACGGTCACGAGCTTTGGGTAGGTGGCCAAAAGAACAAGATAGTGGTTACAAGCGACTGAAATGAGCCTCCTTTACTTTGTGGTGGTACTCTCCCTTAGAAATAAGTTGAGAAGCTCAGCCATCCAGGAGGAGCTCGTAGTAGAACCGCTGATCCTTCACATTAAGAGGAGCCAGTTGAGGTGGCTCGGGCATCTGGTTAGAATGCCTCTTGTACACCTCCCTGGTGTGGTATTTCGGGCATGTCCAACCAGGAAGAGACCTGTTGTATTGCTTAGGCTGCTGCCCCCGTGACCCAACCCTGGATTAAGTAGAGAAAGATGATGATATATATATATATATATATATATATATATATATATATATATATATATATATATATATATATATATATATATATATATAGGATTTTCTGAGTAGATCCTTCCGTAGGAGAGTGCTCAATACTTTTTGGTAGAGCAAATAAACAAAAATAAAAGGACAGGACAAAGACTTTCTATTGAAACTCCATTTATCACTACAGATCTGTTTCGAGGGGTGGTGAAACCATCCTCTCTCTTCAGGTGATTATAGAAGAATTATAGAAGAATATTGGTGATTCTTCTATAATCACCTGAAGAGAGAGGATGGTTTCACCACCCCTCGAAACAGATCTGTAGTGATAAATGGAGTTTCAATAGAAAGTCTTTGTCCTGTCCTTTATTTTTGTGTATATATATATATATATATATATATATATATATATATATATATATATATATATATATATTAATATATATATACACTAGTATATATATAGATTTAAATAAAACAATATATATAAAACATGCTTTATTAACATGGCATCGCTTCAAATAATCGAATATTTAAATGGGATTTGAGAGCTTAAGCTGTAGCCTTTATTAATATCATGTCTAAGAGTAATTTAAAAAAAATCACATGTAGTGCCAAAACTTGACCAGCTTAAAAAAAACACCACAGATCAGACAGATTAACTGCTTTTCAATTATGGTCATGTTCAATCTCATTTAAAATCTTGTATCCGGGCTCCTGAGTAGCACATCAACAAGGTTTATGACTATTAATCCAGAGATCACAATGCGGGCAGGAGTCCATGGGAGCGAATTGGCCAAACTCTTACGGGAGGGAGGGACAACATACTTCCACCTCCCTGTCACTCACATGTGCACACTCTTGGGCATCTGTGTGCCCCAAAATGGACACGCACCGCAGTTTGAAGAGGTGGGTGACTAGCAAGCTTACACCCCTCCCTGGTCGGTGGTGGTTGTGTGATAGGGAAAGCAATACCTGATGATGTCACACTGATGGGTGGGAATCGGATATGACTAAAATTAGGAAATCCAAAAAACAATTAAAATTAAAAAATTAAGTGAAATCTTGTATCCACTGTAACCTGGTTATTGCAAGCATGAACAGTAGTGAGAGCACAATCTTTCTTGCACATTATATATGGTGGTTATCGAAATATGACATATGAACAAATATTTACAAATATAAACCTATATTCAGATTATTTTATTGTTATATTTTGATGTTGCTAGGCTAATACTGTATTTTGAATAACAAATATAGTTATTTAAAAATAAAGATAGTTCCAGTGGTGATGGCCTTAGATTTGATAGGGCAGGATACCTCAGCATTAACAGTGACAATAAGTAATACAACAGATAATTCTAAAACAAAATATTACCGATGCACTGCATATTTTCATATGAAATCAAACTTGAAAGTTTGCGAACTCTTAAGAATTTCCCATAAATATAATCTAAGATAACAGATTTTTACAATCTAAAAATTAGAAATATTGTAAGCCAAAATTAAGACAAATACAACTTGATTCAACAAGTTAAATAAAGACGTAATAGCTGGAATGAATGAATGAATGAAGTTTAACGACACTTTCAACACATATAGTGTGTTATATTGTGCCAAACATGGTTATTTAATATTAAGTACAATGATTAAGAGTTCAATTTCAAATCGCAAACGATTAATGAAGCTAAGGTAAACCAAATCATTTTCTTCGAACAATCAATTTTCACGTAAAACCCAATCGAAACATTAAAAGATAATACAGTACGAATAAAAACGAGTCTGGCTAAGGATGTGCATTCCTATACATTTCCAACCAACAGTAAAAGTCTGTTGTTATTTAGGCGGAATTGCAGCACTCTAGCAATAGAATTCATGCTAACTATACCACAAATTCAAAATTTATAAAACATTTCAATATCTTTTAAAAACTGCAGGATTACTGAAGCCTTAAATTTAGTAAAAAAGATTATACAAGTTGTTCGTAACAGCTGGAAATTTGAAGACAAAATAAATTAGATATTTCCAAACAGTTGGAATGAAAATCAGATTTAAAAATCTTAAACTCAAACCACCTGTGTCTGTATTAGGACCCAGAAAAAGACCAAGTCACAGTTAGACAGATGGGAAACCTTATGATTATTCTTACCAACAAAGATCACTTCAAGAGGACCCAAAGTTATTTCTAATAAAACAAAGACCTCTTGGACATGAAGCCCATCAGGAGAGCACTTTACAACAAAGGTGTACATAGTTGCAAGAAGAAAATAATTATCCCAGGAAAATAACAATGGTCATATTGTATAATTTATTAAATATCACATAGACACACTAATTGGCAATTGCAAAAAAAATTGTGCATGGATGAGATCAAAGTAGATCCTTCTGGTTTAAATGAGAAATGTTATGTTGGAAAAGAACCTCATCCTATCAGTGAAACCTGGTGGTGGCAGAACAAAAGTTAAGACTTGTTTTGCTGCATCTGAACCAGAACAGATGTCATTACTGATTAATCAATTCTGAATTATATCAGTGAATGCTAAAACGAAATGTCAAAATATTTTTGTGAATTAAATCTTAACAGGAAGTGTGTCATGCAGCAAAACAATGACGATATACACAAGTTGTTTTTATCAAAGAATGTATAAATTCCGGTTCGATTCCCGGCCTGGGCGTTTCTGTGTGGAGTTTGCATGTTCTCCCCGTGCTTGTGTGGGTTTCCTCCGGGTGCTCCGGTTTCCTCCCACAATCCAAAGACATGCACTGTAGGTTAATTGGCCGTTCTAAATTAGGGACTACAGATGGAAACTAGCTATTAAGCTATAATCTGGTACAGTACATCTCTGTCTCTATGAGCTTAATGTTCCTGTACATTGTCCCTTAAATAAAAAATAAATAAAATAAAAATAAAAATAAAAAATATATATAATCTATATAATAAATATCTAATCATCTAAATTCTAAATCTATCAAAAAAAAAAAAAAAATATATATATATATATATATATATATATATATATATATATATATATATATATATCTTTTCCTTTTGGCTTTTCCCTTCAGGGGTTGCCACGGCGAATCATTTGCCTCCATCTCACCCGATCCTCTGCATCTTTGACTCTTACTCCAACTACCTTCATGTCCTCCTTCACCACATCCATAAATCTTCTCTTTGGTCTTCCTCTAGGCCTTCTGCACCTCCAAAACCTCTTACATGTGCTGTCCCTCTGGTGAACTCATTCCTGATCCTATCCATCCTCATTACTCCCAAAGAGAACCTCAACATTTTCATCTCTGCTACCTCCAACTCTGCCTCATGTCTTTTCCTAGGTGCCACTGTTTCTAAATCAGTGTTTCCCAACCTTTTTGGGCCAAGGCACACCTTTTACATTAGAAAAATCACGAGGCACACCACGGAACAAAAATGATACTGCCCTCTAGCAGAACAGCACTGTTACTACACGCTAAATGAAATTGGTTAATCTTTCATGGCACACCTGATGATTTCTCACGGCACACTAACGTGCCGTGGAACAGTGGTTGGGAAACACTGTTCTAAACCATACAACATCGCTGGCCTCAACACCGTCTTGTAGACATTTCCTTTCATTCTTTCCGATACCCTCCTATCACACATCACACCGGACACTTTTCTCCAACCATTCCAACCTGCCTGCACAAGCTTCTTCACCTGTTTTCCACACTCTCCATTGCTCTGGACTGTTGAGCCTAAGTACTTAAAATCCTCCACCTTCTTTATCTCTGCCCCCTGTTACCTCACCGTTCCTCTTGGTCCTTGTCGTTCACACACATGGATTCTGTTTTACTGCAGCTAACCTTCATTCCTCTCCTTTCCAGGGCATACCTCCACCTCTCCAGATTTTCCTGCACTTGTTCTCTGCTCTCACTACAGATCACAATGTCATCTGCAAACATCATAGTCTATGAAGATTCTTGCCTAACCTTGTCTGTCAGCCTGTCCATCACCATAGCAAACAAGAAGGGGCTCAGAGCTGACCCTTGATGCAGTCCCACTTACACCTTGAACTCTTCTGTCACACCGACACCACACCTCACCACTGTCTTACATCTCTCATACATGTCCTGGACCACTCGAACATACTTGTCTGCCACTCCAGACTTCCTCATGCAATACCACAGTTCCTCTCTTGGCACCCTGTCATATGCTTTCTCCAGATCCACAAAGGCACAATGCAGCTCCCTCTGACTTCTCTATTAACATCCTCAAGGTAAACACTGCATCTGTGGTGCTCTTTCTTGGCATGAAACCAAACTGTTGTTCAAAAATGCTGAACTCTGCCCTTAGTCTAGCTTCCACTATTCTTTCCCATAACTTCATTGTATGGCTCATCAACTTTATCCCTCTGTAGTTGCCACAACTCTGCACGTCTCCCTTGTTCTTAAAAATGGGCACCATCACACTTCTCCTCCATTCCTATGGCATCTGCTCACTTTCTAAGACCTTGTTGAATATTCTTGTCAGAAAATCTACTGCTCCCTTGCCTAGACACTTCCATACCTCCACAGGTATGTCATCAGGACCAACTGCCTTTTCACTCTTTCTCCTCTTCAATGCCCTCCTCACTTCACCCTCACTAATCTTTGCTACTTCCAGGTCCTCAACAGTCACCTCTTCTACTCTTTTTTCTCTCTCATTTTCCTCATTCATCAGCTCTTCAAAGTACTCTTTCCATCTTCCCAGCACACTTCTGTCATCAGTCAATACATTTCCAACTCTGTCCTGAATCACTCTAACTTGCTGTATGTCCTGCCCATCATCACTCTAACTTACTGTACGTCCGTCCCATCTCTAATAATTCATTTTCTCCCTCCTTACTGTCCAGCCTAGCATACAAGTCATCATACGCCCCCTGTTTGGCCTTTGACACCGCTACTTTTGCCTTACGCTGTGTCTCCCTTTACTCCTGTTTACTCTCTTCGGTCCTCTCTATGGCCCATTTCTTCTTAGCTAACCTTTTCCTTTGTACACACTCCTGCACTTCCTCATTCCACCACCAAGTCTCCTTATCGACTGTCCTTCCAGAGGACACACCAACAACTCTCCTACCTGTCTCCCTGATCACATTAGCTGTAGTTGTCCAGTCATTTGGAAGCACTTCCTCACCACCCAAAGCCTGTTTCAACTCCTCCTTGAAGACAACACGACACTCTTCCTTTTTCAGCTTCCACCACTTTGTCTTCTGCTCTGCCTTTGCCTTCTTCACCTTTCTCACCATCAGCATCATCCTGCACACCACCATCCTATGCTGTTTGGCAACACTACTTTATCACCCACTACTACTTTGCAGTCACTGACTTCCTTCAAATTACATCACCTACACAGGATGTAGTCTACCTGTGTGCTCCTACCTCCGCTTTTATAAGTCACTCTATGCTCCTCTCTCTTCTGGAAGAAAGTATTCACCACAGCCATTTCCATCCTTTTTGCAAAATCTATCAACATCTGTCCTGTGTTCCTGTCCTCGATACTAAAATTGTGCCCATCACTTCCTCGTCCCCTCTGTTTCCTGCACCAACATGTCCGTTGAAGTCTGCACCAATGACCACTCTTTCACCTCTGGGGATACTCTGCATCACTTCATCTAACTCACTTCAGAATCTCTCCTTCTCTTCTAGCTCACATCCTGCCTGTGAGGTATAAGCACTAACAACATTGAACACCACACCTTCAATTTCTAACTTGAGACTCATCACTCTGTCTGACACTCTTTTCACTTCTAGAACATTCCTGACCAACCCTTCCTTCAAGATGACTCCTACTCCATTTCTCTTCCCATCCACACCATGAAAAAACAGCTTAAACACTGCTCCTAAGCTTCTAGCCCTGCTACCTTTCCATCTGGTCTCCTGAACACACAGTATGTCCACCTTCCTCCTATGCATCATGTCAGCCAGCTCTCTACCATTTCCTGTCATAGTTCCAAAAGTCAAAGTCCCTACTCTCAGTCCTAGACTTATGCCTTTCCTCTTCTCTCTCTGCCTGCGTACATGCCTCCCGCCTCTCCTTCTTTGACCGCTCCTTCTTCGACAAACAGTCATCCAATTTCCACCAGCACCCTGTTGGTTTACAGCACTGATGGTGGTCGTTGTTAACCCGGGCCTTAACCGATCCGGTATGAAATTAGTATTGGCAGTTCGCATAATGTATTTTGGCAAAAGTTTTACGCCGGATGCCCTTCCTGTCAAAACCTTCTGCATTTATCCGGGCTTGGGACCAGGGTGAGGACGGACACTTGTTTGTGCCCATCTTCTAGGATGCATTATATATTGTCTGTCTTCTTTTCGGCTTTTTCCTTTTACTCAGGAGTCGCCACAGCGAATCATCTGATTCGCACGTTTGATTTGGCAGAGGTTTTTACATCGGATGCCCTTCCTGTCACAACCCTTTTTAGCAAGGGATAGAAACACGCTGACGGCTTTGCAGCTACTCTTTACGAAAGTCAGCAATGGTTCTTTTACATGCCTCTCACCATAGACAGTGAGAGACATGGCCCACCTTTGATAACCCAGTTAGCTGCACTGGGGGGGACAGAAACAACCTTGTGGAGAGTGGGACTTGAACCCCCAACCTTTGGATCAGCAATCCAGCGCCCTATACCACTAGACCACCACTGCCCCCAAGGATGCATTTATATATATATACACATACATACAAACATATATTGTTTTATTTTATTAATGTGGTTCTCTTCATCAACAGTTCGAACTTGTGTGACAAATGGATGATGTTTTGGATCATAATTCAGAAATTCTGTTAAAAAAAAGCAATAATTTATGCATTCTTTCATTCTCTAACTAATTACTACTACTACTACTACTAATAATAATAATAATAATAATAAAATTCATTGTAGTAGTCATATTTCTTACTTTTTTCAGCAACTAATTTATCAGCCATGATTATGATGTCCTTCATCATTTCACCAGTTTATTTAACTACAGTACAACTAAAATGAATTTTCCCATCATTCTTGCTGTTTTCATTTTAATATTTTCATTGTTACCTGGTTGCACAGTGTCTAGTGTTAAAGACTGGTTGTTGTTCTGGCTGCATTTCTCCATTTTAGAACGTGAGAGGCAAAGTGGTTTCACCACCTTCTGCGTTCCCTCACACCAGTAGGAGGTGCAAAAGGCCAGGACAGATAAAGTCAGGGCGAGGAAAGTCAAAGAGAGGCAGAGAAATGAGCGAGAACGTTGAGGCATGTGCTCCAACATGATATCTAAAGCAAAGAGAAGACAAAAGTAAGCCAGTGATGATGGTGATGATGATGATGATGATGATTATATAGGTTTAGGAACCACCTAAATGTAGAGCATAACCTTTATGATGAGTGGTGTTTTTTTTTGCATAAGAATTAATGTGCTGTCTAATTCATGTTCTCTGTAAGAATCTGTAGCAGTATCAGATTACTGTACTTTATAATCTGTGCTTGTTCCACCCCACACTCATGAGAATCTTTACATGTTCCATCACACACTCGTGCTTTGGGTCTGTGTGTTGTGGGACATGTACAAGTACAGATAATAAAGTTACTAACAAGTTACTCAGAAAGGAGAACACTGTATATGGAAAATTTCATGTTGTCAGTTTGTCCTCAAGATGCCATATTTATTATTTTAGAATAAAATTACTATTGTCTACTTTCATGAAAACAGATATCATTAAAAAGGAACATGTGTAATAATTTGAGTTCAAGCAAACAGTGATATTCTATTAGTACATTCTTCAAAGAAATAGCACAATCTGATTAGTTCACTATCTGAGGATTAAAACCTTATCCCAAGTGGATTATGTGCAAATCGAAATGGCTTGCAAGCATTAACTGTTCAATTTGGTTCTTTGCATGCAGTGGTCATCATTGTCATGTTTTAAAAATGGGGAAAATTCTTGTTTTCGCATTTGGTATGTGTTTGTGTATTACTGTAAATTGTATAAAACTTAAAAAGTGGCATTATTCAATTAAGACTTTAAACTAAGTTTTAAAAAGATACCATGACAGCACACTGCTTGTGAAATATGCAGCGCTGACCTGCTTCTGTAATTGTAAAGTATGTATTGTATGTAATCCTGTACATGGCTCATGGTCGGGTGGTCGGCGACTAAACCGGATCCCCCATCAAGTTTAACTTGAGGTGGGTGTGTGGACCCAGTAGGACCACAAACAAAATCTATCAAAGGGCAGATGAGCTCACTCAAGAGCCAACGGTCATCCATACCTGGAGAAGAGTTGGGCACTACCAGGGAATTTTGCATATAAAAAACACTTACCATGTTTACACCAGAACCGTCTGGTGGAAGACAACAAAGTGTATCTACAGCCAAATGGCTATGGACCTTGATGATCATATGTTTGTAAATATATATATATATATATATATATATATATATATATATGTATGAATATATATATATATATATATATATATATATATATATATATATATATATATATATATATATATATATATATATATAATATATATATATACTAGTCCTTCTCAAAAAAATTAGCATATTGTGATTAAGGTCATTATTTTCTGTAATGTACTGATAAAAATGAAACTTTCATATATTTTAGATTCATTGCACACCAACTGAAACATTTCAGGTCTTTTATTGTTTTAATACTGATGATTTTGGCATACAGCTCATGAAAACCCAAAATTCAAAAAATTAGCATATCATGAAAAGGTTCTCTAAACGAGCTATTAACCTAATCATCTGAATCAACCAATTAACTCTAAACACCTGCAAAAGATTCCTGAGGCTTTTAAAAACTCCCAGCCTGGTTCATTACTCAAAACCGCAATCATGGGTAAGACTGCCGACCTGACTGCTGTCCACAAGGCCATCATTGACACCCTCAAGCAAGAGGGTAAGATACAGAAAGAAATCTCTGAGCGAATAGGCTGTTCCCAGAGTGCTGTATCAAGCCACCTCAGTGGGACGTCTGTGGGAAGGAAAAAGTGTGGCAGAAAACGCTGCACAACCAGAAAAGGTGATCAGACCCTGAGGAAGATTGTGGAGAAGGGCCGATTCCAGACCTTGGGGGACCTGTGGAAGCAGTGGACTGGGCTACAGGTGTTACATTCCCCAGGTCAAGCCACTTTTGAACCAGAAACAGCGGCAGAAGCGCCTGACCTGGGCTACAGAGAAGCAGCACTGGACTGTTGCTCAGTGGTCCAAAGTACTTTTTTCAGATGAAAGCAAATTTTGCATGTCATTCGGAAATCAAGGTGCCAGAGTCTGGAGGAAGACTGGGGAGAAGGAAATGCCAAAATGCCTGAAGTCCAGTGTCAAGTACCCACAGTCAGTGATGGTCTGGGGTGCCATGCCAGCTGCTGGTGTTGGTCCACTGTGTTTTATCAAGGGCAGGGTCAATGCAGCTAGCTATCAGGAGATTTTGAAGGACTTCATGCTTCCATCTGCTGAAAAGCTTTATGGAGATGAAGATTTCATTTTTCAGCACGACCTGGCACTTGCTCACAGTGCCAAAACCACTGGGAAATGGTTTACTGATCATGGTATTACTGTGCTCAATTGGCCTGCCAACTCTGCTGACCTGAAGCCCATAGAGAATCTGTGGGATATTGTGAAGAGAAAGTTGAGAGACACCAGACCCAACACTGTGGATGAGCTTGAGGCCGCTATCGAAGCATCCTGGGCCTCCGTAACACCTCAGCAGTGCCACAAGCTGATTGCTTCCATGCCACGCCACATTGAAGCAGTCATTTCTGCAAAAGGATTCCCGACCAAGTATTGAGTGCATATCTGAGCATAATTATTTGAAGGTTGACTTTTTTTGTATTAAAAACACTTTTTTTTTTAATTGGTCAGATGAAATATGCTAATTTTTTGAGATAGGAATTTTGGGTTTTCATGAGCTGTATGCCAAAATCATCAGTATTCAAACAATAAAAGACCTGAAATATTTCAGTTGGTGTGCAATGAATCTAAAATATATGAAAGTTTAATTTTTATCAGTACATTACAGAAAATAATGAACTTTATCACAATATGCTAATTTTTTGAGAAGGACTAGTATACATACACATATACAGACCCTCCTCAACTGACATTTTAGTTAGGTTCCGAAGGGCCGAACGTACGGTGAAAAAAAAAAAAAAACCCAAGCTGTTACTGTACATTCCAGTGACATCTGACCGTTCATACTGTACTATACATCCATAAATACTATTACCATACCTCATAAAACACCCCTAAATCAATTATTATAAACATAACATTGTAAAATAATATCAACATTAATTTCAAATAAATTAAATTCAAGCAAAATAATTTCAAATAAATAAATTTTAATCAAATTCACTTACTCCAATTTCTGATTAGCACTATCACTAGTAGGCTTACGCTTTTGACCAACCAAATTTGCTTAGGGTTACGCAAAACAGTACTGTATAAACATAAAGATCACAGAGACGACGTCTTAGCACAAGGGTAACACACGGTGAACTGGGAACGCAGCGCCATGTAAACAATGGACGCAGTGTCAAGCGTAAGTAGCGTACTACGACTACATACTATGTTAGAACGTCTTGTACTACGGAGAGCGCGCTAAACTCAAAATTTGACTTACAAATTTGACTTACTTTACAGTCAGTTTAAACATAAAATTGAAAAAACGTAAGCCGAATAAAGTTAAAGCGAGGACTGTGTGTGTGTGTGTGTGTGTGTGTGTGTATATGTCTGTCTTCCTTTCGGCTTTTTCCCTTTTACTCGGGAGTCGCCACAGCGAATCATCTGATTTGCACGTTTGACTTGGCAGAGGTTTTTACGTCGGATGCCCTTCCTGTCACAACCCTTTTTAGCAAGGGACAGAAACACGCTGATGGCTTTGCAGCTACTCTTTACGAAAGTCAGCAATGGTTCTTTTATATGCCTCTCACCATAGACAGTGACAGACATGGCTGCCTTTGATAACCCAGTTAGCTGCACTGGGGGGGGACAGTGACAACCTTGTGGAGAGTGGGACTCAAACCCCCAACCTTTGGATCAGTGATCCAGCGCCACTAGACCACCACTGCCCCGTGTGTGTGTGTGTGTATATATATATATATATATATATATATATATATATATATATACACACACACACACAGACATACAGTGGTACCTTGACTTACGAAATTATTCTAGGAAAACGTCAAAACGTTTGTTAGATAAAACAAATATTGCCATAGGAAATAATAGAAAACCAATTACTCCGTTCCAACCACATCCCAAACTCATATAACGTGACAGAAACACGTATATTTCAACTAAAATATTAAAGATAAACACGTAAAAACAATAAATGTTTCATAATACATGTACAACGACATTACTAATAATTAATAATAAAAATAAAACAAGAATAAACAAGAGAAACTATGTTATATTTAATCATTCACACTGATAAGCTGACACACACACACACACACACACACACACACATTTTTCTCATGGAGATGGCAATATTCTGGACAGTTTTTTTAGCTGTTCTTCCCCAAAACATATTGTTGGAAATCTATTTAAAACTGAGAGTGCAGTTGTTAGAAACATAACTCACATTACTTTAATTTGAATGGGAGCGTAATGCCATTCGAACCTTGGATACAAATTATTACAGGACAATACATACATTTTAATACTTTGCAAATGAAATTGAAATGGCTGCTGAAATTTTGGAGCGACCAAAAACATAAGCTTGGCTCTTAAACAAATAAATGGCTTTCTAATAAATGGCTTTTCGTAAATGGCTTTCTATCGATGCAACCTTTAAGACTTTAATATTTTATTTCTCTGTTTGTTTAAATAATCATGTTCTTCCCTGCTAACAAAAAACAAGCCCGGTCTGCCATCAAAAATGACAACTCAATTTTCTTAATACTGTCATTAATAAATGCATTTCAAAATAAATAGTAAATAACTCCAATAAAAAATGAAACCCCTCTGAATATAATTTATAGAAATACAAACACTATTATGGATCTCTTGGGTTTGGGTTCTGTAGTGTACCACCAAAATTGACTGAATCTATTATTCCCTCCACACACACACAATTTCCACTGACATCTGATAGATTAAAAGGTAACACACACTATCCTAGGAAACAAAAAGAAATAAATAAAACCCTGATTGCATTGAATAAACAATTCTTAAACACCTTAAAACGAATCCTTTCCTACCTTCAGAACTTCAGTATTTCACAAGTACACAATGAACAATGGTGAACACACTGTTCCCTATCCAGTCAACCCTTTGTCTCGGTTTCCTTTTTTCTGAGAAGACCAGAGCAGAAATGGCCCTCAGCCACTGCAGCCAACATGCCTTTAGCCTCTCACACTTGTCAGGCTTTTCCTCATTTTCTCGACATGCCTTCACAAATCTCCCGTTTTGTAATCCCTCCATCTGTTAGCTCATCATTGTTTCTTTGGGGCAGACATTCATTCCTTTGACTTACTGTTGCAACCCTGCCAAGGCAACAGCACTTTTCCTGCACATCACCCTGCAAGATTTAACATTACACACAATGTGGGTGTTTGGGGATATCACATCTGTATGAGAATCCATTGCCTCAGTCGTCAGTCAAAATACTGAGAGACAAATCAAGAAAAACACAAACTTTACCAAAATGAAAGAGAAGAAATCGGACATGGTTTCATAATTTATTTATATTTACATAAAGACAACAAATAATTAGTCATTATAAAAACAGACAAACTGATGTATATGTATGTATATGTGTGTGTGTGTGTGTGTGTGTGTGTGTGTGAGAGAGAGAGAGAGAGAGAGATCATCCCCATGCTTGTGACTTGCAATAATGAAGAACTAGTTTTCCGTCACTGCCAAAACACTGGAAGCACAAAAAGAAAACAGGGAGATTCATTTTAATTTGTACATTGTGTACCTTATCCATAGACAGCAATATGGCAACATCTTTTTTTCTTTTTTTATTTTATTCATACAAAACTTTTAAAGGCATAATTATGCAAACATCTGTCCAGATCATCTATCACATGCAACTTTGCCACTATTTGGCATTTATTTTAATAAGTGGCATTTATAAGTGGCATTTATATGAATTGATATGGGGTAGTGGTGGCCAGGTGGTAGGGGCACTGGATCGCTGATCCTGAGGTTGGGGGTTCGAGTCCCACTCTCCACAGGGTTGTCACTGTCCCCCCCAGTGCAGCTAACTGGGTTATCAAAGGCAGGCCATGTCTCTCACTGTCTACACACCAGTGAGGCATGTAAAAAACCATTGCTGACTTTCGTAAAGAGTAGCTGCAAAGCCGTCAGCGTGTTTCTGTCCCTTGCTAAAAGGGTTGTGTCAGGAAGGGCAACCGACGTAAAAACTCATGCCAAATCAAACACGCGATTCATTCGCTGTGGCGACCCCTGAAAAAAGGAAAAGCCGAAAGGAAATCTCTCAAATCTCATTTACATTAATTGATATCTGATGAATTAAATGTAAGTAGCTTCCATAAAAAATAATTACAAACAATATAATTATCATGTTTAAACTGAAAGGGCAGTGATGGCCTGGTGGTAATGGGGCTGGATCACTGATCCTAAGGTTGAGGGTTCAAGCCCCGACTCTCAACAAGTTGTCAGTCCTGTCCCGTGTCTCCCCCCCAGTGCAGCTAACTAGGTTATCAAAGGCCAGCCATGTCTCTCACTGCTTGTGGTGTGAGGTTCATGTAAAAGAACCACTGCTGACTTTCGACAAGAGTAGCTGCATTGCCGTCAGCATGTTTCCACCCTGCAATGGCCTGGCGAGCTGTCCAGGGTGTACTCTGCCCTCACCCAGAGTCGGCTGGGATGGGTGCCAGCATCCCCACGACCCCAATTAGGATTAAGCGGTTACAAAAAATGAATGAATGAATATTTAAACTGATATCATAGTATTTTAAATTTAAAGCTACAGCATATCAGCTCATATCCTGTGACTAGAAACTTTACTTCCGAGGAAAAAATGGAAGCGGTTCATGTTCTCGGTCTTGTCTTATTCATTCAAAACTGAGCCCATGAAAAGGAAACAACATTTAATGAAAAGTTTTCCAGTTTCAATTTTTTGTTTGTTTTTACGAGTTAGTCTGTGTCCATTCATGTCTTCGAACCACTAAATATTTTATTTATTTATTTTTTTACTTTGCTGTAATAAATAAGTCTTCAGTTTTTTTGTTGTGGCCTAATGCCATTGTTTCCATCTTACCCTGTTTAACCAACCTGGAAATGCCACTAACTACTGCTATATCAGCTAGTGCCACCAACACTGACTCTCCAGTCAACCTTTTTTTTTTTTTTAAGAATTGACCACCCCCGCAAATTTACGACTGAACAGGGCTTCGGTTGTCATTAACTTGCTATTGCTCCCATTTAAGAACAAGTCATTCTCTTCTCTTCCAAGTGATGAGGTCAAAGGTCATCCCAACTCAGGAATCACAATTATTTCTGAAGTTTCCACTCAAATGGAAGAGTTGAAGTTCCAAGTCTGCAACTCATTTACCATTATTTTAATAAGTGTGAAGGCATAACTCATCCAACTTCTTTTCCATTATGTACATCATGTTTCTTTTCTTAATGTGTTCAGCAGTGCAAGCTATTGTAGACATAAACTATCGTTAGTGATGAGATTATTTGTAATGCGTGCACAAAGATAACAACGGAAGTTGATAGACAAGCAGGTTGGCCATCCAATCATTTGACATGGGCCAATTAAAATGACTGGCCAAGATTTTGAAGCCTGCAACTGCCACAAAATAACAGATTTTTATTCTTCTTATTGTCAGAGCATTTGATTAATTTCCTGCCCCTGAGACGGAGTACAATAGTGTAGCAGAAATGGTTCAATAATTGCCTACCTACTTATATGTAGTGCTTCAGTGAATGAACAAACCATAGTTACTCTTGCCCTCTGTCTCTGTGTCACACGCTGTGGTTTTGTGACCCAACTTCTACATGGCACACAGGTTTACTCTCATGTTTACTTCACATTTTTACCTGACACACTTGAATAGTGTTGTGCCAGGAAGGGCATCCGATGTAAAAACCCATGCCAAATCAAACGTGCGAATCATTCGCTGTGGCGACCCTGGAGACCCCTGAGAAAAGCGAAAAAGCCGAAAGGAAATCTTATATCTCAAAAGGTATACTGAACCATGTCCACCTCTTTCCTTATCCAGTATCTCGCCACTCAATGCATCATCTCATTATTACATCATACAGATAATGAGATCACATGTAAATCACACAAGAATGTGTGTACTCATCATGAGTCTCTAAAACAAATAAGACACAGCACAACCTGTTACAAAACAGTGTTTGTCATGAATTTACACTCTTATTTAGAAATGCCTGTCAAGTGATGGAACTTTAAAAAAAAACAAAAGTTACCCAATTCTTACAGTACCAAATATGGAATGAGTGACCGAACAGATAGAGCTCAAAATTCCTTCTTTAGCAATTGTACAACACAGATGAACTTCACCAAAAGTAAGCCAAAGTTTCCGCGCAAGATTGCACCTGGTGTCAAAATTAACAAGGACATGTTAACTTTCCATTAGTATATTTACTGATCAAAACAAACCCATTATCAGGGCTTTCAAATTAGGCTGGCTGTATTTCAGGCTACTGGATTCCTGTGAGCCTCTATTTTCACTTTTATTTTCAGAAGAAAAAAATCTGCATATTCCCTACACGCATCATGCCTCTCGCCATCTCACACACATTATAAAAATATTCTATATTTTTTTTAAATAGGGCAGTGGTGGACTGGTGGTATAGGGCGCTTGATCACTGATCCTAAAGTTGGGGGTTCGAGTTCCACTCTCCACAAGGTTGTCACTGTCCCCCCCAGTGCAGCTAACTGGGTTATCAAAGGCGGGCCATGTCTCTCACTGTCTATGGTGAGACATGTAAAAGAACCATTGCTGACTTTCGTCAAGAGTAGCTGCATAGCCGTCAGCGTGTTTCTGCCCCTTGCTAAGGGGTTGTGTCAAGACGGGCATCCGACGTATAAACTTATGCCCAATCAAACATGCGAATCATTCGCTGTGGTGACCCCTGAGAAAGGAAAAAACCGAAAAGAAAACTCATTCTATATTTTTTGTAATATAAATGGTCATCCCAGTATTCACTCTATGCACTTACTGCTCAAGCTGCTTTTCACAAAAGGCAGAGCCGCATAAAACTTGTTTGTTGATCAGGAAGCTGAATACTAGCAAGAATATCAAGCCCTGACACACCTCTGAATATAAACATTGTGCTTATTTATCAACACTTTGCCAAGTTAAAAAATACACATTTATTTTAACCTATCCGTCAGTATCTCCCCTGTTAATAATCCATAGAATATAAACACAAACCAGGATTAGTCATACTAATAAATGCTAGCATGAGATAATCTATAACCTACCTCAAAAAGGACACCCACATCTTGATCTGGTGATGGAGCAAATGATTGATTGACATAAATAAACTGGACAAAAAAAAAAAAAAGTGTTATTTACAGTTTTATCAATTTACTGAATTTCACCATGCAGCACACTGGAATAATTACTTCATGAAAAGAATATTACTGAAGGATACCAATTGTTCACTGGAATCCAGTTTAAGAAAGCGTGAGATGAACTGAGCGAGAGACTGAACAGTCCTCTCTCTTTCTACTGCCCACTTCTTCGTCTTCATTATAGGAGTGTCTCCTACTGCCTTTAACAGCACATCAACTGGAAACGACAAAAACACAAACAGAGGTAGCTCTGCTGTTATTATTGAAGACCATTGTACATAGATCCCTCACTACTTCGTGCTTCAATTCATGCAGCTTCAGTGCGTCACTTTTTTTTAATATTTATCAAATTTTAAAAATAATGAAATTAAGGAAGAATAGGGGGGGTTAAGAAAAATGCAAAAAAAAAAAAAAAAACCTGAAACAAAAAACAACCCAAAACCTCCCATCAACACTATTTAGTTTTGTGAGGTGCGCATCTGAGTGTGTGCACTCGCGCGTGCGTCTGTAGATGTGTATATTTATATTTTATTTCCATCTTATGCATTACAATGTTTTTAATTGTTATTATAAGCATTTATAGCATTCAATGTGTATTTACTGATGATATATACACATATATGTATATGTCAGGGGGGGGGGGGGGGGTTTGAGGGTGTTGATCCTACTTCGCGGAATTCGGTGGTCGCAGGGGGGATCTTAGTCTCAATTAACCACGGAAAGTGAGGGATCCCTGTATACACTCAATAACAATTATTTTGTAAAAAAAAAAAATAATAATAATAATAAAAAAATAAAAGTTATAAGAATCAAAATCATTCAATATATCTGCTGTCTCCAACCCTGTTCCTGAAGACTTTGGCTCCAATCCCAAATGATCTGATATACTGCCTTAAGAAGCTTTTGGATCAGTGTAAAGAGGTGTAATAATTTTGGCTGGAGATAAAAACCTGTAGGAAAGTAGCTCTCAGGAACAGGGTTGAAGAGCCCCACCATATGCACACTACTAGGCTTATTTAAATCTATTTGGACACAGCAGTGTGGCAGGAGTGTTCAGTCTGTCTTGTGACCCAAGTATAGTATGCACAAACATTACTAGATATTAATATTGCACCCAAAAAGGGAAAAGATGGAAATACACTATAATACGAGGTAAAAGTGATATTGAAAAGACTTTCAATGTTCTTTCTTTCTGGAACTTGTCGCACCCTAACTTCCATTTATAAAAATACTCGTGTGTGTTGGTATGTGGTTACTGCTTTCTATTGGAAACAAATTTAAAAAGATAAACTAAAGTAGGTGTTAAATTAATAAGATGCGAGTTTGTTGACCATGCTTCACTATAAATACTATTTGTCAATTATACACCAGACACCGTTCAGTTTAAGAGATTTACAGTATAGGCTTATCCTTTCCGTTTTTAGTCAGCACATTACCACTCCAGAGCTAGCACGCTAGCATTTACAACCGCAGCAGCTCCATTATTCGTTCAAAGGCAAAGGATTCTGACATTTCATTCGCTCATCTTCCTGTCAATCAAGCAACGCGGAAATGGCTGCTTCGACAATCACAGAAACATCAACAGTCGTGAGAACTAGCCAATCGAAACCCTAATATATAAAACCTTAAAAACCTACTCTTTTTTTTCTCCTCCGACTTTTCTCCGGCATCCGCGGTGGCATTCTGATGATTCTGTATGGATGAGTGTTCTTTTTGTGGCTCTGTAGGAGATTCTGCGTTGTCAGACATTCTGTAGCTTGAAAACATTACAACCAAGGGCGTGCGATGACATGTTTCAAAATAAAAGTCCCACCTCGATGTCATGTAATTTAATTTGTAGTCGATGTACGGTACAGTATTTAAAAGTAGGCAATTATTGGTTTAATTGGGAAAAACTTTTCGATAGACTACAGAAAAACAATCCCATTTAAATGAGTAAGAAATCAAAACAAGAGTGCCTAAGGGTACAACACTTTGAGGAGAAGGTGAACAGAACAACCAAAACTATGCATAGTCAACATCTTCTTCGGATACCAGCCAAAACAGATACCTACAAGTTCAGCTTCATGCCAAACACCATTAAAGACTGGAACTCGCTACCACCAGACCTGATCAACACCATATCAGCAGCTAAGGAGCCAGCTAAATCTTTTGCTGAAATAGTAAGGGGGTCCTGCTAATCAGCTTGACACTTGCGCGGTGAATTAATGTCCTTGCGACGTATCACCTAACCTATCAAGATCCAGAACAAGTAACCATCCATTTAGAATGTTTATTTAACTTTACCAACAATACGCTACTGTTTGACAGCATTCCTGTCTGTGATCAGCTTCTTAATTGTTAATTTATTCAGGTTCAGTACTAGTTTATCCTGATTAAGGTAATAGTGGATCCAGATCGGTCTATCCTGGGATCACCAGCCATGCAGGAATACACCCAGTTGAAATGCCAGCATACTGCGTACACATGCACATAGGCATTCGTAATTTAGAGTAAATAGTCGACCTACTGGCATGGTTTTGTAAGATGGGAGGAACCCTGTGATCTCAGTAGAAACCAAATATAAAACTGCAAGCACAGTCACCCAATCATATTTACTCAAACACAGTTACCAAACATTGTCACCCAAACTCAGTAACCCAAATACAGTATCCCAAACAATTCTAACACAGCAATCCAACCAACAGTAACCCAAACATATTTACTTACAGCAACTCAAACTTATTTACTTAAGCACAGTGACTCAAACACAGTGAACCAAGCAATCATCCAAACACAGTAACCCAAACGCAGTAACACAAACATATCTATTCAAATGCAGAACCACAAACATAGTAATCCAAACATAGTGACTCAAAACATATTTACTCAGTAAGTACTGTAACCCAAACACAGTAAGTAAAACATTCATGCATTTTCTGAATGGCTTAATCCTAATTAGGGTCATAGAGAAGCTGATACCCATCTCAGCCGACTCTGGGCGAGGGCAGAGTACACCTTGGACAGCTTGCCAGGCCATAGCAGAGCAAGTAACTTAAACACAATAATCCAAATTACGATAACTAACATATTATTTCTATATTTACTCAGACACAGTAACTCTAACACAGTAGGAACTTATCCAAGTTTCTGCATTGTGGACAAACGAAGACTTCAACTCCTTCTGAATGAGGCACTAGTCTTTTGCAGGTTACCTTCCCAATATCTTTCCTGGTATCCATTTATGCTGCTGGATGGACAAACACACTTATGCTTTGGACCTTACCAAGGATTTTTGGCACAGTGGGGGTCCAACAGGGATTTAAGCCCATGACCTAGAGAGTGATTATGTCCTATGTTTATATGCTTCACTCAATACAAGTAACAAGCTGCAACTGTCCTGTTATTAAATTACCTGCATCTGAATCTAGGGTAAATTGTGTGGATCTTGGCAGATTGGACATGCAATATTAAAATGAACTGTCTGTGCCTGTGTTTAGAAAACAACACATTGTAGATCACCCACAAAACTGGCCACACCTATTAGCGGTATTTTAGGATTGCACCCACACACCATTTTGCCCTGCTTAGTAAATCTGGTCTTATGTTGTTCATTTTCTTTTAAAGCATTTTCTTGTTCTCTTTTTTTCCTTTTTGTTTTTTTTTTAATCTCACTGAGGAATCTGTTAGTTTGTTGTTCATGTCTTATTTTCTGTCTCAATCATTTTTCTGTGCTTTCATTTTTGTCAGTTATTTAGTGGCCTAAAATTCAACCAGAATAATTAAAATTAAAACTACTTCATTTCATTTCTGAACCCTTACCTTTCAGAAAATAGGACAAATTAGCACAGACCTTCCTGTGATTTGCAACTGTAAACAATAGTTCCAACATTAGCTCGCTCAGGATATTAAAAATAATGACATGATGTGTAATTTATCCAGCATATACTGGTGCTCCTTGTTCATGCTGTAACATGATAGTACAGTATGTACATACACTACATGAACAACATTTCTGTGGATCCCAAACCCATTTATGCAAGCTGACCATCCCGCCTGTAATAGTATCCACTCCTCTGAGAAAGCTTTCCACTGGATTTGGAAACATGACTGTGGTGATTTGGTCATTCAGTCACAAACGCATGAATAAGGTCAGATACTGATGTTGAGCGAGGAAGACTGGGGCACAGTCTGCATTCCAGTTTATCCTAAAGATGTTCAATGGGATCAAGTTTGAATATGGGGCAGCTGTAATGGTTAGAAAAGTGGCTTTGGGACCAGAAGATCACTGGTTCAATTCCTGAGTGTGCCGGCTGGGACACTTCCCTTCCTCCCCATAAGTGGCTGAAGTGCCCTTGAGCAAAGCACCCCAGCAGCCCCTGAAATTTTGGCATGGTTTTGAAGAGAGGACAGCATGGTAGTGGAGAAGGTCCTGAGTACAAGTCCTGGACTTGGCATGGGCATTTCTGTGTGGGGTTTGCATGTTCTCCCCCTACTTGTTTGGGTTTCCTTTGGGAATTTCAGTTTCCTCCCACAGTCCAAAGACATACCTATTAGGCTAATTCTGTATTCTCATTGGCCCCTGATGTAAGTATGTTTGTGTGTTTGTTGGGACTGTGATGGAATGGCAAAACATTCAGGACGGCATGGTGGCGTAGTGGTTAGCACGTCCGCCTCACAGCAAGAAGGCCCGGGTTCGATTCCCGGCCTGGGCGTTTCTGTGTGGAGTTTGCATGTTCTCCCCGTGCTTGTGTGGGTTTCCTCCGGGTGCTCCGGTTTCCTCCCATAATCCAAAGACATGCACTGTAGGTTAATTGGCCATTCTAAATTGGGGACTACAGATGGAAACTAGCTATTAAGCTATAATCTGGTACAGTACATCTCTGTCTATGAGATGTCTCTGTCTATCTCTATGAGCTTAATGTTCCTGTACATTGTCCCTTAAATAAAATATATAAATAAAATAAAATGTGCCCTGCCTTTGCCCAGAGTCAGCTGAAATGGTTTCCTGCCTACCTATGACCCTAGTAGCGAATGGATGAATGAATGTTTTGAAGAGAGAAAGTGAACATTAGAACAAACATGAAAATACAGTTAGTGTAAATGGGAGGGGCAGAATATTGCACCATGCTTTAAACTCTAGCAATGCTGCTGTGCCTGATAGACTTGTACAAACACAAGCCCTACACTATCTCACTATTTGCATCTATGCATATAACTTAGGTGTGTTTAATAAATTGGCAAAGAAATAAGCAGCGCAGCAGTGGAAAATATTCTATAAAAGTAACTTTAGTTAGATTAACAATATCTTTCAGTTGTTCAATCAAACAGGCATTTCAGTTTCTGAGATCCAAATTTCTTTACACAATTGTAATTACTGTAAATTTTTACAAGCTTAAGGAAATGATAGCACACTCGGAAGCATACAGGTGGTCAAAGATCGCAAAGATACGTAGTTGTTATTTCCTTATTTATACTCCAAACAACACACACACACACACACACACACACACACACACACACACGCACGCGCGCGTACTATTTTGTTGGATGGCTTTTATTTTTAATTACAGTGGTATAATTGCCATGACATTCTTGTTGATCACCTGGTCAGGTTGAGGCTCACTAGAATTAAGTGGCAATAAAATTATGCCAGCTAATGACTCGAATGTACTGAATGGCCAGACTATCCCAGCAAATAACTTTTCCTTTTTTGATGGCACAAATATTACATTTGGGCTTAAATTAAAACAAACACACACACACACACACACACACACACAAAGGAGATCAGTGTACATCAGAAGTCATTTACACACATGCACTTACCCCACAGAGTCCTGACCTTGATCCTATTGAAAGTATGTGTGCTGGAGAAGATTTTATGGAGTGGTTCAATTTTTCCATCAATAATTCAAGGTGTCAATGAAAAATAAACACAACACCATATGGAAATAAATGTTGTGATGTTGTAATTAATGATCATTGATGTAAGTGACTTTTTTATTTGACCAGGCAATGTATTAAGTTATTTTAACGTGATTAAACATGTTAAGGAATATGCAGGACGTAATCTGAAGTTTGGTCTCTGCCTTCTTTTTGAATGATCATTTTGAAATCAAAGTCATTACATTATCCAATAATAAGTTGTATTTAACTCACTGAAGAAACAAAATGTAATAATACAAACTTCTTTTATAATGACACGATTAATAGATGTAAACACACTGCTTAATTCTCACACATCTGACATTTCATATAATAAGCCATGAGAATGTGAATAACACCACATGCAAAATTAACTTTTTAAAATTAATTTGAAAAGCTGTATGATGTCTAAGATAAGACAGTGAGGTCTGAACATCCAGGAGGGAAATGCACAGTGTCAATGAATTCCAGGCATTTAACAGCATTTTCAACCGAAGTACTACTTTTAGAGCTGTGCTGCCTAATAGTGTTCTACTGGATCTAATAGATTACTTTTTGGTTTAAATTTTTGACTTTATACACCCACCCTTCTTCAAGAATAGCTTCAATACCGTTCTAGTAACATCTGAAAATGGGAGATGTTATTTATTTATATATATATATATATATATATATATATATATATATATATATATATATATATATATATATATATATATATATATATATATATATATCTTCCTTTTGGCTTTCCCCCTTTTACTCGGGAGTCCAGCGCCCTATACCACTAGACCACCACTGCCCCTACATATACATATATATGGTGGTCTAGTGGTATAGGGCGCTGGATCGCTGATCCAAAGGTTGGGGGTTCGAGTCCCACTCTCCACAAGGTTGTCACTGCCCCCCCAGTGCAGATAACTGGGTTATCAAAGGTGGGCCATGTCTCTCACTGTCTATGGTGAGAGGCATATAAAAGAACCATTGCTGACTTTCGTAAAGAGTAGGCTGCAAAGTCGTCAGCGAGTTTCTGTCCCTTGCTATAAAGGGTTGTGACAGGAAGGGCATCCGACGTAAAAACCTCTGCCAAATCAAACGTGCGAATCAGATGATTCGCTGTGGCGACTCCCGAGTAAAAGGGAAAAAGCCGAAAGGAAGACAGACATATATATATATATATATATATATATATGAATAACTGTTAAATAACCTTTACAGGAAGTGTCCTAAGACTAAGACTAGTGGAACACTGAGAAAAGATTCCTGTAGTTTTATTTGATGAATACTGTAATGTTTTTTCTTTCGGTAATGTTTGAGTAATTTAACTCTTGTCTCTTTGAATTGCCTGTTTATTGTGCTTCTTAGTACGAGTCCATTTCAGAGTGAAAGAGAGAAAGACAGAGAGCACAGGGGGTGAGCTCATCAGAGTGAACTATGGAATTCTTCCTCTCTGTTGTCACCCTCCTTTTCCTGTGCAACTCTTGAGCAATGGGATGTCCAGGATGTCTGCTTTTGCTCGGACTTGGTGCTTCATGTTCAGTAGATATGCAGTTTTCAGCATAAATCTTTTTCTGCTCGATAACACCATGGCGTTTTACTCAAAAATAAAGATATTCTTTTCTTTTACAAAGGAAAAAAAGTTATCCAGTTTAGAATAATGAACACAGATGAACACTAATCCAGAAGTGGCTGTGACTGTGGCAGTGGACTTTAACCATGTAGAACTGAAATTGGTGCTCACCAAATTCCACAGATTCATTGACTTTCGGACCAGAGATAATAACATACTGAATTAGGTGTATTACAACATTCCAGGTTCTGACTTGTGAACCTCTGATCAGCAGGACTAAACCCACCACCAGAACCATGCAGATCTGGACTGAGGACGCTTTCTCAGCACTACAAGACTGCTTCAAGCACACAGACTGGGATATGTTCAAACAGGGTGCAGATCGGCCGTTCTGTCCTGTGATCAGTTCTGCATTGACACTATCTTGCCCACAAAGTCCATCATGGCTTCTCTCAATCAGAAGCTATGGATGGACGGTACAGTGTGGCCTCTGCTTAAAGCTCAGGATGTAACCTACAGGACAGGAGACAGGCTGGCTTACAGTGGAGCCCAGAAAGAACTGAAAAAGGTCATCCAGCTGGAAAAGGTCAGATACAAACAGTGCATTGAGGAACACTTCATCAACAGCAACCCGAGCAAAATATTGAGGAGTATAAGGACCATCACAGACTATAAGCATAGCAACCAGCACATCAGCCATGACCCCACACACACTGCCTGACACCCTGAAGAGCGTCTTTGCACGCTTTGAATCATCAAGCAGCAGGGAGACTGTACATCTTCCCTTGCCAGAGGACCAGCAGCAGCCCCTCGTCCTGCAGCACCTCGGGTGGTGAGGATAGGGAACTATGCAGCTTCCACCCTGATTCTGGAACACCACATGGCTACGCTTGTGAAGCTTGCCGATGACACCACCATGGTAGGCCTCATATTAGACAATGATGAGACCCACTACAGAGAGGAGATCCAGCACCTGATAAACTGGTGTTCACCTAACAACCTCATTCTGAACACCAGCAAGATCAAGGAGGTCAGAGTGGACTTTAGGTGGACCAGAATGATAGAACACACTCTTCTTTGTATTCATGGGGAGATGTTGGAGCATGTGGACAGTATTAAGTTCTTGTACGACCCGCATTCCATCTGAACTGCCCAGGTCTGTTAGCATCTCACACCAGGTGAAGAAGGCCCAACAAAGGCTTTTCTTCCTCAGGAAGTTGAAACGAACTGGAATCTCCTCTCAGCTACTCAAGAATGTCTGAAGTGCTACAATAGAAAGTATTCTCTGTCTCAGTCAACAGTGTGGTACGGCAGCTGCACTGCAAAGGACAGAAATGACTTCGCCTGGGTGGTGCGAACTGCACAGGGAATTGTGGGCTGTTGTCTGCCAGATCTGGACACAATATATGCTGTCCGTGTCTCGAAGAAGGCTAACACATCGCGGTGGATCCCACCTACCCAGGAAATGGACTGTTTGCACAACTTCCTTCAGGAGCTCGGTATAGAAACATTAAAACCAGCACATATAGACTAAAAAACAGTTTTTATCCCAAAGCTGTGAAAGCGATCAACCCTCCACCCCCCCACCCTCCACCCCCACCCCACCCCACCCTCCACCCTCCTCACATTCACACACACATGGAACCGTCCTCCACAAACACACACACACACACACATGCCATACTGACTCAGACATGACTTCTTCATAAGAGGACATTGAATCCACAATCTCTATGACTCTCTTTCACTGCCAAGCTTTACTTTGCCTTATTTACATTTATATTTGCATTCTATTCTAGTCTATCCACGTTGCTGCTGCTATTTATTTATTTCGTTTCGCAGTGCCTTCACTGTACATACAGTGTTTTGTTTTTATTCACAGGTGGTTAGAATTTATATTTCTTTTATATTTTTACTTAAAAGTTTGTGTATATAATTGCTTGTGTTTATATTCTGCTCTTGACAGTGTTAATTGCAGTTTGCTGTCTTGTACCTTTTTAAAACTGAGAGTGTCATACAGAATTTCATTATGTGTGAACATAATGACCATAAAGATGCTTAAATCTTGAATTTGTTTATGCCATACAGTACCAAGACATTGTATGTGAGGGTAATATTTCCCATATCTTATAGTAACAACTGTATTCTAAGTGTACTGTATTATAGGGATCCCTCACTTTCCGCGGTTAATTGGGAGCGAGATTCCCCACGACCAGTGAATTCCGCGAAGTCGGACCCCCCCCGACAGACGTATATGTACATGTATGTGTATATAAAATCAATAAATACATATTCATTGCTAAGAATACTTATAATGACAATTAATCATTAAAAAATAATGCATAAGCCCAGAGTCACCGGAGACAGGCTTAAGGTAGAGATAAGGGGTTCAGCAAATGATTGAGTCTTTTTCTTCGTTTCCTTTCAGCTGTTCCCTTTTTTCAGGGGTCGCCACAGCAAATCATCGCATGTTTGATTCGGCACAGGTTTTTATGTCGGATTCCCTTTCTGACTCAACCCTTTAGCAAGGGGCAGAAACACACTGACGGCTATGGAGCCTTCTTCTTCTTCTTTTCCTTTCGGCTTTTCCCTTCAGGGGTCGCCACAGCGAATCATCTGCCTCCATCTCACCCTATCCTTTGCATCTTCTTCTCTTACACCAACGACCTTCATGTCCTCCTTTACCACATCCATGAATCGTCTCTTTGGTCTTCCTCTAGGCCTTTTGCCTGGTAGTTCCAGCCTCAGCATCCTATTACCAATATACTCACTATCCCTCCTCTGTACATGTCCAAACCATCTCAATCTAGCCTCTCTGACTTTGTCTCCAAAACGTCTTACATGTGCTGTCCCTCTGACGTGCTCATTCCTAATCCTATCCATCCTCGTTACTCCAAAAGAGAACCTCAACATTTTCATCTCTGCGACCTCCAACTCTGCCTCCTGTCTTTTCCCCAGGGCCACTGTTTCTAACCCATACAACATCGTTGGCCTCAACACCGTCTTGTACACTTTTCCTTTCATTTTTGCCGATACCCTCCTATCACACATCACACCGGACACTTTTCTCCAACCATTCCAACCTGTCTGCACACGCTTCTTCACCTCTTTTCCACACTCTCCATTGCTCTGGATTGTTGAGCCTAAGTACTTAAAATCCTCCACCTTTCTTATCTCTGCTCCCTGTAATCTCACCGTTCCTCTTTGGTCCTTGTCATTCATGCACATGTATTCTGTCTTACTGAGGCTAATCTTCATTCCCCTCCTTTCCAGGGCATACCTCCACCTCTCTAGATTTTCCTGCACTTGTTCTCTGCTCTCACTACAGATCACAATGTCATCTGCAAACATCATAGTCCATGGGGAATCTTGTCTAACCTCGTCTGTCAGCCTGTCCATCACCATAGCAAACAAGAAGGGGCTGAGAGCTGACCCTTGATGCAGTCCCACCTTCACCTTGAACTCTTCTGTCACACCGACACCACACCTCACCACTGTCTTACATCTCTCATACATGTCCTGCACCACTTTAACATACTTCTCTGCCACTCCAGACTTCCTCATGCAATACCACAGTTCTTCTCTCGGCACCCTGTCATATGCTTTCTCCAGATCCACAAAGGCACAATGCAGCTCCGTCTGACCTTCTCTGTACTTCTCCATTAACATCCTCAAGGCAAACACTGCATCTGTGGTGCTCTTTCTTGGCATGAAACCAATCTGTTGTTCACAAATGCTGACTTCTGCCCTTAGTCTAGCTTCCACTATTCTTTCCCATAACTTCATCGTATGGCTCATCAACTTTATCCCTCTGTAGTTGCCACAACTCTGCACGTCTCCCTTGTTCTTAAAAATGGGCAGCAGCACACTTCTCCTCTATTCCTCTGGCATCCTCTCACTCTCTAAGACCTTGTTAAATGTTCTTGTCAGAAAATCTACTGATACCTCTCCTAGGCACTTCCATACCTCCACCGGTATGTCATCAGGACCAACTGCCTTACCATTCTTCATCCTCTTCAATGCCCTCCTCACTTCACCCTTACTAATCTTTGCTACTTCCTGGTCCTCAACAGTCACCTCTTCTACTCTTTTTTCTCTCTCATTTTCCTCATTCATCAGCTCTTCAAAGTACTCTTTCCATCTTCCCAGCACACTTCTGTCATCAGACAATACATTTCCCTCTCTGTCCTTTATCAATCTAACTTGCTGCACGTCCTTCCCATCTCTATTTCTCTGCTGTGCCAACCTGTATAAATCATTTTCTCCCTCCTTACTTTCCAACCGAGCATACAAGTCATCAAACGCGCTCTGTTTGGCCTGTGACACTGCTACCTTTGCCTTACGCTGTGTCTCCCTGTACTCCTGTTTACTCTCTTCGGTTTTCTCAATGTCCCACTTCTTCTTAGCTAATCTCTTCCTTTGTACACACTCCTGCACTTCCTCATTCCACCACCAAGTCTCCTTATCTACTTTCCTTCCAGATGTCACACCAATTATTCTCCTACCTGTCTCCCTGATCACATTCGCTGTAGTTGTCCAGTCATCTGGAAGCACTTCCTGACCACCCAAAGCCTGTTTCAACTCCTCCTTGAAGACAACCCGACACTCTTCCTTTTTCAACTTCCACCACTTTGTCTTCTGCTCTGCCTTTGCCTTCTTCACCTTCCTCACCATCAGCATCATCCTGCACACCACCATCCTATGCTGTTTGGCAACACTCTCACCCGCTACTACTTTGCAGTCACTGACTTCCTTTAAATTACATCGCCTGCACAAGATGTAGTCTACCTGTGTGCTCCTACCTCCACTTTTATAAGTCACCCTATGCTCCTCTCTCTTCTTGAAGAAAGTATTCACCACAGCCATTTCCATCCTTTTTGCAAAATCTACCAACATCTGTCCTTCATGCTCCTGTCCTGGATACCAAACCTACCCATCACTTCCTCGTCCCTCTGTTTCCTGCACCAACATGTCCATTGAAGTCTGCCCCAATGACCACTCTTTCACCTCTGGGGGTACTCTGCATCACTTCATCTAACTCCCTCCAGAATCTCTCCTTCTCTTCTCGCTCACATCCTGTCTGTGTGGCATAAGCACTAACAATATTGACCATCACACCTTTAATTTCTAACTTGAGACTCATCACTCTGTCTGACACTCTTTTCACTTCTAGAACATTCCTGGCAAACTCCTCCTTCAAGATGACTCCGACTCCATTTCTCTTCCCATCCACACCGTGATAAAACAGCTTAAACCCTGCTCCTATGCTTCTAGCCTTGCGACCTTTCCACCTGGTCTCCTGAACACACAGTATGTCCACCTTCCTCCTCTGCATCATGTCAGCCAGCTCTCTACCTTTTCCTGTCATAGTTCCAATATTCAAAGTCTCTACTTTCAGTCTTAGACTCATGCCTTTCCTCTTCTCTCTCTGGCAACGGACACGCCTCCCGCCTCTCCTTCTTCGACGTCTTCGACCAACAGTAGTCCAATTTCCATCAGCACCCTGTTGGTTGACGGCACTGATGGCGGTCGTTGTTAACCCGGGCCTCGACCGATCCGGTATGTGATTCTTTCTTGTGATTCGCATAGTTTATTTGGCATTTGTTTTACGCCGGATGCCCTTCCTGACGCAACCCTCTGCATTTATCCGGGCTTGGGACCGGCGTGAGGGAGAGACACTGGTTTGTGCCCCCCCCCGGCTGCATTTGCCCCCTCCTCACGGCTGCATTAAACACACTGACGGCTATGGAGCCTACTCTTTGCAAAAGTCAGCAATGGTTCTTTTACATGAACCTCTCACCATAGACAGTGGCAGACATGGCCGGCCTTTGATAACCCAGTTAGCTGCACTGGGGGGGGATAGTAACAACCTTGTGGAGAGGGGACTTGAACCCCCAACCCTAGGATCAATGATCCAGGTCCCTTTACCACCAGGCCACTACTGCCCCAGCAAATGAGTTGAGTGAGAGTAATTCATCACAACAAGCCTGACTCAGATATGTACTACAGTATATAGACACAGTTGGTGTGAGAGGTCCATGAAACATTGATTACATTCCGATTTCTAGTCTTTAAGGGGTTTGTAGGCAATAATAGAAAGCGAGAGCCGAGAAACACACAACACTAAGAGGGAAAACAGCTGTTCTGCGCTGCATCCGGGTCCTGCCCTGCTCAATACTGGAGCGCGCCTAAATGAGTACGCCACATAACCAGTTATCAATACGGGACCCTCTCGTAGCGCATACTATTTAGCAGGCTAGTGTGCGGTTTGGGACGCGAGCCTCGCATTTTCCATTCTGAACGGAGGCAGAGAACTCCCGACTAAAAATTGCGTCACTTCCTCGCCCTTCCCAACAAGGAGGGAAAAAAAAAATCGGAGTAGAGCGTCGCTTAGAAAGAGACGAAGGAAAAACAAGCAAGGAGGATTTGAAGTGTTTAAAAAAAAAAAAAAAAGTCTGGACGTAAAGAAACAAGAAGTCGGAGTGTGAATAAAATTAAGGAGTCGTCTACATATTTGTTAAAGTGAGTTTTGTTTTATTCTTGTCTATATAGAAATGATAGAAAACTCCTGAGGGGCGCAGCCACTTTTTCCTGTCGACCTCTTTTTTTTCTTCTTCTTTTATAATAATTTTTAAGCTGTAAAACACCCAAGTTTTCTTTTCTTTTTTTTTTTAATACTCGTTAAAGAAGAGAGAGAGCTGAGGGAACGTGTGCTCGCATTCCTCTCTCTCTCTCGCGCTCGCTCGCTATCTCTCTCTCTCTCTCTCTCTCTCACTCACTCACTCACACGACTTAATGAATTGCAGATTAAGTTGATACTTGGTGAAACGGTGCACTTTTCTGTAGGGTTGTGTGTATTATGTACCTTGTAAAAGTCACCCACATTGTTTCTAAGTTGTGCCGTGTTCTGTGAGTCGGTGTGAACGCGGTGGAACTGTTCCCTGTCTCAATCCAGCTGTTGTTGAGGCGTCATCCAGGTAACAAAAAAAAAAAAAAATGGCGCTTTCGTTTCAACCCACCGCTTCAAAACGCCCAAAACTCGATAAAAAAAAAAAGATAATACACAGTTGGTGCAACAGGTGCTGATGGAAATATCCTAGGAATATTTCTGACTACTGTCCCATATTGGAGGGTTTTTTATTTATTTATTTATTTATTTTTTTTTTTTTGGGCCGTGTAAGAAATTCACCTCAGAGTCTAAAGTTCAGTGTTCAGGGGTAAAATATATATATATAACCTGGAGCTTTTTGTGGACTGTAGACTGTTTGAAGACGTTAGTACAGATACAACCAAACCTCGCTTTTCGAATGCCTTAAACGTCGAACAAATCGGTATTCGACCAAAAAAATTCTGAATTTTTTTGTCACAGAACTCGAATAAAATTTGGAAGCCGACTGCAAAACAAATGAAAAATGACAAGCACGTAGTCAACTCTATATTAATAATTTGTGTGTTTGCCCTGTTTTTTCACATTTGATATATAAATGACATTCCCCAGTGCAGCTAACTGGGTTATCAAAGGCGGGCCATGTCTCTCACTGTCTACGGTGAGAGACATGTAAAAGAACCATTGCTGACTTTCGTAAAGAGTAGCTGCAAAGTCGTCAGCGTGTTTCTGTCCCTTGCTAAAAGGGTTGTGACAGGAAGGGCATCCGACGTAAAAACCTCTGCCAAATCAAACGTGCGAATCAGATGATTCGCTGTGGCGACTCCCGAGTAAAAGGGAAAAAGCCGAAAGGAAGACAGACATATATATAAATGACATTATGAAAAAAACATGTTTAAAAAAGGTAGTTTTCTAGCGTCTTGGAACGGGCTTAAGATCTTTTACATTATTTATAATGAGAAAAATGGAATCAGAATTCGAACAGCCTTCTGGAAGGAATTGTGGTCGGAAACCGAGGTTTGCTTGTAATTACAAGTCCATTAATTTCATACAGGTGCTAAAATTGTGTCGTGTGGTCCCTCGTCTTATTTTAACCTGTTTTCGTGTTCATTTGTATGTTGGACACGTTCGATTCTACCCATCTGAGCTGACTGGGGCAGGTACATGTATTTCACTCAAATATTAAACGTAATGAGATTTTCATTTCAAAATCCATTACAGACTAATATATAAACAAACAATAAGATTTAACTTTTGGATTTAATGCAGTTTTATCTGACTTTAAAATTAACAGGCATCCAGTAGAAACTAACAGGTGACTCTGCATTTTATTTACTTGTTGTTGTTGTTGTTGTTTGTGGTATTACTGATATGATGTCCATGTTATCTGGCCATTCATGTGTATAACAAGTTACCACTTGTAGTAGCTTCTGGCTCACCTTATAAAATAATGTGTGTGTGTGTGTTTTTTTTTTTTTTTTTAATAACTTTTAATTCTACATAAAAGACTCTTATTATACAATATAATTTGACCAAAATGCACTATTCTCTGCACTCGTCCTGTATAGATTTGCCTGAGATAACTGTCTTATCCATTTTGGAGTCTAAAACTGGGAGATTAATGTCAATAAGATGAACCTAGCATCTAAAAGGGCAGGATGAATGAGTTGTTAGAGTAACTTATTACACAGTTAATTTGAATTCTCCTTTCTCATTGCTGAATTGTCTCATATATCTGTAATACATAAGAAATTGCGATGTATAGTAAACCATATCATTATTATGAGAAAGAATTAGTGTGTGTTTGTGTGTGTAAGAAATTACTGATTTGTTTAGAAGCAGCCCTGTCATAATGTACAGGAAACTTGTCATTATTGTAAAATAAGCCCCCTTAAGGTAATGCAACTAAGCTGTGTTTCATATCCTGGGTCCTGCATCCAAGCTGTTGCGATTTATTTCGCAATACTGCCTGGCTCACTGTAGATATTACTTGCATAAGAAATGACCCACCACGTCGGATCCAACCAAGTAGATTTTGAAGAACAGCTCCATAAACCCTGAAGTGTTTCACGGTGTGCGTGTGTTTGACTTGCTCAAGCCCCGAGGCAGAATCCAAAAGTATTCTTGCATTTCATGTCTCACAAGTCTGAACATGGCTCTGGCATCACTGTTCAGTCAGCTCCTTCTCACCTTATGCTGTGTGTGTGTGTGTGTGTTAAACATATCTGCATTGCCTCGTCCTGTATAGATTTGCCTGAGATAACTGTCTTATCCATTTTGGAGTCTAAAACTGGGAGATTAATGTCAATAAGATGAACCTAGCATCTAAAAGGGCAGGATGAAGAAAGAGGTGGTAGAGCAGTCACATTTATTTTATCATTCAGCCTGTTGACAAAGCAATCATGACAATCAAATGGATCAAAATGGAAGCTAATTAACATTATTATTTCCAGTTTGTGGGGCAGTAGGCTAAGGTATCTCAACCAGAAACTTGAGTGTGACTATCTAGCTTGTGTTTTTCTTATAATTTTGAAGGTCAGCTTTGCCTTGCGGAGTAAATACTGTGTAACAGGTTAGGTTATGTCAAGTAATAATGTGATATTCACTCTTAAATTGTATTTTTACAGTTCCAATGCCGCTCCACAAGTCGGGCCGGGCTCACCGCCTGGATCCCACCATGATCTCTGCCCCGCTCGGCGACTTTCGCCACACCATGCACATTGGCCGTGGTGGCGATGCCTTCGGAGACACCTCCTTCTTGTCCAGTCATGGTCCCTCCAACACGGAGTCTTTTAAGTCCACCCCCTCTCCTGTGGAGGCTACCATTGACTCCACAGAAATGAGGCTAAATCATGAAGCTGATAAACCCCCTGATGAATCATTGACGGAACTCCAGCACTCCGAATCTGTCTCATCCTTTGATCTGGATCTAGACCTAGGGCCATCTATTTTGGGAGATGTGCTGGGAGTAATGGATGGACTGGGTTTGGGTAGTGAACAAAGGTCAGTGGGCAATGAAGGTGATGAAGTGTTTACTTCTGGAAAGAGCAGTGCAGATGGTGGAATGTCGCCCAATGGTGCAAGTAATGACCTGAACGAGATGATGATAGACAGTCTGAGCAGAGGGGAGGAGCATCTAAACGATGTCAATGGAATCAAATCGAAGGGGCTCCGGCCCAAGGTGCGATTTAGTGACAAAAAGGAGGAGATTGTTGGTCGGCAGTACGTAGGTGGTGAATTGGAGCTGGAATCTGAGAAGGAAACGAGTACAAGTCCTGTTGGCGAAATTGGGGTAAGGGCTGAAGGAATGGCTAATAAAGGAGCAGTGAAACCAGTGCTGATAAATCACCGGCCAGACGGCAGTCCCAGTCCTCCTTCTTCAATGAGCTCAGAATATGAAGGCATCTCCCCTTTAGACAGGAGGAGAGAGGAGGACCATCTGTCAGAGTCGGATTCCGATGAGGAGGATATTGCAGGAAACCAGGGCTTTACATTTGAGGATGAGTCGGATGATGAGATTGGCCTTTAAGAGTCTAATGATGGGTATGTAAAGACCAAGTAGAGAAGAGTATGCACAAAGTGCTTCTCTGAATCACACAAAGGGAGAAACTACCAAAGTGAAATCATGGCTACACAACGGGAGGAACTGAACTTGTCAGTTAATATAAATGCTTAAACACACAAAGAAAGGCTCTAAGGTAAACAAAACTGTGTCATGCTTCAGGGGCAAAGAAATGACATTTCTAATAATACTATTAGTCCAAATAAAAACCTTAGACAATGGAATACACTTACTATTATGAAACAGGTCTTTAGACAATTATTTTAGGTTTAATATTGTTAAACTGGGTTGGAGACAATACTGGAAAGGACCTTTAACACAGACCTATGCTGTCGATTAGATGTCTTTTAATACATCATCTCAATATAGGAAGAAAAGGTTTTGAGCCAAACACCAGTGTTCCACAGAAGTTGGTTCAAAATTGTACGTCCTTTTAGTGCATTGGTCTCCTTAGAAAAGAAACAACATATTATTTAAAAACAAATACTATAGGCCAAAGTTAAAGTGAGATTCTTTCAACTTATGTTTCGTACTTATGCGAAGTTAATCTAATAATTAGTTTTATGGCAATACACAAGTAAGTTGCAGTATTTGAGTATAACATTTTCAGCAAGTATGTTGTTACTATGGTGAAACTACATTGATTGAAATTTGATGTATTATTCACCGTGGCTATAAAAGGCTGGAGCTGGTCATAACTGTGCTGTGTGCGTGAGTTGTGGAGATTTTACTGGAGAATTCTGGGTGTTCCTGTGGGAGTGATCAACACAATGGGTGGAAAAACAGTGGGTGGACGCCATGCTTATAGATGGCAGGTGTTTGGTTCACTATGACTGACCCAGTTTGATATAGTGCTTATATAGTGCTATTGCTCTTGTATGCTTTAGGGCAGGGATCACCAACGTGGTGCCCGTGGGCACCAGGTAGCCCGCAAGGACACTATAAGTTGCCCGCGGACCTGTTCACTGCTAGTTTTAGGACAGGCCCACAGCTCCATAGCGCCACTCTCCATTGAGCTGCATCTAATTTTTTTGAATATATTTTAAATCAAATCAATATCTTCACATAGATAAATATCATTAATTATTAATGATAACATATAATTAAAGGTAAATTGAGCAAATTTGTAATTTCAGAGGTGTGTTTTGACCTGGTAGCCCTTCGCATTAATTGGTACCCAAGAAGTAGCTCTCGGTTTCAAAAAGGTCGGTGACCCCTGCTTTAGGGAGTTTAGTGTAATCTGACCCACAACACAATTCTGCTGTTTTAAGTTTAAGGTACATGGAGAGAAAGGATCCCGTATTCTGATCTGGAACATGCTGAAAGAACATTCACATTTCAACGGGTAGAAAAGCTGTTTAAAGAATGCTGATAACTAACCTTAAAAATGACATTTTCACTGCAAATCATGGCATCGCATCTTGTTACACTGAGGACAGTGGCTGGCATCATTATCATTTCTAGATCTCCATGTGACATTTGCATATTTGCTCAAAAGCCTTCTCTGCTTAAATAAATGGAATGATGAGGATTTTTAAGGCGTCTTAGGTGATAACAAAATCACCAGTTGCTTTACCAGTTTTATTGTTGATGAGCACATAGCTATTTGAACAGCAGAGGACAAACCAACTTGCTTGTACCACTTTAACCTATGTAGATATTTTAAAGTTACTTCAATAACATGTATTGTTATTAACCAGTCATTGGAGTTTACGTGTTTCTAAGAGACCGCTTTGCCAATAAAAGGCTGGTGTTTTCCCATTGAAATAAACTGTAGAGCCAAATCAGGATAGCTGGAAAACTGCCTACTGGCTTAAACTGGATTTTTTTGGGGAGATAATGGACAAGTTACATTACTGTTTATCTCACAATAATTGTTCTAAGTAGCAAACTGCATGATTTTGTAAATTGTAACACCCCCCCCCCCCCCCCCCATGAACAATGTCTTAAACATCTTTTAAAAACAACCAACTATTCACTTATAAATAACTTGATATTTTGATTAAACCCATGACGATTTATTCTTGAGGTGTTTTTATTTCTTACAATTATGAAACCTTTTAAGAATATATTGTCTATGGCTGTGCACAATCTGTACCATCCACTATTGCATAGTTGATCTAAGCTCTACTTGGGAAGGATTTAAACATGTCATGATGAATCCTGATTCAGAATTTAAAGCCACTAAAGTCATTAAAAAAAACACTTTCTTGTTTTAATATTTAGTCTTTTATACAGCTTTCAGATGCCACACATTGTGATCCTTTAGCAGGCATTTCTGCTAAAATGTTGCCGGCTGATGGTGCAATAAACATTAGGAAAATCTGATCACAGCTGGAAAAAAGCTGAGTTCATGTTCTGAGCAGAAAGCTGCACGGCTACCCTCGGATACAACCGTTCACCTGAAATCTGAGAAATTTAGTTAGAATTTTAGCTTAGGTACCGCCAACATTCCAATCTACCAATATTTGGGCCACTATCATTTTTAAGAACGGTACCACCACAAAAGCAGCTGTTATGTCTGATTTTTGCGCACTTCAGTGCATTTGGAGGAATGTCTCCATCATTCCTGAGGGAGAAATAAAGCCAAAGCTGATGCAGTTTAAAATGTGATGTTGTCTTAAAGATGTAAAATCAGAGATTGTTTTGTTTATTTCTGATCATTTTCACTTTTATTAGCAACCTATTATGTGTTAAACTACTCCACAAAGTGCTAGTTAAACATCTGCCTGATTCAATTGAATCTCTTTATCTCAAATACATCATTTCAATGCGAGGAAAGACTGTTTATAACATCAACTCTGACCTGCTAAACTGAAATCATGTTTTACCCAACGACAATCAGTTGTATAAATTAGTCCAGTAGCGTTTTTATGATTTTGATGCAAACTGCACAATATGTACTGCAGTTATAATAAAAATATTTGTCAGACCAGTTCTACCTGTAAGCTCTTGAAGTAATTGCATGTTTGTGTAAACCTTAGAACACTGCACTTCATATATATGATGCTATTGGCATTGACCTTTTTTTTTGATATTGAGATCTGCAAAAATAAATATATTTCTTTACTTGCTATGACTGTCTTGGCTTTCCATTTTCCCCTTATGCTAATATTCCATGTGTGAATCCATCCAAACCGCATTCAGTAACATCAATCCCAGTGCAATGGTAAAGTAATATAACAAACCAATGTGAAGGAGTCTTTCACTATCCTTTTCATGCACAACTAAATCATACATTCAAACAAATAAAATTTTTTGTTGTTTTTTTTTTTTTAAATAAATTGTAGAGTGAGGGTGTCTAATACCTTTAACAGAAATCTTAACATATTTAATAACCCATCACTTTTCTTTTTATAGAGTTCAGAGCCAAATTTAAAGTTTCCATTATTTTTCTATCACGCTGTCTGTCCCATCTGGGCTGCTGCAACAGACTGCTGAAAAATGAAAGGAAAATCCAACGGAAAGTGTCTTAATATGATTTTTGGTTGACTGTGAACTGCCAAAACAGCTTCATTCCACAGCTTTAGTCATTGAAACGCTCCTGGACGGATGAACACCATTCTTCTAAAAGATATTTAGGCAGCCGGTGTTTTGATGATGTCACTCCAGAATCTCCTATAGGTATTCACCTGTATTGTGATGGGCAGTGGTGGTCCAGTGGTATAAGGCGCCGGATCGCTGATCCAAAGGTTGGGGGTTCGAGTCCCACCCTCCACAAGGTTGTCACTGTCCCGCCCCCGTGCAGCTAACTGGGTTATCAAAGGCCGGCCATGTCTCTCACTGTCTATGGTGTGAGGCATGTAAAAGAACCATTGCTGACTTTTGACAAGAGTAGCTGCAAAGCCGTCAGCGTGTTTCCGCCCTGAGTTGGCAGGGATGGGCACCAGCCTCCCCGCGACCCTAATTAGGATGAAGCGGTTACAGAAAATGAACTGAACTGAACTGTATTGCGATCTGGCGGCTAATCAAACCATTCCGTGAGCTTTGTGCATGGGGAATGGGACATTGTTCTGGAAGGGACCACTCCCATCAGGATAGAAACACTTACATCTTGGATCGGTATGTTTTTTTTTTTTTTTTTTTTTTTATTATTATTATTATTCTATGCCACTAGGCCACAACTGCCCTTATTGTTTTAGTGTACTGTACTACTATATTTTTGTTTTGTACACATGCAAGCAAGTTTATAAGAGATGTGTAACCGTGCTTCATCACACCCATCTGAGTTTGAGTATATACACTGACAGTCATTATAAAGTTTGTGACCATGATTTTTCATTATAGTTATTTTATTCTGGTACCCAAAACTGGATTTTTGTAATATTGATAATTTGTTTAGCATGCTGGCTTCAAAAAACAACAAACAAAACTCAACAATAAATTATGAACAGCAAACAACAAAATAAAATAACAGGTGCCAAAATGAAAATCACAACAGTCATTATCAGATATGGCCTTTATTTGTGTTGATACAGGCAGTAATACAAAACGGCATAACCGGTCCCACAAGTGCTGCTGCCGGATTTAGTGATCCTGTTCAGGGGTTGTCACTCTCTCTCACCCTCAACGTGGCATGACATCAACTGACCCTGTCATGTCATTTCAATCCGTGATTTTTCTGATAGTGGGTTGTGTATAGCACAGCCCATATTCCTCAAAATGGCCTTCACCGTACCTGTTGGCCTGAGATGTTCACGTGAGGAGATGTGGCATTATGCTGTGCACTAGACTAACAATAGTGGACATTTTTGAGCCTTTATATAGGCTTTCCTAACCAATCCTTAACTTATGTAGATACACATTGTGTTTGGCTCAAACTGCATTTGTTTAATTGTGGAAAGTGACCTACACAGGCAATGAAGTGCATCAGAATGATAACTCATTTTCTCAAGTGCCTGAGCACTATCATCAATAAGGCCACATCACTAAGAGCACTTAGTGGCCAAGCACTAAGAGCAGTCTCCACACAGAAAAGCCTCTGTCAGCCACCATATTCAAACTCCCATTATGCATTACAAATACTATGAGGCATCAGCACTCGCTACTAAGCCTGTTTTGGGGAAGAACCTCATTTTGTTTTGATAGTCAGTGTCTGCATACTTTTGTCCATATTTTGTATAACAAAGCCATCAATGTTTCTGTTGTTCAATATAGTATTTACACAGTTCAAACTACAGATGCTACCCTACTTATGAATATTCGTTTTTACAAGCATTCGGATATACGAACAGGGCTGTCCGAGGTCGAAAATGAAAGTGAAATGAAACTGAAGAACAAGTGGAAATAAAAATTGAATAAAATCTATAGAAAGATATATCATAAATATAAGTATGAAATATGATTAAACATTATTCTGAAGTACACGTAATATTTCATTAGGCTTCTGCAGAGGGGCGTTGCTGGAACATGTGGGCGGATCCCAATGCACACATCTCATCCTACCCACCAATCTACTGTGCTATAAAGACGAGCAGCGCGCTCATCCCGGTGCTATAAGATTGTCCCTCTTCACGTCCCTGTTTTCCTGTGATCTCTCTGGCTCCTGGTTTCAGCTCCACCCTCGACCAGTTCCCGCGCCGTAGTTCCCCGTTTCTAAAGTTTTCGTGTTTCTCCTCGTCACTAGCAGTGACTACATTTTCTCCTTGCTCAAATGCCTCTCATGTAACAATAAAATCTCTCCATGTTCATCCAACTCTGTCTCCTGCATTTTGGGTCTGCCTGAAAGTTCCTGACGTCACAGTTAGCTTGATCATTTGTGGTGCATTTAGGTTTGCACCTTGTACCAATAAGTGATAAATTCAATAGAATGAAATAAGATGATTAGAGAGAGAGGGAGAGAGTTTGTATACAGATTGCATACAGTCCAAACTCGTAGAGGTTACTTATGCAAGGTTTAAACATGCGTTCCCCTCTAAAGAATGCCCTGTAACGACTTATGAACAAATTCATCTAACGGACCGCCGTCCGGAATGTATCTCGTTCATAAGTTGGGGAGCGTCTGTATTTGCCATGTGTTTATACTTGGGCACAATGCCTGTGACCTCTGCAATTTGAGTCATGAAAAGCATGGTGAGGGTCGTGAGATTGAATCGTAATGCGTATAAGGGACCTTGTGACAAAATGTTTGACTTTGAAAATTTTTTCCACAGCGTATTACAGCTCAACACTAATTGTTATAGAACATAGGAGTCGTACTAGACCACAGTAGAGATTAACAGACCTTAATGTGCCATTATGGGGGGTGTGATGAACTTAGAAACATGACTCCTTCAAGTTTCATCAATTTGATAAACGGCCTTCTTTTTATACCCCAATTGTGGTCAAAAATCATGGCGTTCCACTCTTTTTTCAATCGTGGGGATTGTACCCCAGTGTAAACCCATGTTTACAGAAAACGTCCTTCATTCGGATACTGCAGTAACTATTTATTTGAAAAATCACCTGAATAAAATGCAAGCAGATTCTTGTTACAGTTAAGATGTTGAATTGGTGTCCATGAAGATGAGATCATAAGAGAATATGACAGGAAAATATCTCACTTAACAGAATTTTATCAAGAATCAAGGATGACATCATTACACTTACCTTTGAAAGCATTTGTTAGAACCAAAGCATACATTGTTGGTTTATTTTATTTTAATTTATTTTATATCCTACATCTTCTTCTTTTCCATTTGGCTTTTCCCTTCAGGGGCCGCCACAGCAAACCATCTGCCTCCATCTCACCCTAACCTCTGGATCTTCTACTCTTACTCCAACTACCTTCATGTCCTCCTTCACCTCACCCATAAATCTTCTCTTTGGTCTACGTCTCGGCCTTCTGACTGGTAGTTCCAACTCAGCATCCTACTACCAATATACTCACTATCCCTCCTCTGTACATGTCCAAACCATCTCAATCTAGCCTCTCTGACTTTGCTCTACAAAAACCTCTAACATGTGCTGCCCCTCTGATGTACTTATTCCTGATCCTATCCATCCTCGTTACTCCCAAAGAGAACCTCAATATTTTCATCTCTGCTACCTCCTGCTCTGCCTCCTGTCTTTTCCCCAAGGCCACTGTTTCTAAACCATACAACATCACTGGCCTCAACACTGTCTTGTACACTTTTCCTTTCATTCTTGCCGATACCCTCTTATCACACATCACACAGGACACTTTTCTCCAACCATTCCAACCTGCCTGCACACGCTTCACCACTTTTCCACACTCTCCATTGCTCTGGATTGTTGAGCCTTAAAACTTAAAATCCTCCACCTTCTTTATCTCTGCTCCCTGTAACCTCACCGTTCCATTTGGGTCCTTGTCGTTCACACACATGTATTCTGTTTTACTGAGGCTAACCTTCATTCCTCTCCTTTCCAGGGTATACCTCCACCTCTCTAGATTTTCCTGCACTTGTTCTCTGCTCTCACTACAGATCACAATGTCATCTGCAAACACCATAGTCCATGGAGATTCTTGTCTAACCTCATCTGTCAGCCGGTCCATCACCATAGCAAACAAGAAGGGGCTCGAACAAAGAAGCACTCGAACACACACACACACACACACACTCACTAGTGAACGTCCAGGGACAAGCCATTGAGACAGTGGACAGTTTCAAATACCTGGCCGTTCACCTTAACAATAAACTGGATTGGTCCCACAACACCAACGCCCTGTACAAGAAGGGCCAGAGTCGCCTCCACCTTCTGAGGAGACTCAGGTCCTTCGGAGTATGCAGACCTCTGCTCAGGACATTTTATGACTCTGTGGTAGCCTCTGCAATCCTCTACGCTGCCATCTGCTGGGCCCCGGGCAGCACAGAGCGGGACAGAAAGAGACTGAACAAGCTGGTCAGGAGGGCCAGCTCTGTCCTCGGCTGCCCACTGGACTCTGTGGAGGAGGTGAGTGAGAGGAGGATGGTAGCAAAGCTCACATCCATCCTGGTCAGCAGCTCTCACCCACTGCACCCGACTGTAGAGAAGCTGAGCAGCTCCTTCAGTGGACGACTTAGACATCCTCAGTGCAGGAAGGAGCGCTACCGCAGGTCGTTCATTCCCACCGCTGTCAGACTGTACAACGCCACTTTGTAACTGTCTGTGAAAATACCGGTTATGTGCAATAAAAACCCCACGCACTTTAATCAACCACATCTACCCCACTGACTGTGAACATCAACCCATCTACTCTGCACTCAGATACATTACCACTTTAATATAGGCCAGTCTACAAAGCCGTTCCCTTCTTTTCTTTTATTGTTTATTAATTTATACTATTTATGTATCTATTTATTTATTTACTTATATAATATATATGTATGTGTGTATGTTTGTATATGTATCTATTTTTGCACCCCCTACTGATGGTACCTCAAGAGCCTGTAACAGTGAATTTCTCCATTGTGAGATTAATAAAGCTGTATCTTATCTTATCTTATCTTAGGGGGACAGCATTGACAACTGTTTACAGTGTGGCTTGTACCTCCAACCTTAGTGTCAGTAATCCAACACCTTATTACCACTGCCCTACATCATAATCATTCATTTTCTAAGCCACGTAATACTACTTATGGGGAGGCTAACACCTATCTCTGCAGGCTCTGGACAAGGGCGAGGTACACCCCAGACAACTCAGCAAGTGATATAAATGCACGCACACACACACACACACACACATATATACATATATATACACACACGCACACACACATACACACACAGGGATCCCTCGCTACTTCGTGCTTCAATTCTTGCGGCTTCAGTGCATCGTGTTTTTTTTTTTTAAATATTCATCGAATTAAACAATAAGGAAATTAAGGAAGAATAGGGGAAACGTTCAGGAAAATGCGGCAAAACAAGGTCAATTATGCAAAAAAATAAACCCCAAACAAACAAAAATATCCGAAAACCCCTTGTCAAAACTACTTACATTTTTATGTGAGGTGCGCATCTGTGTGAGTGCGTGTCTGTATGTGTGTGTTTATATTTTATTTACAGCTTGTGCATTATTATAAGCATTTATAGCATTGAATGGGTATTTATTGACATTATATACATACATGTACGTATACGTCAGTTAGCATTGTGTATGTACTAGTCCTTCTCAAAAAATTAGCATATTGTGATAAAGTTCATTATTTTCTATAATGTACTGATAAACATTAGACTTTCATTTATTTTAGATTCATTACACACAACCGAAGTAGTTCAAGCCTTTTATTGTTTTAATATTGATAATTTTAACAAAAAAGTAAAGAAAAACCAAAAATCCCTATCTCAAAAAATTAGCATATTTCATCCAACCAATAAAAAAAAAAAGTGTTTTTAATACAAAAAAAGTCAACCTTCAAATAATTATGTTCAGTTATGCACTCAATACTTGCTCTGGAATCCTTTTGCAGAAATGACTGCTTCAATGCGGCGTGGCATGGAGGCAATCACCTGTGGCACTGCTGAGGTGTTACGGAGGCCCAGGATGCTTCGATAGCGGCCTCAAGCTCAACCACAGTGTTGGGTCTGGTGTCTCTCAACTTTCTCTTCACAATATCCCACAGATTCTCTATGGGGTTCAGGTCAGGAGAGTTGGCAGGCCAATTGAGCACAGTAATACCATGGTCAGTAAACCATTTACCAGTGGTTTTGGCACTGTGAGCAGGTGCCAGGTCATGCTGAAAAATGAAATCATCTCCATAAAGCTTTTCAGCAGATGGAAACATGAAGTGCTCCAAAAATCTCCTGATAGCTCGCTGCATTGACCCTGCCCTTGATAAAACACAGTGGACCAACACCAGCAGCTAACGTGGCACCCAGGCCATCACTGACTGTGGGTACTTGACACTGGACTTCAGGCACTTTGGCATTTCCTTCTCCACAGTCTTCCTCCAGACTCTGGCACTTTGATTTCCGAATGACATGCAAAATTTGCTTTCATCCGAAAAAAGTACTTTGGACCACTGAGCAACAGTCCAGTGCTGCTTCTCTGTAGCCCAGGTCAGGCGGTTCTGCTGCTGTTTCTGTTCAAAAGTGACTTGACCTGGGGAATGCGCCACCTGTAGCCCATTTCCTGCACACGCCTGTGCACAGTGGCTCTGGATGTTTCTACTCCAGACTCAGTCCACTGCTTCCACAGGTCCCCCAAGGTCTGGAATCGGCCCTTCTTTCACCATTTTCTTACCACAGACGTCGCACTGAGGTGGCTTGATACAGCACTCTGGGAACAGAATATTCGCTCAGAGATTTCTTTCTGTGTCTTACCCTCTTGCTTGAGGGTGTCAATGATGTCCTTCTGGACAGCAGTCAGGTCGGCAGTCTTACCCATGATTGCGGTTTTGAGTGATGAACCAGGCTGGGAGTTTTTAAAAGCCTCAGGAATCTTTTGCAGGTGTTTAGAGTTAATTGGTTGATTCAGATGATTAGGTTAATAGCTCGTTTAGACTACCTGAACATGATATGCTAATTTTTTGAGATAGGAATTTTGGGTTTTCATGAGCTGTATGCCAAAATCATCAGTATTAAAACAATTAAAGACCTGAAATATTTCAGTTGGTGTGCAATGAATCTAAAATATATGAAAGTTTAATTTTTATCAGTACATTACAGAAAATAATGAACTTTATCAGAATATGCAAATTTTTTGAGAAGGACTAGTATACGTATATGTACAGCATTGAGTGATTCTGTTTACAGAATGGATATGCTTTCGGAGGATGCCCCTAAACTTACCTCGGTGACTTTAATGGCATTACAGTCATTGTTACCACACCTATATCAGTATGTGAACTGTAAAACACGTGGTGAGAAAACAACAGACCTTTGTTATGGGACTATCAAGAATGCCTATAAATCGTGTTGTCTGCCACCTATAGGAACCTCCGATCACAATGCTGTTTATTTAATTTCAGCTTACAAACAAACTTAAATCTCAAAAACCAGTGGATAAATCAGTGAAAATCTATTTCCCTGAACACCTTGATGAGCTGAAGGCGTGCTTTGAAAGTACAGCTTGTATATAGCTCCTGTGATTCTTAAGGAATGCAGTGATTAATTATGCAACGTATTTCACAGTGTTTTCCAAAAACTCTGCTACATCATCAGATACCGGTCATATGGAAAACATCTCACATTGTTCCACTTTTGAAGACACCAAATCCCAGAGTGTGTAATGACTACCATCCAGTTGCACTTATGTCTGTAGCCATGAAGTGACTTGAACAGATTGTTAAAAAGCTACTAATGCGAGAGGTTGAAGACCAACTCAATCAACTCCAATTTGCCTACCGACAGAGAAGGGGAACAGATGATGCTACGCTAACCCTCCTGAACCTCATCTGCAAACATCTAGAGACCAGTGGTGCATACGTTAGAATCCTTTTTGCTGACTTCTCATCTGCTTTTAACACTATTGAACCCCATCTGCTTCTGTCAAAACTTTCCAATTTGTGTATACAGTAACTTAATCAGTTGGTTACTGTAAATGGAATGAAGTCCTCCATTGCCAGCCTGTCCACTGGAGCACCACAAGGTTGCGTTTTCTCACCCATTCTGTTTATCATTTACACCAACGATTGTGTCAGTAAGGCAACAAACTGTTTTAACATCAAATCTGCTGTTGCTGATGATGCCGCTATCATTTCACTTCTTAAATCTGCTCACCTTGACCATAGAAATGAGGTTTATAACTTTACAAATTGGAGCAAAGATAACTTTCTGATCTTGAATACTAAAAAAACAAAGGAAATGATTATAGATTTCAGGAATTCCTGTAATTCTTTGGACCCTGTTTCAATCAACAATGAACACATTGAAATTGTGAACACATACAAATATTTAGGAACTGCTCTTGATTTGAAATTATCCTGGAATGATAATGTTGATTACGTGTACAAGAAAGGTCAGCAGAGGTTGTACTTCCTCCATCGTTTAAACACTTTTAGAATTGATTGTTCACTCGTGGTTCTTTTCTATAAAACTTTTACATCTTAACTTTTAATCTACTTTGTTGGTTTGGGAACCTGTCTGTTCAAAACAAAGTTAAACTCAACAAAATTGTTAACACAGCACGAAAAATCAGTAACTTCTATAGGCCAAATTTACGAGCAGCAAATGTCAATAAAGTGCAGAAACTTGTAAATGACAGTTCTCACTTTCTCAATTGTGACTTTGAATTTCTTACATCAGGACACCGTCTGCGCACGCCGATAGCCAGAACAAACAGATTCCGTCATTCTCTGGTACCAGCTGGTATTTGTTGTTTTAACAATACTTAATCACTCTTATTACTTGTCTGCCATCTTATCACCATGTAGCTTTTTTACAAACTGTTTTGCTTCTTTACCTCAGTTAATTAATCATATCTTACTTCAATATTTTAGTGCTCTTTGGACAACATTTATTTATTTGTATATGTTTTTAGTATTCATTGAAATGTACATTGTGTTTCAGTGTTTTGTTGTGTACTATGTGTTTTACGACGTAACCAAAATTTCCCCCGGGATAATAAAGTATTATCTTATCTTAGGGGATTGATCCTACTTCGCGGAATTGGGGGGGGGCTCTCAGTCCCTATTAACTGCAGAAAGTGAGGGATCCCTGTATATTATATATATATATATATATATATATATACACACTTCTATCCTTTCGGCTTTTTTCCCTTTCTCAGGGGTCTCCACAGCGAATCATCTAATTTGCACATTTGATTTGGCAGAGGTTTTTACGTCGGATGCGCTTTCTGACGCAACCCTTTTAACAAGGGACAGAAACACACTGACTGCTTTTCAGCCTACTCTTTACGAAAGTCAGCAATGGTTCTTTTACATGCCTCTCACCATAGACATTGAGAAACATGGCCGGCCTTTGATAACCTAGTTAGCTGCGCACATATATATATATATATATATATATATATATACATACACACACACACACACACACAAAATTTGGTTATCTCAATTCCTATCTAGGTCTCCTAATCACTGCTATTCAAGGAGGCTCAAGGCTGACAAGGTGCATGACAGAGCCGTTAAGCCAGGCACAACATTAAACTGATGCTCATGTTTTATTCAAGAATGAACACACGTGCATAATCTGACCGAGCTCTGCAATTGGTTACAGTCACTAAAATTGACAGGACAGAGGTCCTGGGTAATTTTGCCCTCTTGCACTCCTGGGCATGGATGACTGCAGTAAGAACATGGAGACGTCACAAACATTGATACAAAAGGCAAGTTGAGATAACATAATTTACTCATGGAATAATAAAAAGGTAAAAGACATTTTTCAACAGGTTGAGCGGTGGAGCAGGTGTGAAATTCAAATGAGATTAAACGTAGGTGACCTGAGTGAGCACATCTGCCAATTAAGTGTAAATAATGGTTTTAATAATGTTTTAAAATATTATTTAAAAATTCCCTTGTAATCTTTTTCCTGTATTTTCTCTGGCTGCTGCTCACCTAAAGTACCAGCTGAGAACGCCAGTTTCTGAGTACAGCACATTTAAATGAAATTCATCCAGCCCCTTTTTTATTGCTTCCATCTTAAACATAGTCCACAGTATCTAGAAACATGCATAGTGTTCAGTCAAAGGAAAACCTTGATCAGTGGCATGATGATGACGGTATTAAACACACTTCCATTATTGTCCTAAGGCACAAAAGCACAGATGCACTTCTTTCCCTTTTACACTGAAATAGTCCTGAACATGTTGAATCCTGACAGTGCCGTGGAGATAAGAGTTCCTTGGATCTGTGGATGCCAGTGCAGCTCTTTGACCTCCGTTTGCCCCTGGTGCAAGAACAGCAGCTGTGGTGGGAGTTTCTTTAGGCTGACAGCCTGGTCGCCCATGTCACATGACTCAACCGACAGATCCCATTGGCTGATGACATCATCTGCTCCAGAGGCAGCAAATACACTGGAGTCAAGGGGGCTCCATTCCACTGATGTGATAGGGGCACTGTGCTGCTTGAAGCTGGCCACTGGACGCCCAGACTGATAGAAAAGTCCAAACAAAATTAAGAAAATGGATCAAATCAAGGTTTCAGAGTTCCTTGTCATTTTTATGCTTCACATAAAAAACTAAATTATGTTTCATACATTTACCAGCCAGTAACTCAGTGCAAAGAAGGCTGTAAATTTATAAGTTAAGAAATAAGAGCACTAAAGCGGCAGTCATACAGGAAGAAACGAATGACCTGTGAATCGGTGGGCCACTGAACCACATGCAAAATGGAGTATTTCACACAATTCTATGAAAGCGAGTAGGACAAGGTTTGTCAGTGTGAGGCATCATCTGTCAATCAATAGTCTCTTTATGCTCTGATTATTTATCGCTTGAATCGTTCGTATAAAAAGTTCAGCTCATTTGAACTCTGCGCCCACCCACTTCACATCATTTATGAACGGTTCACCCCTCGTCACTCATTTCACTGCAGTTTATTCTCTTTGCCTGGTTGCTGTGTTAACAGAGATTAGTAATTAATCTAAGATTACAATTAAACAATAAGAATGAGTGGTTTAATGAAAAATATTTGTTTTAAAGGTCTCTTATCTGCATCAATAAAGACTGCATACAGAAAATGCCAAACAATGAAATAAACGGAAGTGGGAGTGTGGACCAATGGAACAACAAACAAGATGATATTTTTGAAATGAGTCTGAAATGAAAGCACAATAGTTTCATCAGTGATCATGGATACAATCTGTGCTCTGCTGTTTCATATACACACACAGTAATGCATGTGCAGTGTTTGTGCTCAGCTTGACATGCTGACTTTTCACAGAAAATGAATAACAAAACCACAACACAAGAAGAATACGTTTGCATTTGAGCTGCACACATTCGATTGTACACGTACCATGTCATGACAGAACCTACACCTCATTTTATAATAGGCCCAAATGTTCTAGTTACAGTGGTGGCTCAATGATTAACACCCTGAGTTAGTAATCTGATGGTTGGGGGTTCAAGACCCAGTATCACCATGCTGCCCCTGTTGTCACTCAGCTAAAAAAAATTATAAATATAAGTCCCCCTGGAACAGAGCGTCTGCTAAATACAACTTTAAAAAGTTAAATATTTTTTCTTTTAAAGCGATTGTCAGATTCCTTTTTTAAATCCCAGTGATGAGGACAAACTGCAGATACTTCTATTTGTGGCATGACGACAGCAAGGACTTGTTTCCTGCCCACTATTTATGACTTGAAGAATTGGAGTCCAATTTTGCTTTTCGGTATTTATTTAGGATGCAACTGCAATTGTCCAACTGGATCCGTGGAGAAATTCTCTCCAAGTTGCATGCTCACAATACACCTGCCTCATAATGTTTAAAACAGACTCACTCAGCTGTAGCAGACGGATACGTCTACAGCAGGGGTCACCAACATTTTTGAAACTGAGAGCTACTTCTTGGGTACCAATTAATGCGAAGGGCTACCAGGTCGATACACACTTATGAAATAATAAATCTGCTCAATTTACCTTTAATTATGTGTTATTAGTAATAATTAATGATGTTCATCTATGTGAAAATTTTGATTAAAAAAAAGCAAAGATATTAGATGCAGCTCAATGGAGTGGCACTATGGAGCCGTGGGCCTGTTCTAAAAATAGCAGTGACTTATGTTGCTTCTTCATCAATGTTCATTCTTCATCCATGTGTTTGTTCTGTCTATCACCTCAGTTTTCCTGCAGGAAATCGCTGATGTTCCTGAAGACCCAAGTGTGTAAAAGGATACATCAATACATACAAAGGTTTCACTCTTTTAATAGCATTTATCCACGCCATCCATTTTAAATTAAACAAATTAATAAAAGTTTGGATTTTAAGTACTTAGGCTCAACAGTCTAGAGCAATAGAAAGTGTGGAAAAGAGGTGAAGAAGCATGTGCAGGCAGGCTGGAATGGTTGGAGAAAAGTATCCGTTGTGATGTGTGATAGGAAGGTATCGGCCAGAATGAAAGGAAAAGTGTACAAGACGGTGTTGAGGCCAGCGATGTTGTATGGTTTAGAAACAGTGGCCCTGCGGAAAAGACAGGCGGCAGAGCTGGAGGTAGCAGAGATGAAAATGTTGAGGTTCTCTCTGGGAGTAACGAGGATGGATAGGATCAGAAATGAGTACATCAGAGGGACAGCACATGTAAGAGGTTTTGGAGACAAAGTCAAAGAGGCTAGATTGAGATGGTTTGGACATGTACAGAGGAGGGATAGTGAATATATTGGTAGTAGGATGATGAGGTTGGAACTACCAAGCAGAAGACCTAGTGGAAGACCAAAGAGAAGATTCATGGATGTGGTGAAGGAGTACATGAAGGTAGTTGGAGTAAGAGAAGAAGATGCAGAGGATAAGGTGAGATGGAGGCAGATGATTCGCTGTGGCGACCCCTGAAGGGAAAAGCCAAAATGAAAAGAAGAAGCTTTATTGTTATGCATTTGGATTTGGTTGTTTTGACCGGTGTTACTTGGTCAACCACAGCAAAAAAAGTTTTTTCCTCACCTAATTTAAGTCATACACAATTCCCACCTGTCAAGTGTTGCCTCCCCATCACATATCACCACCACTAACCAGGGAGGGGGATAAGCATGCACATACCACCCACCTCTTTACAAACTGTTGTGTATGCATGTTTGGAGGCGGCCTAACACACTACGCTATCCACATCCAGAGACGCCCATGGTTTGTCTGGTGATTGCTGTGAGTGACAGGGGAGCGTATGCCATCCCTCCCTGCTGTGAGAGCTTGACCAGTCAGCTCCCATGGACTTCAGGTCATGGATGGCTGTGGCATCAACCTGGATTTAAACTTGCAGTCTACAGGTTGACGGTCATACGCCATGTCGCTACGCCACTCAGGAGCTCGCATCAAAAAAAATTTTTGACAAAACAATCCCTGGTGTAACATGTTGCAAGGATGACTTGTCACGCAACTCTGGGCTCAGCAACATATTGAATCCAAGCCAAAAACTTGCAACAAACAAGACATAAATTTTAAGCCATGTTGCATGGGTCAACCTGCAATGACCATTATCAAATCTTATTTCTTCTTTTCCTTTCGGCTTTTCCCTTTTTCAGGGGTCACCACAGTGAATCATCTGATTCACATGGTCAATTTGACATAGGTTTTTATGTTGGCTGCCCTTCCTGACACAAGCCTTTTAGCAAGGGGCAGAAACATGCTGTTGGATTTTCACCTACCCTTTTACGAAAGTCAGTAATGGTTCTTTGACATGCCCCTCACCATAGACAGTGAGAGACATAGCCGGCCTTTGATAACCCAGTTAGCTGCACTGGGGGGGACAGTGACAACCTTGTAGGGAGTGGGACTCGAACCCCCAACCTTACGATCAGCGATATAACACGCTTTACCACCAGGCCACCACTGCCACGATATAATACAGTAGTGCCTGAAAACATAAACTTAAAATAAAATATTTCATATAACCTATTAATGTTGTCATGACAACGAGTTACTTTTTTTCCCCAAAGACCACAAACCATTGGTTTGTTATCTGCAATACAAGTAAACTCTGGGGCTCCATTTACGTGTCTGCAACTTCATCTAATATTCGAACTGGATAGAAACTGCTCACCTGGAACTGCCTCAAGTCCCAGACCTTCAGGATCCCATCATCCCCTCCAGATAACAAGAATGGTTCCGTCCGATTCCAACTGATGACATTGATATCTGCTGAGTGAGCCTCATTGGCTGAAAGCATTGACTTTGGAGGAGATCTGATATCCCAAATACGAATGGACTGATCCACTGAGCAGGAAGCAAAAACCTGGCAATCAGAATAAAACAACTTTTCAGGACAAATACACAAGTACAGTCGGCCCCCTACTTACGAAACCCCGGGTACAAAAATTCTGGGTTACGAAAAACATTTTCCTAAGTTTTCATTCCTGGGATACGAAAACAACCTCCTCCTACGAAAAGCGCCAAATTCACCATTCAAAATTCAAACGCGCCAACCAAAATTTCACACGATGCGCGAGTTGCTCTCTCATTGGCTGTCTCCCAAGATCCCGTCCCGCTGGCCTCCCATTGGCTAGGATGGATGACAGCTGAACGTTACCTAAAGTTCCTGTTTGTCACACGCGTGAAGGAGAGTTGACTGTTGGCTTGTTTTGAGATTGATCATGCAGCGTTATATTTCGTTATCACCGAAACCCCTCTACAATCGGGAAGATATTGAAACAGAAGGAGACCTTAAAGCGGAAATACAGTGATGGAAGCGATTATTTCGGCACGATATTAAAACAGAGTGCTCTGTGGGAGAAGACCTCCGATCTCGCAAGGAAGAAAATTAATATTGAATGAGTGTGTGTGTGTGTGTGAGAGAGAGAGAGAGAGAGAGAGAGAGAGAGAGAGAGAGACAGAAAGAGGCTTAACTCTTTAGTTTTTAGTTTAGTTTTTTAACTAATTTTCTTTTACTTTTAACATATATTTCATACAAAATTGATGTACTTTTATCATTTTTAAAGGTTTATGGGGTAGTCTTGAGAGCCTTGGAACGAATCTAACATGTAAAATGCGCCCCTATTTATGAAACTCCCGCGTTACGAAAAAGGCTCTGGAACGGATTAATTTCATAAGTAGGGGGCCGATTGTATATACTTTATAATAAACTTAAATATAAATGTACTATTACAGTTATATAATACAATTATATAATATTACTATTACTTTACAGCAATTCATCAGTCATGACAGACCACTGTTGCTGCTTTTGTTGACTTACTGTTGCTTCCGTAGGTGACCACTGGAGGTCCTCCACTGACTTGGTATGAGAACCAAAAGGCCGCTGGTCAATATGCCAAGAGGCTCCACCCTCTCCTGGTTCCCAAACATGGATATTTTTCTTGCAGTCTCCACTCACAAGGCGACCTTGGAGGCAAAGTTTGATGACACGTTAATAAAATGTAAAGAGTGATTTCCTTTGGGGCACAAACAAGCAAAAGAATTCCACTGTGCTCACTGACCGTGTACTTTAGGAGACCAGTCGATGGCAAAGCCTTCAGTCATGTGGCCCGAGAAACTGAACAATGGTGTGGCCTCTTTATTCTGTTTAATGAACATTGCCATGGCAGTAGAGCTGTGAACTGCTTCCAGCTGTGACCGAAGATCAAAAATTTCAACATGACCCTTCTCACACCAAACAGCAGCTAATGACTGCTCACCGTTCTGGGTCACCTGATTCAACAAAACAAAAGCAAAAATGTACATAAAAAGAATAAATACATTTACAAAGCCCTTTTATGTCGACAGAATTGAGACCTAAGTGCAAGTATTTATTTACTCACTCTGACTCTGTTTATTCCTCCATAATGTGGTACCATGGCCAATTCCAGTTGTGGCTTCTTATCTTCATCACCTTCATCATCACTTTCATCACTGCTCTCCTCCTCTTCATTCTCTTTTTCAGTTCCATACAGATTATACATGCGCATAACAATAAGTCTGGCATAAGAAAAAAAAAAAAAAAAAAAAAAACACAGGTGAATGAGAAAAATGGTTGTGGGTATGAGCATATACTGGTCCTTCTCAAAAAATTAGCATATTGTGATAAAGTTCATTATTTTCTGTAATGTACTGATAAAAATTAAACTTTCATATATTTTAGATTCATTGCACACCAACTGAAATATTTCAGGTCTTTTATTGTTTTAATACTGATGATTTTGGCATACAGCTCATGAAAGCCCAAAATTCCTATCTCAAAAAATTAGCATATCATGAAAAGGTAGTCTAAACGAGCTATTAACCTAATCATCTGAATCAACCAATTAACTCTAAACACCTGCAAAAGATTCCTGAGGCTTTTAAAAACTCCCAGCCTGGTTCATCACTCAAAACCGCAATCATGGGTAAGACTGCCGACCTGACTGCTGTCCAGAAGGCCATCATTGACACCCTCAAGCAAGAGGGTAAGACACAGAAAGAAATCTCTGAGTGAATAGGCTGTTCCCAGAGTGCTGTATCAAGGCACCTCAGTGGGACGTCTGTGGGAAGAAAAAGTGTGGCAGAAAATGCTGCACAACCAGAAGAGGTGACCGGACCCTGAGGAAGATTGTGGAGAAGGGCCGATTCCAGACCTTGGGGGACCTGTGGAAGCGGTAGACTGGGCTACAGGTGCCGCATTCCCCAGGCCAAACCACTTGTGAACCAGAAACAGTGGCAAAAGTGCCTGACCTGGGCTACAGAGAAGCAGCACTGGACTGTCGCTCAGTGGTTACTTTTTACGGATGAAAGCAAATTTTGCATGTCATTCGGAAATCAAGGTGCCAGAGTCTGGAGGAAGACTGGGGAGAAGGAAATTCCAAAATGCCTGAAGTCCAGTGTTAAGTACCCACAAGCACTGATGGTCTGGGGTGTCATGTCAGCTGCTGGTGTTGGTCCACTGTGTTTTATCAAGGGCAGGGTCAATGCAACTAGCTATCAGGAGATTTTAGAGCACGTCATGCTTCCATCTGCTGAAAAGCTTTATGGAGATGAAGATGTTCATTTTTCAGCATGACCTGGCACCTGCTCACAGTGCCAAAACCACTGCTAAATGGTTTTCTGACCATGGTATTACTGTGCTCAATTGGCCTGCCAACTCTCCTGACCTGAACCCAATAGAGAATCTGTGGGACATTGTGAAGAGAAAGTTGAGAGACACCAGACCCAACACTGTGGATGAGCTTGAGGCCGCTATCGAAGCATCCTGGGCCTCCATAACACCTCAGCAGTGCCACAGGCTGATTGCCTCCATGCCACGCCGCATTGAAGCCATCATTTCTGCAAAAGGATTCCCGACCAAGTATTGAGTGCATAACTGAACATAATTATTTGAAGGTTGACTTTTTTTGTATTAAAAATACTTTTTCTATTCTTCGAATGAAATATGCTAATTTTTTGAGATAGGGATTTTTGGTTTTTCTTTACTTTTTTGCCAAAATGATCAATATTAAAACAATAAAAGGCTTGAGCTACTTCAGTTGTGTGTAATGAATCTAAAATATATGAAAGTCTAATGTTTATCAGTATATTCCATAAAATAATTAATTTTAACACAATATGCTGATTTTTTGAGAAGGACCAGTAATTGAAGAGCTAAGAAACAGAGTGGTGTAACCCAGGGATCCCCAACCACCGGGCCCTGGACCGGTTAAAGTCTGTGGATCATTTTGTAGTGGGCCGCAAAGAATGAATAATCGTGATTAAAATACAGTATATCGTATTTTTCAGACTACAAGTCGTACTTTTTCCATACTTTGGCTGAATGTGCGACTAATTCTCCAGAGCGACTTATATGTGAAATTATTAAATATAATTCTGTTCGTCATAACAACAGACAAAATTTCACGTTTGTTAATTTTACACTCACAACCACAAGAGGGCACTCTAGACTTGGGTACCAGTACCTGTTCATCCACCACTGAAGAAATGGCCCCAAAAAGAAAATACTATTTTGCAGATTACAAGCTGCAAGTAGTGAAATATGCAGTAGAAAATGGTAATCGAGCAGCAGAAAGAAAGTTTGCAGTGAACGAGAAACTTGTGAGGGACTGGAGAAAATTGGAGATTATTATTACTGCAATGAAGAAAACAAAAAAAGCTAATCACAGGCTAAAAGCTAGATGGCCACTGCTAGAGGAACGAGCTCACACATGGGTGCTTGAGCAACGTGCTGCAGGCAGGGGCTTGTCAACAGTGCTGTTGCGTCTCCACGTCCAGGTAGTGAAATATCTTAACAATTTCACATTTATTTTTACACTCACAACTGCAAGAAGGCAAGGAGAGGACAGAAAAGTGGAGACTATTATTACTGCAATAAAAAAAATATGAAAGCTAATCGCAGGCTAAAAGCTAGATGGCCTCAGCTAGAAGAACGAGCTGACACATGGGGGTTTGAGCAACGTGCTGCAGGGAGAGGCCTGTCAACAGTGCAGTTGTATCTCCATGTCCAGGTAGTTGTCAAGGATGTCAAATGACAGCACGGTGGCGTAGTGGTTAGCACGTCCGCCTCACAGCAAGAAGGCCCGGGTTCGATTCCCGGCCTGGGCGTTTCTGTGTGGAGTTTGCATGTTCTCCCCGTGCTTGTGTGGGTTTCCTCCAGGTGCTCTGGTTTCCTCCCACAATCCAAAGACATGCACTGTAGGTTAATTGGCCGTTCTAAATTAGGGACTACAGATGGAAACTAGCTATTAAGCTATAATCTGGTACAGTACATCTCTGTCTCTATGAGCTTAATGTTCCTGTACATTGTCCCTTAAATAAATAAATAAATAACAAAAGGAGATGAATATAAATGAATTTGCGTGAGGACACTCTTGGTGTTACCGCTTCATGCAACAAAACCCACTCTCTCAGAGTGAGGACTAGAACAACATATAAACTGCCAGCAGATTTCCAAGCCAAGGGAGACATTTTCCTTGAGTTTGAGACTCATAGTCCAGTGCGACTTGTTTGGGGTTTTTTTTCTTCTTCTTTATTATGCATTTTTTTGACCAATGCAACTTGTACTCCGGACTGACGTATAGTCCGGAAAATATGGTGTATAAAAATATGTTTTGCTTCCCAGGTGTCCTATTTTGAAAGACAACTACTTCCGTGCTTGACTCTTTGGCACATATTTATCCTGCATCAGCAATGCAAGCTAGCCCTCGCAAAATGAGCCAGAAACAGTTCACAGGAAAGGTTTTTTTTGGAAAGGGTAAACGAGACAACGATGAGACAGCAGAAGGGTCACAGACTGCCTGCAAAAAGAAAGCTGCATTTAAAAGAAAATACCAAGATTCCTACCTGAGTTACGGGTTCATCACAACAGGTGATTGTTTATATTATAAACAGCCTATGACCACTGAAAAATACACTGAAGTTCTTTCAGTACAAGTAATGCACGCAACACAATTAAAGGTCATAAAGAAGACCAAGGGACAATTTTGCCATGCACAGACCTTATCCACATCAGTAAAAATTTCTGCCATCTGCAACAATTTAAATATTAAATGGTATGCATGAAGGCTTAAGAACGGTGCACTGCCGAAACAGGTACCGTTTGTTAGAAAGTCAAGGAAAGTATAAAACTGTATTAAAACGTACTAGGCATTGATACATTAAAAGAAAGGAAATGTATGATGGATAAAACAACATTGATACGAGGTTAACCCCATCAGGTGCGCCTCAAGGCCAGTGATGTGCCTTGTGATATGATGGCTTATTTGCTATCATGATGACATTTTATTTAATTTTACCTATAACCAGTTGTACAAGCATCCACGTTTGGTTAGTTGTCATCCAACATACAAAAGCGACATTACTACACCTGCAGTTTAGCTCTAGAGCAGCCAAAGATCAGAAGTTTAAAAAAAAAAAAACATTGTGCTTAGTACAGTTTTCATTTGTTGGTTTGTGAAATATGTGAGGTGTTCCACCAAAAGTAGGCACTTGTGGCACAGACCACTTTTGAGATAAAGGCCGGAAAAGTAAAAATAGTCCATTTTTATCGAAATTTGGATTTTTGCATAAACTATGAAAACAAGTATTCAAATATCACTTGCTCACGTGAAATCGACTAAAACTCACTGAAAATGTCTTTATTTCCATTTTTCTGACGAGTACCCCCATAAAACTAGATAAAAACAGTAGCAAACTTACTGGTTTTCGTTGCAATTATTCACCGAGTTCGATACAAGACACACTATAATCCATACACTAGAAGAACGGTCATGAAGTCCTCTCTCCATTTTGGCTACTGTTTTGATATTAAAATGCCATTTCAGCAAATAAAATAAAGGTTATGAAGACGATATGCATGTAAACAATGCAGGCTAGTTGCTAAAGAAGATCTGAAAAGAGCAGACTTGATTGGTCAGCTCAGGCTTGCACATGCGCAGTGCCCGTCACACATTAAAGGGTGCCTGTAGTGAAAACGCTCATATACCTAATTTGATGTATTGTGTATAGCTAGTGAAATACACCTATAAGGCGTTTATTATATTCTCTCACAAACCAGCTTTAAGCGATTTAAGGGCTTCACTAACGTCGAGCTTCAGAGCACAGGAGTTTCAAAATGGCGCATTTGAATGACGTCATATCGTTGACAAAACCTCAATCGGAACTGTGAGATTGCAATGTAAACATAAGGCTATATACCTGACATATACAACACAAGCTCATGGAAACTTGGAAAAAACAGACGTTTTTTTTTTTTTTTTTTTTTTTTTAAACCATGCATGAAGACAATTTCGCAGAAGGATTACAAGGTTATTTATATGAACCACTGAAGAAAGACTATCCACATTTAGTGAAATCGGACCAGGAAAGTGACGACTCGGAGGACGATATTGGAGAGTCGGCAGAAGTTCTTACACGGGAAAATCATAGCAAACAAACAGCAAATATTTAGTGCTCATGTGGAAAATGCGTGCGTCAAAAAAACGATCAGGAGTGCTATTGTTGTAAAGAACATGAACTGCTTGAGGAAAATGTACTGACATTCTGCAATTGGCTATACACGTCACAATGACCTTCAATCCCGGTGAAAAGTAGCCAACATGTCCGCGCACTCAACTTTCGTGAGCAAGGAATGTCGTATAGAAGAAAAGGAAATGTGGACTTATAAATACACTATCGACATCACGCGACGCTTAAAAGTTAATAATAAAGTATAATGGATATTTTTTGAATGCTGTAGATTTTGGGTACAGGTACCCTTTAACTTCCAGTTTACTTCCTGACTCTAGTCATGCAGAACTTATCTCCGACTTTCTCTTCAATAACAGTCATTAAGTTTATTTATAAGATTGTAAATACACATAATTTCTGGAAAAGGAGAGTGAAATGTCATCTGTGATATCTAGCAGCATTAGTATAGATGTTAAATTCAATGCCAGAATTGGGCTTTGAAGATGCGGGAATGCTTGGCATTCTTGAAGATTATTTCGCCGGTGAGTATTTTTCTCTGCATGCAAAATTTGATTGTGGAATTTTTTTTTGATCATTTGATTTGTGTGTAATCTTGTCTGGACTGGACATGCTGGATCGTGGGTTGTTTAGTTTTGTAAAAAAAAAAAATTGGTCAAGACCTGACAAATAAATAAATGTTTCATTCCTTTTACAGATGAACAAACTGACGATGATGATGATGCCAGCTGTGTTGAAGAAGATTTTGATGTTGATAAAAAAAAAAAAGAGGCATCTGTTAATAAAAGTGTGCATGAGTTGTGTTGGTGGTGAAGATATAGATTAAGATTATAAATATTGAGGGCAGAGTTGATGAAGCCAGCTGTTAAGCAGAGTTGATGATGCTGACTGTGTTGATGAAGATTTTGATGTTGATGAAGAAGAGGCATCTGTTAATAAAAGTGTGATGACTGGTGTTTGTGAAGATGATGTAATTTTATCTGCTGAGCAGGATTTAAATGAAGATGATGATGCTGAGAGCAGAGTTGATGAAGCTTACTTGTATAAAGAGATCAGTTTTGTTATAATGTTATCTTGTAGTTTTCTTAATTTCAGTGTGATTGTTTGAACCTGACAGTATTTTTTTTTTCGAATCAGTATCATTTGAAGGTATTCGAACCTTTATATAATGGTCGAAAAGATACATACTGATCTTATTAGAATAAACAGAAATGAAATAAAAAAATGGTCGTTTTTTTTTTTAATATTCATTTTTTGGGGGTTACCACGGTGACTGATGGGTTAAAAAGGGGCCTGTCAGATTAAAATGAGGATGATTTCTCTTTTCATCTCTTCGTGTTTTCTAAAAGTTTATATGGCTGAGGTGCATAAAAATGTTTGGTTGCTAAAGACTAATGATCTTGGAAGTGCAATCTTTGTGCTCATTTTTCTCTAAAAAGTCTTTTGAAATTTTTAGTTGAATGCTGACACAAGAAATGGCATAGCTCGGTCAGTTTTCAAGGTATTAACAAACTTTTTGCACTTTTTGCTGCATTTTGCAGCTTCGGGCCTCCTCTATCTGACTGCGTAAAAAGCTAATTTTTCATTTTTGGACACAAGAGCCTACTTTCGGTGGAGTGGCTCACATATACTGACCTGTTACTGAGAGCTGTGTCTGCTTGGGTGCCTGCACACAGCAGCATGGACAGGGGAAATGCTTCTCTTCCATCTCCCTCAGAATCACGTAATACATCAAAACTCAGACAAGGGGCACCTGGAAAACAGAATATTTAGACACCAACAGATTTACTGCATGTTCTTATAAAACCTTATGAACTTGTAACTATTATGTTTAAACCAGAGCCCAGTACACAAACCCAGTGGTTAGCACGTCTGGCTCACAGAAAAAGGTCCCGAGTTCGAGTCCCTGTCTCAACGAGGGCGTTTATGTGGAGATTGGATGTTTTTCTAGTCACATTATTCTAATTGGCTGTTCCAAATTTCCCCTAGGGCGGTGGTGGCCTAGTCATAAAGAGTACTGGATTGCTGATCCTAAAGTTGGGGTTTCAAGCCCTCATCTCCACGGGTTGTCACCCCCCCCCCCCAGGTGTAGCTAACTGGGTTATCAAAGGCTGGCCATGTCTCTCACCGTCTAGCGTGAAGACAACTAGATAACTATGTAAAACAACCATTTCTGACTTTCGACAAGAGTAGCTACAAAGTCGTTGACATGTTTCTGCCCTGTGATGGCCTGGCAAGCTGTCCAGGGTGTACTCTGCCCTCGCCCGGAGACGGCTGGGATGGGCGCCAGTCTACCCGCGACCTGAATTCGGATTGAGCAGTTACAGAAAATAAATTAAAGAAAATGAAAAATGGTGGCCTGGTGGTAACAGGTGCTGGATCGCTGATTCTAAGGTTGGGGGTTCGAATCCCACTCTCCACAAAGTTGTCACTGCCCCTCCAGTGCAGCTAACTGGAGGTTATCAAAGGCCGGTCATGTCTCTCACTGTCTATGGTGAGAAGTTCATGTAAAAGAACCATTGCTGACTTTTGTAAAGAGTAGCTGCAAAGCCATCAACGTGTTTCTGCCCCTTGCTAAAAGGGTTGTGTCAGGAAGGGCATCCGACGTAAAAACCTATGCCAAATCAAACATACGATGATTCGCTGTGGCGACCCCTGAGGAAAAAGGGAACAGCCGAAAGGAAAAGAAGAAGTGCGAGTGTGAGTACGAATAGTTGTGTCTGTGTACGGTCCTTGCGATGGATTGGTGAGCTGCTCAGGGTGTACCCCACCTTCACCCTGTGTCAGCTGTGACAGGCTCCAGGTTACCCGCGATCCTGGTGGGATTAAGGTAAGGGTAAGTCTGTTTGGTTTTTACACCTGAGACTAGTGGCTCATCAGGCCGGTGCTTATCCCCGGTTTCTGTAGCGTGAAGCGACCAGGAGTTCAACTCCTCCTGGATGGGACAATAGTCCATCGCAGGTTACCTTCCCAGTATATTTTTACTGGTACCCATTTATACTGCTGGGTGACCAGAGGCACACTTGTGGTTGGGGTCTTAGCACAGTAGGGGTCTCAGTGGGATTTAAACTCACAACCTCCTGATCATGAGCCCAACACTCTAACCACTACACCACCGGTCCCAAACTGGTGGGATTAAGTGGTTCAGCAAATGAGTGGGCGATTGATTTTAGTTGTAGAGTGGGGACATAAAAAATATCAAAATAAGCTGAAATCAATTATTTAGAAGATAGGAATGCGATTCCAAAAATCCCCAGAAATATAAATATAAACATTGTGTAAAATTAAAGTGCTATTGATTTCATGAACCCTCACCTATGGTCACGAGCTTTGGGTAATGACCGAAAGAACAAGATCACGGATACAAGCGGCTGAAATGAGCTTCCTTCGCAGGGTGGCGGGGTTCTCCTTTAGAGATAAGGTGAGAAGCTCCGCCATCCTGAGGGGGGCTCGGAGTAGATCCGCTGCTCCTCCGCATTGAGAGGGGCCAGTTGAGGTGGTCAGAATGCCCCCCCCCCCCCGGGCGCCTCCCTGGTGTGGTGTGGTGTTTCGGGCATGTCCAACCGGGAAGAGACCCCGGGGTCGACCTAGAACACGCTGGAGGGACTATGTCTCTCGGCTTGTCTGGGACTGCCTCGGTGTCCCCCCGGGAGAGTTGGAGGAAGTGGCTCGGGAGAGGGACATCTGGACCTCTTTGCTTAGGTTGCTGCCACCGCGACCCGACCCTGGACTAAGCGGAAGATGATAATGATGATGATGATGATTTCATGAATTCCCAAGATCGATTAGTGACTTTCTGAACTCTGAGGGCATCTGACGTAAAAACCTACGCCAAATCAAACATGAGAATCAGATGATTCACTGTGGCGACCCCTGAAAAAGGGAAAAAGCCGAAAGGAAAAGAAGAAAAAGAAGAAGATAGGTGAGAGTTTTATTGCAACTCATACCCACTGAAAATAAAGGCTTGCTTTATTACAACGTAATAAAATGGAATAACCAACTTTGCAAGCAAACAGATTTACACAAAGACACACTCAACAAACTCTGGGTAAATCGGATAGATCAGGTAAAGAGTTGTTTTGGAACACTGGGTTTACAGTAACGTGGATCTGGACTGGCCCACCTGTCTGGCACTCGTGGTACATGCGGTAAGCCGAGCGGTCCATCTCCAGCTCCTCCCCCGGCTGAAGCTCCTGAACTCCAGGCACGTACACTTTACTCTCCCCGCCTTCTTCCTCCTGTTCTTCTTCCTCCATCTCTTCTTCACCGCTGTCACTCGCTTCCATCTCATCAAGTTCTTCATCTTCATGGAGAAACGTGTTTTCCTCGGGCGCAGCCATTTTGAGAACGCTCTCGCGGCGGCAGAGCAGGGCGCACTTCCGGTGACGTCATTTAAAAAGCCACGCCAAACTTTCAACGTTTCTGTTCATGTACTGTACAGTATTTACTTTTTTTTTTAGAAAAATCAAATAAACGCTGATTAATCGAAATATATTAGAACAGTTTTTAAAATTCCACATTGACGTAATAATAAAAAAGTCTGAATAAATTTAAAGATAAATAAATACGCACCCCATGATACATTTCTGAAATACTCAGTGCTCCATATGAATGGTATCAATACATTAATCTCATTACATGATCTGGTCGGGCAGTGGTGGTCTAGTGCGCTGTATCGCTGATCCTAAGGTTGGGGGTTCGGGTCTCCACAGAGCTGTCACTGTCCCCCAGTGCAGTTAACTGGGTTATCAAAGGTGGGCAATGTCTCTCACTGACTCTGGTGAGAGGCATGTAAAAGAACCATTGCTGACTTTTGTAAAGTACTGTATGCTAGTCCATTGCAGGTTACCTTCCCAGTATATTTTTCTGGCACCCATTTATACTGCTGCGTGAATAGAGGCACATTTTTGGTTAATACCTTGCCCAGGAGTCTTAGCACAGTGGTGGTCTAACTGGGATTTGAACACACAACCTCCCAGTCATGAGTGCAGCACGATAACCGTTACGCCATCGACCCCATATTATGATGTTAACCTAAGTTATAATTCATTGCTTATATCAATAATAATAACAATATTTTCTCTTTGTAGGGGGGGCACAAACAAGTGTCCACCCTCAAGCCCGGATAAATGCAGAGGGTTGCAACAGGAAGGGCGTCCAGCATAAAACTTTTGCCAGAATACAAAATGCAAACCGTAAATACAAATTTCATACAGGATCAGTCAAGGCCCGGGTCTTAGAGAGTGAGAGGATGCCAGAGGAATGGAGGAGAAGTGTGTTGGTGCCCATTTTTAAGAACAAGGGAGACATGCATAGTTGTGGCAACTACAGAGGGATAAAGTTGATGAGCCATATGATGAAGTTAAGGGTAAAGAATAGTGGAAGCTAGACTAAGGGCAGAGGTCAGCACTTGTGAACAACAGTTTGGTTTCATGCCAAGAAAGAGCACCACAGATGCAGTGTTTGCCTTGAGGCTGTTAATGGAGAAGTACAGAGAAGGTCAGAGGGAGATGCATTGTGCCTTTGTGGATCTGGAGAAAGCATATGACAGGGTGCCGAGAGAAGAACTGTGGTATTGCATGAGGAAGTCTGGAGTGGCAGAGAAGTATGTTAGAGTGGTGCAGGACATGTATGAGAGATGTAAGACAGTGGTGAGGTGTGCTGTCGGTGTGACAGAAGAGTTCAAGGTGGAGGTGGGACTGCATCAAGGGTCAGCTCTCAGCCCCTTCTTGTTTGCTATGGTGATGGACAGGCTGACAGACGAGGTTAGACAAGATTCCCCATGGACTATGATGTTTGCAGATGACATTGTGATCTGTAGTGAGAGCAGAGAACAAGTGCAGGAAAATCTAGAGAGGTGGAGGTATGCCCTGGAAAGGAGGGGAATGAAGATTAGCCTCAGTAAGACAGAATACATGTGCATGAATGACAAGGACCCAAGAGGAACGGTGAGATTACAGGGAGCAGAGATAAGAAAGGTGAAGGATTTTAAGTACTTAGGCTCAACAATCCAGAGCAATGGAGAGTGTGGAAAAGAGGTGAAGAAGCGTGTGCAAGCGGGTTGGAATGGTTGGAGAAAAGTGTCCGGTGTGATGTATGATAGGAGGGTATCGGCAAGAATGAAAGGAAAAGTGTACAAGACGGTGTTAAGGCCAGCAATGTTGTATGGTTTAGAAACAGTGGCCCTGGGGAAAAGACAGGAGGCAGAGCTGGAGGTAGCAGAAATGAAAATGTTGAGGTTCTCTTTGGGAGTAACGAGGATGGATAGGATTAGGAATGAGCACATCAGAGGGACAGCACATGTAAGACGTTTTGGAGACAAAGTCAGAGAGGCTAGATTGAGATGGTTTGGACATGTACAGAGGAGGGATAGTGAGTATATTGGTAGTAGGATGCTGAGGCTGGAACTACCAGGAAGAAGGCCTAGAGGAAGACCAAAGAGACGATTCATGGACGTGGTGAAGGAGGACATGAAGGTCGTTGGTGTAAGAGAAGAAGATGCAAAGGATAGGGTGAGATGGAGGCAGATGATTCGCTGTGGCGACCCCTGAAGGGAAAAGCCGAAAGGAAAAGAAGATCAGTCAAGGCCCGGGTTAACAACGACTGCCATCAATGCTGTTAACCAACAGGATGCTGGTGGAAATTGGACTACTGTTGGTCGAAGAGAAGATACAGAGGATCGGGTGAGATGGAGGCGGATGGTTTGCTGTGGCGACCCTTTAAGGGAAAAGCCGAAAGGAAAAGAAGATTTTGCTTTGTAGATAAAATTGATGGGTTACTGATCCAAAGGTCAGCGGTTTAATACCCAGTGTCACGACTGTTTGGCCCCTGAGTGAGCCCTCAATCTTCAATTGCTCAGTTGTATAACAGTGATAATTGTAAGTCAATCTGAATAAGAGTGTCTGCTAAATGCTGCAAATAAAAAAAATATCCTTTTGCAATAAAATATTTGCACTCAACTCGTTTGATTTTTCCAACCACATTATCTTACTATAACGGTGCAGGGATGCTGTAGATTAGAATGTCTCAGCTGATACTGGGTGAATGCAGGGTTCACCCTGAGCATTCAGACCATTGCAGGGCAAACACACGTATACAACCATTCAACCTCATATTGACACCTCAAGTAAATTTGGCAATTAACCTAATATGCATGATTTTGGACCAAAGGACATTTGGAATAGATTACCCGGAGGAAACCCACTCAAGAATGGAGAGAACATGAACCCAGAAATTTGTGCAGTTTTTCCATATGCCATAGTTTTTAAAATAAACAAAAACATCATTTCTTATTGTTGTATATGTGTGCCACTATTATTGTGAGGTTTGTGGTTATATATTTACCATATTATGTCTAAATAACTGCATTTTGATTATATTTCAAGAGTCGAGTAATTTGTTGTACTGGTTCACACTAAAATGGATGGACTTACATTCATTCATTTGTTTGACAAAAATGTTTAATTCTATTTGGGTTGCAATGAGGATAGAGCCTCAGCCAACTGTAGGTGAAAGTAGGATACACCCTGAACAGCTAGCCAATCCATTGCAGGGTAACACACACACAACCTTTCACACTTCCACGTAGGGACGAATGTGAGAGGAAAACAGAGTACAGACAGAACATACAAACACACAGAAATGCCTCGCTAAGCCCAGGACCTGAACCAAGGACCTTCTTGCTGTGAGGCGGATGTGCTAACCACAATGCCACCCCTTTACAGTAAGTGTTTTCGAAAGTTTTACGTCACGGTGGTGTAGTGTCTAGTATGTTCACCTCCCAGTAAGAAGGTCCTGGGTTTGAGTTGCAGGCTCAGTGAAGGCATTTCTGTGTGAAATTTGCATGTTCTCATCATGTTTATGTAAGTTTACTCAGGATAGTCAAGTTTCCTCTCACAGTTGAAAGACATTCACTTTAGGCTGATTAGCTGTTCCAAATTGCCCCAGGTATAAGTGTAAATGTTTTTGTGCGTGTTGGCCTTGCAGTGGTCTGTCGGGCTGTTCAGGTTGTACTCCACCTTTGGCCAGTGTCAGCTAAGAAAGGTTTTAATCTTCCCATGACCTTAACAGAATTAAACAGTTCGGCAAAGGAGTGGGTGGGAATGATTTTTATAAAGTTCAGCATAAACAGATAAAGAAACAAAATATCAGAAACCAGAGGGTCCTTGATTCAAATCCCATGCTTGGCAAGGGTGTTTCTGAATGATTACCATTTTTCTCTGGATTTATATGTGTTTCCTCCAGGTACTTCAGCTTCCTCCCACAAATTGAGCCTTGGTCTAAATGTGAATGGTTGTATGTGCAGGTCCTGAAATGGATTGGCACACTGTACAGGGTGTTCCCTACCTTCACGTACAGTGGGTTGAGATATGCTCCATCCTCACCACAAACCTGACAGGATTAAGCTGTTTGGAAAATGAATGAATGAATATAAGTACATCCATTTTAGTGTGAACCAATCCAACAGATTACTACAGTGGCTTGAAAGACAATCAAAACACAGTGACTGTATTTAGGTATATGGGAAATACATAATCTCACACCTCTGTCAAATAGACTGTTGCTTGTTGGGCTTCAACAGAAAAACAATGTGGGAAATGAGCATAAATAAAATGTTTTAATGCCACTAGAAATCATTACAATACTGTACGTGGGTTTATTTGGCACATAACATGATGTCATAATAACAGTGTGTTTATTTTATTGTTATGGAATCCCACTCTCCATAAGGTTGTCACTGTCCTCCCAGTGCAGCTAACTGGGTTATCAAAGGCCGGCCATGTCTCTCACTGTCTATGGTGTGAGGCATGTAAAAGAACCATTACTGACTTTCGACAAGAGTAGGCTGCAAAGCCGTCAGCGTGTTTCCGCCCTGCGATGGTCTGGTGAGCTGTCCAGGGTGTACTCTGCCCTCGCCCTGAGTTGGCTGGGATGGGCACCAGCCTCCCCGCGACCCTAATTAGGATGAAGTGGTTTCAGAAAATGGAATGCATAACAATAAATCTTCTTCTTTTCCTTTCGGCTGTTCCCTTCAGGGGTCACCACAGCAAATCATCTGCCTCCATCTCACCCTGTCCTCTGCATCTTCTTCTCTTACTCCAACTGCCTTCATGTCCTCCTTCATCACATCCATAAATCTTCTCTTTGGTCTTCCTCTAGGCCTTCTACCTGGTACTTCCAACCTCAGCATCCTACTACCAATATACTAGTACTCACTATCCCTCCTCTGTACATGTTCAAACCATCTCAATCTAGCCTCTCTGACTTTGTCTTCAAAACCTCTTACATGTGCTGTCCCTTTGATGTACTCATTCCTGATCCTATCCATCCTCGTTACTCCCAAAGAGAACCTCAACATATTAATAAGTAAATAAAAAGAATGTAATTGTCCCACATTGTCTTGTTATTTGCAACATGAAAGCATTTTTATTCCAATAGTGATGTAGCTAGCAAGAAAGAAAACAAGTAAGAAAGCATAGAAAACATATGGGAACATATTTTTATCAAGCTATTTTTAAAATAGAACAGTTAAATAAATATAAAACCGATAATGGTTCCAGTACAGTATGCTCCTGTTGAAATCTATTAGATGTTATCAAACTATTTTAATATTTATTTGTTTGTTTGATTATTTGTTTGTTTCATATTCATATAGTTATTGGATTATGGATGGTATATGTTGGTATAAAAATAAATGTAAATAAATAACATCTCATTTCTTTCTCTCACCCCCTATAATCCCAATACATTTTTGCACCAAAATCTGGAGCAAATATGCCATCATGGAACATAATATTGAAAGAATTAAAATAATACATGTATAGAACAAAAAATAAAGAAAATTTAACAATGAATCAAACATTATGCTGATGTGCCGCACTAAAACAGGGTAAATTGCTATAGAGTACAAAATCGATGTAGAATAACAATAATAGAATGAGATTCAACAGATAACATGAGTGTTTAGTTGTTTGTCAAGCTCACAGCAAAAATACTAGTATGTTACAATACCAAGCACTGATTGCCATACATGTACATGCATTTATTGTAATATTCAACAAACAGGCCATTTCATAGCTAAAAATTGTAAGTTGGCTTTACTGGAAAGTTCATTTTGTGTGTATTTTCCAGCGTTGTTGTAGGTGTTGGTCCATCCAATATAGTGCGTACGTAGTGGCTACATCATACTATAGGAGGTTTTCTGTCTGATAGAGCATGCTTGTGTACCTTCCTTTCTTCTTCTCTCAGGCCCTTAATAGTTCAGAAATTTGGACATTGTAAATTTTATCTTTAAGAGTTTACTCTAATCATAATTGACTGTCTTGTGTACAGGATTCAATCTTTTCTGTAAATATATAGTTTACCATTTCTGATGCGGTCATCTACATCAGAGACATACCAAACACGTAGACAGAACTGCATTTATTATCAATGTGCTGTGTGGCATCAAGTTGACGCCATCTTGGACAATGTTGCTTCAGCATGGAAAATGGTAGAAAAAGTAAGAAAAGAAGATTTTAGGGTCAGAGTGCTTTGTAGTAAACTCTAAAAATTACAGGAAGCAACACAGCAGATCTTAAGGGATAACATTTCATAACTAAGTGATAATGACATACCTAAAAAGCCATATAATTCCCCGTTAGAAGAGTGTATTCATTCGAGTATGAGTACAGTACTGGAGTTTTTCCCTGTGTGCATCATGTTCATGTGGCAGATTATAGTAGGAGTCAGTATTTACATGCACATGCATTAAGTAAATGTAAACTCATTATTCAATTATATGGGTTTATGATTGGAGGCATGATCCTACGAAAGGTATGAAAGGTACTCCTGCCACAAAGCCTTCTACATGGAGATACTCATATATTTGTCATTTGTGTATACACATCTGTGATATGAAATTATATCTCAAATAAATATATGCATACATATCATATTGAGGTCCATGTGCATTATTTCAAGGTTACTGAAATGACAGCGATATTAGATGAGAGTACCCGGAGGAAACCCATGCAAGCATGGGGAGAACATGCAGACTCCACACAGGAACGCCCAGGCTGGGAATCAAACCCAAAACCTTCCAGTTTCCCCCCACAGCCCAAAACCATTAACACTAGAGGTTAATTGGCTGTTCCAAACCAACTGTTGGTGTGAGTACGAACGGTTGTGTGAGTGTTGGCTCTGCAATGGACTGATGAGCTGTCCAGGGTGTACCCAGCCCTTGCCTTGACCCCAACCAGGATTAAGCGGTTCAGAAAATGAATGAATGAATTAATTCATAACAAGTAAACAACAACAATAATAATAATAATAATAATAATAATAATAAAAAAATAATAATGAATTTTGTTCATACAGAATGCAAGCATTTAATGCAGCTGTGAGGGAGGGGCACAAGCCAGTGTCTCTCCCTCACGCCGGTCCCAAGCCTGGGTAAATGCAGAGAGTTGCGTCAGGAAGGGCATCCGGTGTAAAACAAATGCCAAATAAAAAATACGAGTCACAACAGAAAATTTCATACTAGATCGGTCGAGGCCCGGGTTAACAATGACCGCCATCAGTGCTGTTAACCAACAGGGTGCTGGTGGAAATTGGACTACTGTTGTTCAAAGACATTGGAGAAGGAGAGGCGGGAGGCGTGTCCATAGGCAGAGAGAGAAGAGGAAAGGCATGAGACTAGGACTGAAAGCAGGGATTTTGAATGTTGGAACTATGAAAAAAAAGGTAGAGAGCTGGCTGACATGATGCAGAGGAGGAAGGAGGACATACTGTGTGTTCAGGAAACCAGGTGGAAAGGTAGTAAGGCTAGAAGCCTAGGAGCAGGGTTTAAGCTGTTTTATCATGGTGTGGATGGGAAGAGAAATGGAGTAGGAGTCATCTTGAAGGAGGAGTTTGTCAGGAATGTTCTAGAAGTGAAAAGAGTGTCAGATAGAGTGATGAGTCTCAAGTTAGAAATTGAAGGCGTGATGTTCAATGTTGTTAGTGCTTATGCCCCACAGGCAGGATGTGAGCTAGAAGAGAAGGAGAGATTCTGGAGTGAGTTAGATGAAGTGCTGCAGAATATCTCCAGAGGTGAAAGAGTGGTCATTGGGGCAGACTTCAATGGACATGTTAATGCAGGAAACAGAGGGGACGAGGAAGTGAAGAGCAGGTATGGTATCCAGGACAGGAACACAGAAGGACAGATGTTGGTAGATTTTGCAAAAAGGATGGAAATGGCTGTGATGAATAATTTCTTCCAGAAGGAATGAGGAAGTGCAGGAGTGTGTACAAAAGAAGAGGCTAGCTAAGAAGAAGTGGGACATAGAGAGGACTGAAGAGAGTAAACAGGAGTACAGGGAGACACAGTGTAAGGCGAAGGTAGCAGTGTCAAAGGCCAAACAGCGGGCGTATGATGACTTGTATGTTCGGTTGTAAAGTAAAGAGAGAGAAAATGATTTTCCAGGTTGGCACAGCAGAGAAATAGAGATGGGAAGGACGTGCAACAAGTTAGAGTGATTAAGGACAGAGAGGGAAATGTATTGACTGATGACAGAAGTGTTCTGGGAAGATGGAAAGAGTACTTTGAAGAGCTGATGAATGAGGAAAATGAGAGAGAAAAAAGATAGGAAAAGGTGACTGTTGAGGACCAGGAAGTAGCAAAGATTAGTAAAGGTGAAGTGAGGGGGCATTGAAAAGGATGAAGAGTGGAAAGGCAATTGGTCCTGATGACATACCGATGGAGGTATGGAAGAGTCTAGGAGAGGTAGCAGTAGATTTCCTGACAAGAACATTCAACAAGGTCTTGGAGAGTGAGAGGATGCCAGAGAAATGAAGGAGAAGTGTGCTGGTGCCCATTTTTAAGAACAACAGAGGGATAAAGTTGATGAGCCATACGATGAAGTTAAGGGAAAGAATAGTGGAAGCGAGACTAAGGGCAGAGGTCGGCATTTGTAAACAACAGTTTGGTTTCATACCAAGAAAGATCACCACAGATGCAGTGTTTGCCTTGAGGATGTTAATAGAGAAGTACAGAGAAGGTCAGAAGGAGCTGCATTGTGCCTTTGTGGATCTGGAGAAAGCATATGACAGGGTGCCGAGAGAGGAACTGTGGTATTGCATGAGGAAGTCTGGAGTGGCAGAGAAGTATGTTAGAGTGGTGCAGGACATGTATGAGAGATTTAAGACAGTAGTGAGGTGTGCTGTGAGTGTGACAGAAGAGTTCAAGGTGGAGGTACGACTGCACCAAGGGTCAGCTCTCAGCCCCTTCTTGTTTCCTATGGTGATGGACAGGCTGACAGATGAGATTAGACAAGATTCCCCATGGACTATGATGTTTGCAGACGACATTGTGATTTGCAGTAAGTGCAGAGAACATGTGCAGGAAAATCTAGAGAGGTGGAGGTATGCCCTGGAAAGGAGGGGAATGAAGGTTAGCCTCAGTAAGACAGAATACATGTGTGAATGACAAGAACCCAAGAGGAACGGTGAGGTTACAGGGAGCAGAGATAAGGAAGGTGGAGGATTTTAAGTACTTAGGCTCAACAATCCAGAGCAATGGTGAGTGTGGAAAAGAGGTGAAGAAGCGTGTGCAGGCAGGTTGGAATGGTTGGAGCCAAGTATCCGGTGTGATGTGTGATAGGAATGTATCGGCAAAAATGAAAGGAAAAGTGTCCAAGATGGTGTTGAGGCCAGCGATGTTGTATGGTTTAGAAACAGTGGCCCTGGGGAAAAGACAGGAGGCAGAGCTGGAGGTAGCAGTGATGAAAATGTTGAGGTTCTCTTTGGGAGTAACGAGGATGGATAGGATCAGGAATGAGCACATCAGAGGGACAGCACATGTAAGATGTTTTGGAGACAAAGTCAGAGAGGCTAGATTGAGATGATTTAGACATTTACAGAGGATGGATAATGAGTATATTGGTAGTAGGATGCTGAGTTTGGAACTACCAGGCAGAAGGCCTAGAGGAAAACCAAAGAGACAATTCATGGACGTGGTGAAGGAGGACATGAAAGCAGTTGGTGTAAAAGAAGAAGATGCAGAGGATAGGGTGAGATGGAGGCAGATGATTCATTGTGGCAACCCCTGAAGGGAACAGCCGAAAGGAAAAGAAGAAGAAGAATGCAAGCATTTAAACACATCATCCAAACCACAAAAAAGTAAAAGCTCACTAGCGTTCATTGTTGATATTACATTAGAGAGGACCATGAGTTTGCAGCTTACAAAGAAGATAATGTTACCTTGCATAACATTTCAGATCATCCATCAATCCAAATAACCCAAATAAAAATCATGATTTTAAAATATTCTCTGTGAAATTAAAGGTCCAAACTAAAAATTGAGAATGTAATAGGCTTTTAATGCACAAAAATAACAACAAATCACTGGTCAGAAAATTAGCAAGAATGACAAGTGTCACTCATCAGGCCTGTACCACCATTTGCATGTCACAGCACATTACTCAGTAAACGTTGCAGGGGGGTGGGGTTATTCTTGGAAACAAGGAAATCCACTGACTGCTCATCGTCTTCATGGTTTCCTTGTCTAAAAAGATCAAGTCACGAAAAGATTTCGGTGTGCAAAATTTTCATAAATGTTTTCAGCTTTTTTTTCCTCTTTCTTAAAAAGCTCTCATTATTTGGAAAATCCAGCAACTGATGCAGCCCATCATAAACCTGTTTAGAAGCTCCTAAATAGAATCAAAAGTGACAGACATAATACAATATAATACACAGTCATGAGAGTTCCATGGTAAACAAATGAAAAAAAAAATCTGCTCCAAAAATGCATGTTTTGCTTTTTTTTGCCCATGAGTGTACGGGGCTATGAAATCCTTTGCTATCGCTGAATGAAGAAATATCAAGTCAAGATGGCACACAAAATATTATATCAAGCAGAGCCAAGTCTAATAGAAAAGTCTGTAGGGCTTCTTACACCCGAGCCGAGACTCGTCAGGCTGGAGCTTATTCCATATTTCTGTAGCGTGACGGAACCAGACATTCAACTCCTCCTGAATACGCTGCTAATCCATTGCGGTGACCTTCCAAGTATTTTTTACTGGTTCCCATTTTTACTGTTTGGTGGACAGAGGCACACTTGTCGTTAAGACCTTGTCCAAGGGTGAATGTCTAAAAGGGATTTGAATCCCTATCATCTCTCTCTATGTCCATTCATGAGGAATGGACGTTGATCCCTGAAGCTTGAATGATGCTCATTGTTATGGCTGTGATCACAATGATCTACCGAATGGTTCGCCAGGCCATATACAGACTCATTCATACCTATGGACAATTTTAGAACAGCCAATTAACCTATTGTGCATGTTTTTGGACTGTGGGAGGAAACCGGAGTACCCGGAGGAAACCCACACAAGCATGGGGAGACCATGCAAACTCCACACAGAAACGTCCAGGCCTGGAATTGAACCCAGGCCTTCTTGCTGTGAGGCGGACGTGCTATCCACTATGCCACCGTGTCACCCCCTATCATCTCAATAACCCTAACCACTACACCACTGGCTCAAAACTGGGACTCTGGGAATGGCATGAAGAGATATCAGAAGAAAATTCAAAATCAGAAACAATACGCAGACAAAAAGGTCAAATGCAGACAATCAAAGCAATATAGATAGAGACAGAATTGTGTGAAACAGGTTTTGGTCAAAATACTGAGTAAACAATAACATAAACAAAGGCTTGAGATTCTTACTCCTTGACCAGACCTTGGCAAACAGTGAGGTGTATGGTGATAGGCACATTGTGCTCATGTGAGAAGGGTAACCTGGGACAGAAGTATCACATGTCACATGACTAGAAAGGTGCAAGGGTAGCTGGATAGTGTAGCATGCGGCAGGCTGATGGTGTGACAGGAGTTTTGATTAAACTTTTCTTTATTTGATGGCACAATAAACTGATTAAGCACTATTCTAGGGTTTTTCTGTAGATTTAATTATTTATTTTGTTTACTTCTTAAATTTATCTTGCTATTCTCCCATCTGTTTCATAGGGAGGAGAAGGCAGAAGAAAAGCAACATGTCAACAATAGCATTTTGTTCAATGATTGTTGTTTGTGCCATTACTCGCCTGTTGTGGACAATCTGACTAGTCTCTCTCTCTCTCTCTCTCTCTCTCTCTCTCTCTCTCTCTCACACACACACACACACACACACACACACACACACACATACACACACACACACACACACACACGTTTGCCTTTTCCTTAGTCTTTAAATGTTGTAAATCCTGTTTTTAAGACATTATTGTCATCCGATGATGTTAAAGACTGTTTAATAATGTTTATATAATATAAATAATGACTATATAGTGTGACTGTAGTTTAATAGAACAAATAATTTTAAATATAATAATTCCCAGAATACCATATCTCCAGCAAAAAAAAAAAAAATCCCAGTTTGTTGAAATCCCGGCATGAGCCATAAAGCCAACATGAGTCTTAATATTATAAACAGTAAGTCGATTCATACGATCCAAACACCCTCAGCCTCCACACACCACCCCCGGGTACAGGTATAACTGTGAAGGTGAGGCCTCAGTGACCAATAGTTATGTACCACTTTTATACAGGTGTTATTTTGTTTTATTTATTTATTTATTTTTATTAATTAGGACTATCTCCCATGTCGGGATTTTAATGATTACATTAATCTGATTTCCCTAAGCATACAGTACTTCATAATTACACAAGAATATTTTGTACATTGCTCACTAAACTATACACATCTACCAAAACAAGTGCTTATAAAAAACAGAATAGCTGTATAACTTCAACTGTACACTGCAGTGTACCATGTGCACACATCCCTGTATTCCCGAGAGAGAATATTCCATCCATGTACATTTTCGAATATAATATTCAGGTCATTTTTACCATCGAATGACAGTGAAGTGAAATGGGTCGAACTAGTTCTGAGTATGGTTTGCCACTTAGTCTTCATTTCTCATTTACACAAATATCTGCTCAGAAAATCAAGCAAGCAATGATATTTTGGCATCTATTTGTATACATACTTGTCACGTTATTATAATAATTCAGAGTGGGATAAGCTGTATAATGTACATTTTATTAGCAGATGGAACATTTGCTAATTATTTTTTTCAAGATTTGTATATTAGATATACACACAGGTTCTGTACAGTACATAAACATCTTCAAAGCACACATATAAATCGAGTCACTGGCATGAAATATAGTATCAGTGACGAACAGTATGAGCTTTCTATCTGTAGTTTCCAATCCATCATGTTTAAATCATGTAAACATTACAATAAATCAGACGTATTCCTGAAACACTGTTGATGATATTTTGAGCACTAACATAAGCAGCTAGCATGATCACTACAAGCTTATTGCAACTGGATTAATTTCAATACAATGTTTTATAAGACCTGTGATATTGTTGATAATACTGAATATTCCTATAGCCATACTGCTTGGATTTGGTATTGTGCTATCGTGGAAAATTAAGTCCTACAAATAGACAGAACCTCAGACCCTGCATAACACTAAAGGAATGTCCTTCAGCAAGAATACAAAAACACAACCAACAGGGTGTAAGGCTAGAGTGAAAGTGCAGAATAGTTTGTGCTCTCGTAATAGTACTGAATATAGAGCACAATACTGGACAGTTTTTCCATACATTCATGAGATGATTAGCTGGTAGGTATATAATTCCTAAAGTAAAGGTCGAAACTTTGCAGTTTCACAGAGCTGCAGTTTGAACGAGTAAATATTGCAAAAAAAATAAAAATGAAAAATTAGTCATGAATAAGAACTTCATTTCACTTTTACCATTAACTCACACCCAGTTTGGCAGAAAGAAAGATGCATGTGTTCCTGTGTTGTGGAATATGAAAAACACTGGTTTCCTTTTCTTTAAAAAAAAAAACCTATACAGTGAGATTTCCTTTCGGCTTTTTCCCTTTATCAGCGGTCGCCACAGCGAACGAGTCGCATGTTTGATTTGGCATAGGCTTTTACGTCGGATGCCCTTCCTGACACAACCCTTTTTAGCAAGGGACAGAAACACGCTGACGGCTTTGCAGCTACTCTTTACAGTATTCACACCATATTTACACACTATCCTTTAATTACCTCACTAGCCCTTATGACATAGAAAAACAATGTCAAGTCACTATTTCAGTATTTGCTATCCTAAATTCAAAGTCATTTTGGACTAAGTATTATACAAAATAATAACACAGCGATAAACAATTAAGGCAAAAGTTTGAGATTTATCTACCTTTTGTGTGAACGAACAAAAGAGTATTGTTATAAATACGAGTGAGGTTGTACTTAACAAGGCTGAGAGCATCTGCTGGAGTGCAAAATTATTCATTGTTAAAGGCATTTTAAGAGCTAAGTGCTTAAAAATTATTTTTTTAGTTCAATAACAATGAAAACTTTTATCCTTTTCTTAGTGGAGACAGATCCACTAAGACTGTTCATTTTGATCCAAAACAACTATAGACTTTAAAAGACAGTGTATTTTATTATATTGTTACACTACGATTTGTAAAGTGCTTAAAGTTAGAAGATATCTACTGGCTTTAAAACCTTATTTTTATTCTTTTTTTTAAATAATATATATATATATATAATATTTCTGAATCAACTGTACTATCATGTGAATGCTTGTTTGCTCTGCAATAAACTGGCATCTCATCCAAGGTATTTTCTCACCACTGACTGTTTGACTGTTCAAAGGACCCTGGCCAAGAAAAGCTGATGGGTAAAGCCTGGGATTGAAGGTACTTCTTTTCTACCGAGCAACATTCTGCAAGCTGAAACATCACTTATTGTATGATCAACTAGCTTCAATGTTTATATAGTACAAGCTCAAGCAGGGATGCCATAGCCATTACATGACCACCATTCCATCGCCAGCACCAAACCAGCAGCAAATACATCTTCATAACAAATATTGACCTGGCATAACATGGGTTACGTGGCTTAGTGTAATAGCTAAGTATGATGACTTTTCATCCAAGATCTGTCGGTGTTACATTCGGCTCTTTCTTCATCTGAGCTCTTTTAGCATCACATCCAGACAACAAAGAATAAAAAGAATGAAGGATGGGGTAGCAAACAATCCCTTTTCTCCATTGTGTGGAGTCCCAGTAAGACACCTTTTCCCTCGTTCTCCTTCTTTCCCATATTTTGAGTCCTCCTCAGTCACTTTTCCATCAGTGATACTCTGTTCTTTCTCTTTGTTCTCATTTTTGTCAGTGAATAGAGGAGCTGGAGAGGGAAATACACAGTAAATCTTCTCATTAGGGCAGTTCAGGGACAGCCAGTTAGAGAGGACATCAGATGTGTAGGTGAGCAGAGCTCTAGGGGAGGAGTGGACTGATGGGAAATTTGCGGGATTTGGTGTTTCCTGGAAATGCTGTGTAAACAAAGATAATGCAGACTGGTTGAGGGAACAAGAACCCCGAGCCAAGCTAAATCATCGAATCTTTAATAGAAAAGAATCTACATTAATTATTTTTAACAAATAAAGCATATCATTTTTAATTTTTTTTTTTTTTTTTTTTTTTTTTTTTACATATTCAGCACACCATTGAATTAACTTCATGACAACCTAGTATATTATTCAAGGGATGGTATTCATATGTACACACACACACACACACACACACACACACACACACACACACACACACACAGCGTGTGTACAGAGCATGTAATCTCTATGGCTTTGTTGTTCCAGTCGCTCAGGTTAGGGCTCAGTAACATTAATATGGCAATAGAATGAAGTTGACCTGAATGTACTGAATGAGCGAATTATCACATCAATGGCCTTTTTCTTCCCTGATGGCCCTGATATGAAATGGGGACTCAAATAATGAAAGAGCGGTTAGGGGGCACAAGCAATAATTTTCATATATGTGTTGGCACCCCAGAGTCCTGACCTTTACCCCACTGAAAGTTTTCAGGATGTGCTGGAGAAGGGTTTAACAAGGGGTTCAATTTTTCTCTCAGTTCAAGCCACTGGTGAAAAATGAACCCATCACTGGATGGAAATGAATGTTATGTTGATTAAGTTTGATGAAACAATTCCATGACATTTACACACTAGAAACAAATCCTGACTACTTTTTTATGTCGATGTAGTCTGTTGGTTCTCAGCGTGAAGTCCAGGGGTCAAATTTTCTCCTTATCATTATTATAAGGAACAGTCTATACAGTTTACATAAATTATAAATGATGGGTGAAATATTGGTGAAAAGTTCAACAACAGAAAGTGCTCTGGGTTTTATTTAAATAAACAAAATATTAAAGAAACATTTAAATTATAAAAATGAGAATAGAATATCTCTTTCATATTTCGGTAATGCTCATCAAATATATGTGTAATGAGAGGGAATGGGAATTTATTTTACAGTTAAGGAGTCCACCAGGCTACAGTAAGACTGAGACCCTCTGGTTCGACGTACAAATTATGAGTTTAGTACAAATTCAGATAACAAATCATAGGTTTTTCTGACTGTAGACTAGACAACTAATTCCAAATGATGTTAGTCATACCTCTTTCCAAATGTTATCAAGCGTCACAACCAGTTCACCAATTAATACATGTTTCAGGTGTCTCTGATCAATATGCTGCAGAAGTTGCTTCCAGGAGTCTGACAAGAGGAAGGCTGCACTGAATACACACACACACACACACACACACACACACACACACACACACACACACACACACACACACACACACACACACACACACACATACACAAACACTTAGGATTGCTGGAAATGGTCAACTATATACCAGCTACCAAATATTGATCAGACAAAATAAAGTTCAAAGCAGTGTTATCTTAATGATGTAAACAATCCTGTAATACAACGCATTTTTTCAGCATCCTAGTATCAACAATAAATAGTCACACAGTTCACAGCTCTTTGTGATGATTTAATATATGATAATATATGATAATTATTTTAGAAATATTAATCAGGTACATGGAAAAGACCCACTGCCATTCAAAATATTAACATTTTGTTGCTGTGTGGCCTGAAATGAAGACACACACACACACACACACACACACACACACACACACACACACACACACACACACACACACACACACACACACACTTTTCCCCAACTCTAGTGCAATTGAAATATATAATATACAAACAGTTCAGAAACAAACTTACCACTGCCCCAACATTTTCCCTAACAGTTTAATTTTCAAATACTTTACAAGATTGCTGGAGTTTAATTCGCGCACAGTGGTGCCACCCCTCAAAACTGTTATCTTTCATTCCACACATGTGCCTGTTTTAGTGGTGGGGTTCTTCAGAGTATAATATTTACAAATTGTGGATATTATGCTAACTGCTGCTAGCATCTCACAAGCCAGAAGCCAGCTCTTGTTCACTGTATAAACAAGCTGGTGACATCAGAATTAACTGCAGAGCAAATGGAGAACTGAACTGGGATTGAACTCAGTAATATAATTTATGTAAAACCCATGTTTATCATGTGGTCTTGGGTCAGTGCTCATGATCGGTAGGTTGTGTGTTTAAATCCCACCGAGACCCTCACTGTGCTAAGACCCCTGGGGAAGGTCTTAACCACAAGTGTGCCTCTGTTCATCCAGCAGTATAAAAGGGTACCAGTGAAAATATACTGGGAAGGTAACCTACAATGGACTAGCGTCCCATCCAGGAGGAACTGAACTCCTAGTCGCTTCACGCTATGGAAGCCGGAGATAAGCACCGATCTGATGAGCCACTATGGCTTATGTGTAAAAAGCCCAACGGACTTTACCTTTACCTTGTGTCAGTGCATTAGCTCGGGTATTTGACCATATCAATCTGCCAGCTTTACTGGAATCAGCAGAATTTCTGATACTGATTTTGGAATCAGTACAACTCTAGTTAATAGAAAAAGATCTCAACAGACTCATGGCTGTAATCAATGCAAAAGGTGGTTGCACAAAGTACTGGCACAGTGGGGTGATGTTTAAGCAATCTATGTGATCATGGTCTTGTTTGTTGAACTGTTGTATTATAGCCAGTTGTACACGTATTTAGGGAACCTATAGAAGGCTGTGAAGGACATAAAAACTTCACACAGAAACACCCTCACCAAGCTGGGAATTGAAACCAGGACCTCCTTACTGTCAGGGCGGACGAGCTAACCACTGTACCACCTTACCGCCCGTTGAGTGCATGAAGCTGTAAAAGTATTTTATGTGTGCCATTATTTCAGGCTGTAAAGCAACAGAATGTGAACACCTTGAAGTGTAATAATTGTTTTCTATACTTATTGCAGCTAGCTTTACAATACTGATGTATTTACCTCCTGTTTCCACTTCAAATATATCAAACCACATTTAACTTTTACATTTATCATGTATTACTTGCAGAGCAGTGGTGGCCTGGGCATAAAGTGCTGGATCACTGATCCCAAGGTTGGGGGTTCAAGCCTCTCAACAGGCTGTCACTGTCCCCCCCCAGTGCAGCTAACTGGGTTATCAAAGGCCGGCCATGTCTCTCATTGTCTATGGTGAGAGGCATGTAAAAGAACCATTGCTGGCTTTTGTCAATTGTAGTCTGCATAGCCGTCAGCGTATTTCTGCCCTGCGATGGCTCTGCCCTTGCCCAGATTCGGCTGAGATGGGCACCAGCCTCCCTGCGACCCTAATTAGGATTAAGCAGTTTAGAAAATTAATGAATGATAATATACAGTACACCGAAGCACTATTTAGTTCTTACAGCACACAAGTATACTGTCAGTGAAAACATACTGTACTAATGTGTACCTTTCCTTGTCACTAGAACATTGGTTCAGAAATTTTGCAGCCATGGACTTCTCAGTTCATCATCAGTTCATTTTCTGTAACCGCTTCATCCTAATTAGGGTCGCGGGGAGGCTGGTGCCCATCCCAGCCAACTCAGGGCGAGGGCAGAGTACACCCTGGACAGCTCGCCAGGGCATCGCAGGGCGGAAACACACTGACGTCTTTGCAGCCTACTCTTGTCGAAAGTCAGCAATGGTTCTTTTACATGCCTCACACCATAGACAGTGAGAGACATGGCCGGCCTTTGATAACCCAGTTAGCTGCACTGGGGGGGGACACAGTGACAACCTTGTCAAGCGTGAGACTCGAACCCCCAACCTTTGGATCAGCGATCCAGCACCTTATACCATTAGACCACCACTGCCTCATGGACTTCTTTTACTGGAAAATAAATTTAATGTGTCCTCTCAGTTCAGATTTATTCTGTTAACATAATGTAACTATACAAATATTTGACTAAGTAGTTATTTGCGTGCTTTGGCCATTTATTAGAGTTAGGTTTTAAAGGTAATTAATTAGGTTATTCGTCATTAGTTGTAGAGCTCATTCCCAGCACATATTAGGGTAGTTGAACTGATACAAATAATAGAATAATATGTCTATTTGTTATGGATGTTGCGCCTTATTTATCACTCTTTAGTTATTCCCCTTTTTTATCTTATTTATTAATCTACATTATATAAAAATTTGCAAAATTCTAATTAGAAAATATTTCACAGAATTTACAGAATTATATAAAAAAAAACAATTCTTTGTCTCAACCAACATACAAACAATGTAGGAACATCCCCGTGTATCAAGCTTGATAAATCTGACTGTGAATGAACTCAGTTAATTTAAATCTCCAGTCAAATATTCTATAATTAAAATCAATGAATACCAATCATAACGACTTTGATAATGGTGCATTGTGGGTTTTCTCCATCGTGACTGAAATGTCCCCGAACACGGGCCTCATGGTGTTCTCCAGACTCCTCTCCAAAAATCACTTCTCCAAATTGTACTTGCTGTATATACTGTACGTAGTAATGTGAATGTTGCTTTACTTCAAAAATTCATTCATTCGTTCCTTTTTGGAACCGTTCATATCTGATTAAAGGCGGGCTTTACCTTGGATAGCTTGTACTGTACATTCAACCATTTATATTCACTCTAATGCCTAGGGTAAATTTGGAGCAGTCAATTATACTAATGTGCACATCTTTGGAGTGTGGAAGGAAACCAGAGTACCCAGAGGAAACTCATGCCAGCACAGGAACAAAGTGAAACTGTACAAAAAAAAAAAAAAAAACTTTTTGCTATGAGATTTATGAGCTAAACAATACGCCACCATGCCAGCTTATTCAAAAAACATAAAAATAAATAATGCATACTTGGCTGAAAATGCTTAGAACTCACCTGTCCTGCCTCTATGATGGTTAACATATGTACACATTAATAACAACAGAACAAAACAACGGTTTGCTTTGGTTTACATTTCCATCTACATCCAAGCACGAAGCATGAACATCGATTCCTGAAGCTTGAATGATGCTTATACAGGGATTGTCATGGCTGCGACTGCAGTGATCTACCGTATGGTTCGCCAGGCCACATACAGACTCACTCACATCTACGGGCAATTTGGAACAGCCAGTTAACCTACTGTGCATGTTTCTGGACTGTGGGAGGAAACCGGACTATTCGGGGGGAAACCCACACAAGCACGGAGAGAACATGCAAACTCCACACAGAAACACCCAGACCTGGACTCGAACCCAGGGCTTCTTGCTGTGAGGCAGACGTGCTAACCACTACGCCACTGTGCCACCTACATTTCCATAGAGTATATACTAAAACTCTGAAAGAGCTTCAAACGGATAATATTACACAATTCTTATGCACCTGCTCACGTGTGTATGATAAATAAACCAAAATAAGTTTTTTAATGTGATTTTTTTAAATTTATGCTCCCATGTGATGTTTATTCCGACAATGAATTACTTCAGATTGGGTTACTGTATGCATGGAGTTTCTGTAGATGTTCTCTCTGTGTCTATATTGATATAAACTGCCCCTGCAGGGTATCATCCACCGAGTGTGTCCTGTGTACTCAGGACAGGCTCTCCAGTATTGCAAAGACACACATGCTCTGACTGTAAGTTCATGCATGGGAGAGTCATGCAGGAAAACATGGGAGCATTTGATTGGCTATGTCACAGTGAACTTCATGGCAGTGATGGGTCACCAGAAAAAAACGATTTTTTTCAGATTTCACAAGTTACTGATTTCTAATAGAGTGTGAAGATCATTTCATTATTCGTGTATAAAATTTACAAACCCTAGTTTTAAGGTGTAGTCATCAGCGCGTCTGAGAGTAAGAAGGTCCTGAGTTCGAGTCCTGGGCTCACTTTAAGTGTTTCAGTGTGGAGTTTGCATGTTCTCTCAGCGCATTGTGTGTGTTTACTCTGGATCTTCCAGTTTCCTCTCACAGTTGAAAAACATGCACATTAGGTGAATTGGCTGTTTGTCCTTTTAACACCTGGATAATTTTTTGCAATTAAAAAAATGTATCACTCGTTTTTCTTAATCAAAAAGGCCTAAGGAAACACCACGAACACATTTCTGTCAAAATAATTATAATAACACTAATAATATTAACATAATAATATCATAATAATAACAAATAATAACACTGACAAATTTGTGAACAACACAATCCTACACACTCAAGGTCGTCTTACAGCTGACTAAGGCACGTGGGACCAAGCTGTTGCATCAGGTGACACCACAATAAGTATAGAACACTTGAGCAGCATTGAGTACAATGCTGAGTACAATGCTGAGTACAATGTGTAAAAATGTGGGGCATTTTTTGAAAGAGGACCATATGGTCATAATGGTGTTAAAGGGTTAAATTGCACCTACAGTGGTGTGAAAAAGTACTTGAACCTTTTGGAATTTCTCACATGTCTGCATAAAATCACCATCAAACGTGATCTGATCTTTGTCAAACTCACACAGATGGAAAAACAGTGTCTGCTTTAACTAAAACCACCCAAACATTTATAGGTTTTCATATTTTAATGAGGATAGCATGCAAACAATGACAGAAGGGGGAGGAATAAGTAACTGAACCATCACATTTAATATTTTGTGCCCCTCCTTTGGCAGCAATAACTTCAACCAGACGCTTCCTGTAGCTGCAGATCAGTCTGGCACATCGATCAGGACTAATCTTGGCCCATTCTTCTTTACAAAACTTCTGTAGTTCAGTCAGATTCCTGGGATGTCTGGCATGAATTGCCGTCTTGAGGTCATGCCACAGCATCTCAATGGGGTTCAAGTCTGGACTTTGACTTGGCCACTCCAGAACGTGTATTTTGTTCTGAAACCATTCTGAAGTCGATTTACTTCTGTTTTGGATCATTGTCTTGTTGCAGCATCCATCCTCTTTTTAACTTCAACTGTCTGACAGACGGCCTCAGGTTTTCCTGCAGAACATCCTGATAATCTTTTGAATTCATTTTTCCATTAATGATTGCAAGTTGTCCAGGCCCCGAGGCAGCAAAACAGCCCCAAACCATTTTTCCATTCTTCCTCCACACATGACATTGTGTATTTCTCCCCAACAATTCAACTTTGGTTTCATCAGTCCACAAAATATTTTGCCAAAATTTTGTGGAGTGTCCAAGTGCCTTTTTGCGAACATTAAATGAGCAACAATGTTTTTTTTAGACAGCAGTGGCTTCCTCCTTGGAGTCCTCCCATGAACACCATTGTTGGCCATTGTTTTACATATAGTTGATGTGTGCACAGAGATATTGGACTGTGCCAGTGATTTTTGTAAGTCTTTAGCTGACACTCTAGGTTTTTTTTTACCTCTCTGAGTATTCTGTGCTGAACTCATCTTTGGTGGACGGCCACTCCTTGGGAAAGAAGCAACAGTGCCAAAGTCTCTCCATTTGTAGACAACTTCTCTGACTGTCGATTGATGAACATCCAGACTTTTAGAGATGGTTTTGTATCCTTTCCCAGCTTTATACAAATCAACAATTCTTGATCGCAGGTCTTCAGACAGTTCTTTTGAGTGAGCCGTGGTGCACATCAGACAATGCTTCTCATCAAGACAATTCTTACCAGGTGTGTGTTTTATAGTGGGCAGGGCAGCTTTAAGCCACTCATCAGTGATTGGGCACACACCTGACTTAAATTGTTTGGTAAAAATTGGTTTCAATTGCTCTTTAAGTCTCCTTAGGCAGAGGGTTCAGTTACTTATTCCTCCTCCTTCTGTCATTGTTTGCATGCTATCCTCATTAAAATATGAAAACCTATAAATGTTTGGGTGGTTTTAGTTAAAGCAGACACTGTTTTTTTTAATCTGTGTGATTTTGACAAAGATCAGATCACATTTGATGGTGATTTTATGCAGAAATGTGAGAAATTCCGAAAGGTTCAGATACTTTTTCATACCACTGTATATATGATTGTGAGGTGTGTGTGTGTGTTTGTGTGTGTTGCGTCCTGTGATGGTCTTGCGAGCTATACCTCGCCTTGGCTGAGTTAGGCTTCTTGCGATCCATCGTAGGATTAAGAAATGCAGAAATGAATGAGTGCTGAGTAAGATTTACTTTTCAGTTGATACAACTTTGCAGGTACATGAAACACACTATAGGTAGAAGCCGTTCTCAAGGTAACAAGGAACAGTGGTTTCCTCCACACACGTACACACGTGCGCACACACGCACACGCACACACACACACACACACACACACACACGATGGTGTGATTGAAGCAGAAACTACAGTGAAATGAACATACCGAGTCTTCACACTGTGTGCTGCCATTGAAATAATGCTGTACGTAGTAGTTTTTCGGAAACACGGATAACTGCAATGGAAATACAAAATGATCATCATTCACACACGTGGCACAAACACCCCCGACTTCATGCCATGCCTCACCAGGGAATAACTTCACACGTTCTAAAGTCTATGTCATTCTCTATAACCCGAGCAGAACTGAGGCACACTGACTCACAAATCCGAGCTGCTCCTCATGCCTGATGGAAGCCTGCAGATTGCTGATGGTTTCTCTCTTCAGATCCTCGCACCCGCTTCCTCCAACAGTGAACACTGACAGAAGTAACAAAACTAAAAGGTAAACAGATCGAGGGGGACATTGATCGCACATGTCGGCTCCAACAACTTCTCACGCACGAGCGCGTTATCTGTACATTCAATCCAAGCGCATGCTCGCTGTGTATGGACCAGAATAACGTGACTGTAAAGCCCGCGAGCTCATACTAACCAGCTTACCTGTCGGTAACATGCTTTCATCGGCCCAGCCCCATCATGCTTTTTTTTCCCTTAATTTTTTTATTACGTCTCAGTTTATTGGTGAGAGCTCAAGTTTAATGACTGCCGGAAAAATTCCAAGGCGCTTTCCGTGTGCGTGAATACTGCGAAGTTATGTACCGTCCCAAAGCGCGCACACACGCCCCCCCCCCCTCGCCCCGCCCCCTTTCTTTGAGACTCGTGTACTGCCCTTCCGGTACTTTCCGCACCCACTCCGTATATTCTCTTTCGTTTTACTTTCACTCTGTGCACCCTTGTCCTCTTCTCTCTCTTGCTCTCCTCTCTCTCTCTCTCTCTCTCTCCTTCTCTATCTCTATGTCTCTCTCTCTGTGTCTTGCTCTCCTCTCTCTGTCTCACTCTTCTCTCTGTCGCTCTCTTTCTCTCTCTCCTCTCTCTCTATGTCTCTCCTCTCTCTCTGTCTCACTCTTCTCGCTCTCTCTCTCTCTCTCTCTCTCTCTCTCTCTCTCTCTCTCTCTACGTCACTCTCTGTGTCTTGCTCTTCTCGCTCTCTGTCTCACTCTTCTCTCTCTGTTGCTTTCTTTCTCTCTCTCTCTCTCTCTCTGTCTACGTCACTCTCTGTGTCTTGCTCTTCTCGCTCTCTGTCTCACTCTTCTCTCTCTGTTGCTTTCTTTCTCTCTCTCTCCTTCTCTCTCTGTTGCTTTCTCTCTCTCTCTCTCTCTCTCGCTCTCTCTCTCTCTAAGTTTCTCTGTCTTGCTCTCCTTCTCTCTCTCTATGTCTCTCCTCTCTCTCTGTCTCACTCTTCTCTCTCTCTCTCTCTCTCTCTCTACGTCACTCTCTGTGTCTTGCTCTCCTCTCTCTCTGTCTCATTTTTCTCTCTCTCTCTGTAGCTTGCTTTCTCTCGCTCTCTCTCTCCTTCTCTTTCTCTTTGTGTCTCTCTATGTGTCTTGCTCTCCCTCTCGCTCTCTCTCTCTCTCTCTCTCTCTCTCTCTCGCTCCCTCTATGTCTTGCTCTCCTTCTCTGTTTCTCTCTCTCTCTGTCTCTCTTTCTCTCTCTCTCTCTCTCTGTCTGTCGCTCTCTCTGTCTCGCTGTCCTTCTCTCTCCCTCTCACTTTCTCACTCCTTTGTCACTCTCTCTCTCTATCTCTCCTCTTCTTCATTCAGTCCTGCCCATATCACAGCAGCCCCAGCCATTGCCACCAGCTCTCTCCTCCCCTTCTCTTCGCTTTCCTTCCCTTCCACACAGAGGAAAACAGTTCTCCCCTCCTCCACTTCTTTTCAGCTCTCAGTAGTTCTGAAAGCAATCACAGGCCCAGACATGCTCTGTGCCCTTCTGTTTTTCCATCACCCCTTCCCACCACAATAGTGTCTTTTTTCATCCCATGGACTCCATGACCAGTAAGACATGTGCTTGTTGGTCATCTCTTCAGGCTGCATTTTTTTTTTTCCGCTCAGTCATTCTCAAACATCATGTGATCCCATTGTAGTGACGCAGTATTGGTGATGAATGTCCTCAGTTATGCACCTCACCAAGTTTGCTTGATGAAAAGTGATAGGGGATTGCTGGAGCCATACCCTGATGCACACTTCCATTACTTGTTTTTTGTTTGTTGACACTTGTACATTTTCAGAAATAAAGATATTTAACAAACAGCGTACTGACTCATCAGGGCGGAGCTTAACTAGCTCTTGGATGGGATGCTAATCCATTGCAGGGTACCTTCCCAGTACTTCACTGGGACCCATTTATACTGTTGAGTGGACAGAGGCACACTTGTGGCTAAGAGCACGGTTGACAGGATTTGAACACACAACCTCTTGATAGTAAACCTCGCACCCTAATTCTGGTGTGGCCAACCTGTCATTGTTGGCCTGGCGAGCTATCCAGGGTGTAATCTGCCCTCGCTCCGAGTCGGCTGAGATGGGCGCCAGCCTCCACATGACCCTAATTAGGATTAAGTGGTTCAAAACATGAATGAATGAATGAAACCTGTTTGTGGGTTCTTTGATGTATTCTGTTATTCGAATCTGTCTGTCTTCATTTCGGCTTTTTCCCTTTTACTCGGGAGTCGCCACAGCGAATCATCTGATTCGCCCGTTTGATTTGGCAGAGGTTTTTACACCGGATGCCCTTCCTGTCACAACCCTTTAGCAAGGGCCAGAAACACACCAACGGCTTTGCAGCTACTCTTTACGAAAGTCAGCAATGGTTCTTTTACATGCCTCTCACCATAGACAGTGAGAGACATGGCCCGCCTTTGATAACCCAGTTAGCTGCACTGGGGGGGACAGTGACAACCTTGTGGAGAGTGGGACTCGAACCCCCAACCTTTGATCCAGCGATCCAGCGCCCTATACCACTAGACCACTATTCTGTTATTCGAATATACTGTGATTTCTTTATAAGGATTAGGTTTTGTATTTAAATACACACTAACACAGCTTCATAGAATAGTAGGGCGATATCAACTGATATGGGGATGGTGCAGATTTGAAAAGTAAACACGCTTATTTAGAATCAACATTCAAATATGTTTATTCATTATTTCAATTCAGAGTAAAAGCCAAATATTACATGAATACAAGTAGTGAAGTATGACACGAAGTAACTCATGTGAACAGACAAATCATTGATGGTGCAAAATAAATGCCTAAGTCACTAGAACACTTGAATGAGCAGTTACTGTCCGACTCGGACTGAAATGAGTTTTGAGGTGCAGATTCTTCATATCCGATTTTACAGAAGTGATTTTCAAACTCCTGCTATACGACAAACAGCACACACATTTTTTAACAAATGATGCCATGCATATACATAAATACACACACCCATACACCCACACACACCCACACACACACACACACACCCACACACACACACACACACACACACACACACACACACATATATATAAACAAACAGCATATCCCAATTTTGCTTCCAAATCATAAACTGAAACATACCAGCTGCATGAATATAAATATTCAATAAAGCCCGTGTGCTTTAAACAGCACAGAGGTAATGCAGACAGTATTATCACTACTCAGTTTATCAAATGGTGTTGGTTAGAGAAAGTAAATAGGTTGTTGTTTTAATAACTTAATATGTAAACTCTTAGAATCCAAGAGCAAAGAATTAAGTATATGAGTCATGTGATGGTGAAACAATAATTACAGAAATCCATGTCAACTTTTTTAAACCTCACAGGAGAAATGAAATTAATATACTGGAAAAAGTGTGTGGCAAGACCGAATAACGTGCAAGTTGTAACATCTACATGGAACGCTAGCACGTCCTTCTCACAACAAGAAGGCCTGGGTTTGATTCCTAGCTCAGGTGTTCCTGTATGGAGGTTGCATGTTCTCTGTGTTTGCATAGGTTTCCTCGGGGTACTCTGGTTTCCTCTCACAGTAAAAAAACATGCACAGTAGGCAAATTGGCTGTTCCAAATCGTCCCTATGTGTGCGTGTGAGTTATTGTGAGTGTTAGCCAGGCAGTGGCCTGGAGGGCTGTCATGGGGGTACCCTGTCCCTCGCCCAGAGTTGGCTGAGATGGGCGTCAGCCTCTCCATGACCCTATTTAGGATTAAGCAACTTCGAAAATTCATGAAGTTGTAACATCTGTCCAGTGCAGTGGTGCTGGTAGCATTATGTACTTGGCCTTTGGACAAACAACAAATACAGGAACCTTAAAAAAAAAAAAAAAAAACTTTTGCAATAACTTTGTAGAAGTCAATGACATGATTGAATCAAATATTGTGCAGCAATCATCTATTAGGAAATTATACAAGAAGAATGAGAAAGTTGAAAATTTCAAAGCAGTTGCACAGAAAGTCCTTCAAAACATATTGACCTACTGATACACAACGGAACTGGTTAAAGGTAATGCACTCCACCCCCCCCTACACCTGCTTTGTCTTTCTTATTGACGTTCTCTGACTTATTGACTCATTGATCTCTCTCCTCCTCGGACGGCAGTCATTAGATGGCTCTTGTATGTCTTGCTCAGACCTGTCATCCAAAATTTAAGGAGACGCACATTGTCCTCTTCTCCATGTCCAGTGGCCCCCAGTAGGGCTAAAACCTTCTGTGTGTCCTCTTTACCTCTTCCATCCACCTTAGAGAACTTAAACAGCACTTTCACTTTACTAGAAAATGAAAGAAGGGAAATAAGAAGCTCATGTTAAAAGCTCATCATATGTGGTCAGCATCTCAGCTAATTGCTGCGTGCAGTAACCTATACAACAAGTTTAATGTAATATGAGTGAAATCCATAGTAATAAGGTATAAGAGTTACACTAACTTCATCCACTCCTCCTTCAGACAGAACAGGCAGTGAGACACCACCTCCACAGACAAATTCTCATTAGCCAGGGCCAATTCGATCTTATTCAGTAACGTCGGTCCTGCAGATTTACAGCAGATGATACACAGACACCTTTAGTTGAGCTTCATGTGTAATAAAGTTTGACCTATTTTTCCCCACACCATTTACCTTTGTCTATTTGTTGTGTATTAGCACTGCTGATGGTGAACTGGTATTGTGAAAGGACATCACTGCATGCAGGATATGCACTGCCCCGTTCTACGTTCAGCACCTCTATCAACACCATGAACTCTGAAAGAGAAAGAATAGAATTTAACACTAACAGAAACAGCTATGACCCTTATGGTGCGCATGTGACATCGACTGAGACATCCTCAGTGCAGGAAGGAGCGCTACCGCAGGTCTTTCATTCCCACCGCTGTCAGACTGTACAATGCCACTTTGTAACTGTCTGCGAAAAAACCAGTTATGTGCAATAAAAACCCCGTGTACTTTAATCAACCACATCTACCCCACGGACTGTGAACCATATCAACCCATCTACTCTGCTCTCAGATACATGTACACTTGAATATAGACCAGTCTACAAAGTTGTTCTTTCCTTTTCTTTTTTTTATTGTATATTACTTTATACTATTTATGTATCTATTTATTTATTTACTTATATAATATATATGTATGTGTGTATGTATGTATGTATATGTATTACTGTATTGTATATGTATCTATTTTGCACCCCCTACTGATGGTACCTCAAGAGCCTGTAACAGTGAATTTCTCCATTGTGAGATTAATAAAGCTGTATCTTATCTTATCTTATCTTATCTTATCTTATCTTATCTTATCTTATCTTATCAGTGTCCAAGCACAATGATGGTCCTGTGAAATATAAGTCCTGTTAACTAAAACGTCATTCTGTTTACATGTTGTTATCAAGTGAGGCAGAGCCTAACCTTAGATACGAACACGAAATCGGCCATACTTTTCTTTTATACGTTTTAAACTCAACATTCCAGTCATTAGTGCAAAACATTAACCACTCTGATTACATTATTAGAATCATTATTGTTTACAACATCCTTATCAGTTTTTATTGCCCCAATGTCTTGGTCAAGATTAAAGGGTAATGGTAACCCAATGCAATACATGTAAACATCATATATTTACAAAGAAAATTACCCATTTGCTAAATGTCCTGAATCATAATAAATCAAAGAATCACAAACATCAAAATGTATCATGCTGGAGATGATGTAAAAAGCTGTTCTGCAGTCAGCAAGGTCATGTGGAAGGGTTACCTTTGACTTTAGTAGGTGTTAGTTTTGTTTGCAACTTGGTGTCTAGCGCTCATCTCGTCTCACAAACAACAAGGTCTAAGGTTCATGCACTGTGGTGAACACTGGTCATTCTCTGTTGATGTTTCATGTTGTCCCTGTACTTGTATTTGTTTTCCTTCAGGTACTCTGGTTTCTTCCCATATACAGTAGGCCCTTGACTATTCACAGTTTTGCACTCGCGGTTTGAGTATTCACGGACTGCCGAGCAGCTCGCACATGATTCAAATTCAGCCAATGGCTGTCCTCCTTCCTGCTGATTGGTTGAGGTGATGTAATGCTCCTTTTCCCCTCATTCGCACACAAGTTGGCAATGAGCCTTTTTTAGTGTGTTTTAATTACCAGTTAAGGTCTATGATGTCACGCAAACACCTGCTTAAGCTCCAGAAAAAGGTAATGAGGTTGGATGTCTCTTCTGAAGAAATAAGACTTTCTCCGGAAGAAACGACAGTTTCCTCTGAAGTCACGTCATTGCTGAAGAGGAATACAAAACACTCCACTATTAAAGTCTTTTTTAATTGTTATTCCAGTACATGACCTAAGGTAATGTTTAAAATGTTTGTGTGTTATATTTTGTTTACTGTGGTGTAGCATGTTTCTCATTGTGTTTTGTTTATCCAATTTATTACATTTCTGGTTCTTTTATGTCCTTTTTGCCTCTTTGTTTTGGGGGACTTTGATTTTGGCGCTGTGCCTCTCACTAACTGTTTACTTCCTGAGGGGCAGGAGCACACACCTGAGTTGACTATTCTCATTTACTCACTATAAACAAAAGCACGCTCACCCCTGCGGCAGAGGATTAACTCACATCAAAATCATCGCTTCTTTGGTTTGTAAGACTCTTACTCTATCACTCTAAAACTCTGTTTTGTGCTCCGGCTGGGGGGGGGGGGGCGTGGCTGAGCTGCTCGGACTTAATGCAGTTAATACCTGAATTCAGTCATGTCATGCCTAATGCAATATAGTACGTTCCTCTAGTGGGCATTTTTGAAAACTACAGTGCTGTATGTTTAGAAAGAGAATGCACTGAAAGGTGTTTTATACGTATGCTGTATAATGTTTATATTTTAGCATCAATAAATATAACAGTAAAAATTGAAAAGTTTTTCTTAATCATTACTATATTTTACTACATTAATACTGTATTAATGAGTAAGACTGTCTATAGAATGTGTTTAAGAAGCATATTTAGCGCATGTAATAGATATATAGTATTTTACTTACAGCTGCTCATTCGCGCATGTGACGCAAATACATGGGGTTTTACTTCCGGGTACAGAACTCGCAGATTATCTCGATTTGCTGGAGGGCCCGGAACCGAACCCCCGCAAATGTCAAGGGCCTACTGTATAAAGTATAAAGACATGAACATTTGGTCAACTGGTTACTCTAAATTTCCCCTTGGTGTGAAGGTGCGTGTGCATGGTTGGTTGTGTCAGCTCTGCAACAGTCTAGAGATGTGTTCAGGGTGTACCCCACCTCTTGGCCTAAGTCAGCTGGTATTGTCACCAACTTTCCCCATGATCCTGGCAGGATAATCAGTACGGATAATGAAATAAGTTATAAATGCATAAGCTATCGTGGCTGTACCTGAGGAAGTGACATGAGCTGGGATTTGCACATCAGGGCTCAGACCCAGGAAGTTGCATCGATATGCTTCTTCATATTGTGTACTGTAAGGTACCACACGAACACAACCCACTGGGAGTAGAGCCTGATGGAGAGAATAAAATCAAAAGCAGAACAAAGCTTTAAATATTCGAACTGATTCATCTTTAGAACAAACAGTACCTAGTGTATCTGAAAAAATATGCACAAACAGAATCAATACAGAACTAAATCTCTGTTTAATGCTTGCCATCCTTTTCAGATGGTGACCCTTGTTAGGAGAAGGTTTGACTGATAATTTCAAAGAACTACATTTTATGCAATTTGGTGTAATTTAATCTTTACATCTGTTATTAACTGACCTTCAGCATGTTAAAAGCTGACTGGATTAGACCACAGTCTCGTCCTCTCCATATGACTTGGTTTCCCATTAGCACATGCCATGCCAACTGTCTGAACTCCGCCACACCGAGAACCTGTCAATCAATTCAAATCTAAATAGGTTTGCAAAATAGCAAGTGAAATAAAAAAAACAATTATACAGAACTAAGCTTGTTTAACATGAATCCACCTGTCGTAAATGTCTCAGAGATTTGAATTTCGGTCCAGGAGTCTCTTCTTTTCCATTATCATCACACAGATAATCTCTGAGTGGCATGGTGCTTGCCTGGCTGTCCTGAGCTATACTGCCACCACCCTCAGCATTCATCGTCATCTCTTCTTCTTGTTCTATGAAAAACACAAAAATAATGTATCAAACAGTGTATCTGAAGGAAAAAGCCTGAAAGAGACATCAAACTTATATCAACCCATAACCAGGATTTGGCGAACAGGGGTGCTCCTCTAACAACGAAAAGCAGCGTTACCTAAGAGATACAGTTACGTTGTATATATATATATATATATATATATATATATATATATATATATATATACATAATTACTAAGTTCGATCAGACATTTTTGCATTGGAGGACAATAAACATGAAACTGTTGTTATTATTATTTATTAAATATATAAAAAAAAATAAAAAATAAATAAATATATATATATATATATATATATATATATATATATATATATATAAGCAAAAATAAAAGGACAGGACAAAGACTTTCTATTGAAACTCCATTTATCACTACAGATCTGTTTCGAGGGGTGGTGAGACCATCCTCTCTCTTCAGGTGACTATAGAAGAATTCTTCTATAATAGGTTTGCAAAATAGCAAATATTCACAGAAATTATTCTTCTATAATCACCTGAAGAGAGAGGATGGTCTCACCACCCCTCGAAACAGATCTGTAGTGATAAATGGAGTTTCAATAGAAAGTCTTTGTCCTGTCCTTTTATTTTTGTTATTTGCTCTACCAAAAAGTATTGAGCACTCTCCTACGGAAGGATCTACTCAGAAAATCCTCTATATATATATATATATATATATATATATTTATATTTCACTTGGACTTTACTGGAAACATTAAAAATGCGACATGTTTGGTTCAGGGACATAGAGTAATAGTGTAAGACCCTACACAACTAACAAAAACATTTTAAAATGAATGCCCAACTGCATGTTAATCAGAACCAGTGTAGAATGTCAGAAAACCAGGAAATATAACTTGCTAGTGTGTGGTAATATTTTTCTCTCACACTCACATATATTATTATTATTACTGTAGACTTCTTCTTCTTTTACTTTCGGCTGCTCCCTTCAGGGGTCGCCACAGCAAATCATCAGCCTCCATCTCACCCTGTCCTCTGCATCTTCTTTTCTGATTCCAACGACCTTCATGTCTTCCTTCACCACATCCATAAATCTCTTCTTTGGTCTTCCTCGAGGCCTTCTGCCTGGTAGTTCCAACCTCAGCATCCTACTGCCAATATACTCACTATCCCTCCTCTGTACATGTCCAAACCATCTCAATCTAGCCTCTCTGACTTTGTCTCCAAAACATCTTAAATGGGCTGTCCCTCTGATATACTCATTTCTGATCCTATCCATCCTCGTTACTCCCAGAGAGAACCTCAACATTTTCATCTCCGCTACCTCCAGCTCTGCCTCCTGCCTTTTCCTCAGCGCCACTGTTTCTAAGCCATACAACATCGCTGGCCTCACCACAGTCTTGTACACTTTTCCCTTCATTCTTGCTGACACACTCCTATCACACATCACACCGGACACTTTTCTCCAACCATTCCAGCCTGCCTGCACACGCTTCTTCACCTCTTTTCCACACTCTCCATTGCTCTGGATTGTTGAGCCTACGTACTTAAAATCCTCCACCTTCGTTATCTCTGCTCCCTGTAACATCACCGTTCCTCCTGGGTCCTTCTCATTCACACACATGTATTCTGATTTTCTGAAGCTAACCTTCATTCCCCTCGTTTCCAAGGCATATCTCCACCTCTCTAGATTTTCCTGCACTTGTTCTCTGCTCTCACGACAGATCACAATGTCATCTGCAAACATCATAGTCCATGGAGATTCTTGTCTAACCTCGTCTGTCAGCCTGTCCATCACAATAGCAAACAAGAAGGGGCTCAGAGCTGACCCTTGATGCAGTCCCACCTCCACCTTGAATTCATCGGTCACACCGACAGCACACCTCACCACTGTCTTACATCTCTCATACATGTCCTGCACCACTCTAACATACTTCTCTGCCACTCCAGACATCCTCATGCAATACCACAGTTCTTCTCTTGGCACCCTGTCATATGCTTTTTCCAGATCCACAAAGGCACAATGAAGCTCCCTCTGACCTTCTCTGTACTTCTCTATTAACATCCTCAAAGCAAACACTGCATCTGTGGTGCTCTTTCTTGGCATGAAACCAAACTGTTGTTCACAAATGCTGACCTCTGCCCTTAGTCTAGCTTCCACTATTCTTTCCCATAACTTCATTGTATGGCGCATCAACTTTATCCCTCTGTAGTTGCCGCAACTCTGCACATCTCCCTTGTTCTTAAAAATGGGCACCAGCACACTTCTCCTCCACTCCTCCGGCATCTGCGCACTCTCTAGGACCTTGTTGAATGTTCTTGTCAGAAAATCTACTGCTACCTCTCCTAGACACTTCCATACCTCCACAGGTATATCATCAGGACCAACTGCCTTTCCATTCTTCATCCTCTTCAATGCCCTTCTCACTTCACCCTTACTGATCTTTGCTCCATCCTGCTCCTCAATGGTCACCTCTTCTACTCTTTTTTCTCTCTCATTTTCCTCATTCATCAGCTCTTCAAAGTACTCTTTCCATCTTCCCAGCACACTTCTGTCATCAGTCAATACATTTCCCCTCTCTGTCCTTTATCAATCTAACTTGCTGAACGTCCTTCCCATCTCTATTTCTCTGCTGTGCCAACCTGTATAGATCATTTTCTCCCTTTTTACTGTCCAACCTATCATACAAGTCATCATATGCCCTCTGGCCTTAGCCACTGCTACTTTCGCCTTACGCTGTGTCTCCCTGTACTCCTGTTTACTCGCTTCGGTCCTCTCTATGTCCCACTTTTTCTTAGCTAACCTCTTCCTTTGTACACACTCCTGCACTTCCTCATTACACCACAAAGTCTCCTTATCTACTTTCCTTCCAGATGACACACCAAGTTTTCCCTTACCTGTCTCCCTAATCACATTAGCTGTAGTTGTCCAGTCATCTGGAAGCACTTCCTGACCACCCAAAGCCTGTTTCAACTCCTCCTTGAAGACAACACGACACTCTTCCTTTTTTAGCTTCCACCACTTTGTCTTCTGTTCTGCCTTTGCCTTCTTCACCTTCCTCACCATGAGCATCATCCTGCACACCACCATCCTATGTTGTTTGGCAACACTCTCACGCACTACTACTTTGCAGTCACTGACTTTCTTCAAATTACATCGCCTACACAAGATGTAGTCTACCTGTGTGCTTCTACCTCCACTTTCATAAGTCACCCTATGCTCCTCTCTCTTCTGGAAGAAAGTATTCACCACAGCCATTTCCATCCTTTTTGCAAAATCGATCAACAGCTGTCCTTCTGTGTTCCTGTCCTGGATACCAAACCTGCCCATCACTTCCTCGTCCCCTCTGTGTCCTGCACCAACATGTCCATTGAAGTCTGCACCAATGACCACTCTTTCACTTCTGGGGGTACTCTGCATCACTTCATCTAAGTCACTCCAGAATCTCTCCTTCTCTTCTAGCTCACATCCTGCCTGTGGGGCATAAGCACTAACAACACTGACCATCACGCCTTCAATTTCTAACTTGAGACTCATCACTCTGTCTGACACTCTTTTCACTTCTAGAACATTCTTGACAAACCCCTCCTTCAAGATGACTCCTACTCCATTTCTCTTCCCATCCACACCGTGATAAAATAGCTTAAACTCTGCTCCTAAGCTTTTAGCTTTGCTACCTTTCCACCTAGTCTCCTGAACACACAGTCTGTCCACCTTCCTCCTCTGCATCATGTCAGCCAGTGCTCTACCTTTTCTTTGCATAGTTCCAACATTTATTATTACTGTAGACATAACTCATAAAAAAATTAAATTTAATATAAAATAATATATTATATATCTTCTTCTTTTCCTTTCGGCTTTTCCCTTCAGGGGTCGCCACAGCGAATCATCTGCCTCCATCTCACCCTATCCTTTGCATCTTCTTCTCTTACACCAACGAACTTCATGTCCTCCTTTACCACATCCATGAATCGTCTCTTTGGTAAAATAATATATTATATATACACAGTGGCATTAATTTTGTAACTAAATGTGTATAGTCTGTTGCCAGGCCACCTATTATTTTCTGGAGTTTTAATTACTACAGAAATTAAAATACTTATATTTATAATGTAAGAAAAAAATTAGTTTGTTTTATCGACTCCCAAGTAAAAAGGAAAAGGCCGAAAGGAAGACAGACAGACAGACTGTGAAAATTAAATTTATGAAAAAAGAAATATAAAAAAAAAACAAATATATATTTAATTATTTTTATATTATACCAATTTTGACTGAAAGCTACATGTATATTATTTTCATGCACCATCCAATGAATACCCTATCCTCCTTCATGTAAAGCAGTCACTCACCCCCCTCTCTCCCGCTTCATTTCCACTACCACTAAAATGCATATATACAGTATGAACCTTATCTCATTCCTGTATAAACAGCACACTTAGTAGGACCCCCAGTGCGGCTAACTGGTTTATCAAAGGCGGGCCATGTCTCGCACTGTCTATGGTGAGAGGCATGTAAAAGAACCATTGCTGACTTTCGTAAAGAGTAGGCTGCAAAGTCGTCAGCGTGTTTCTGTCCCTTGCTAAAAGGGTTGTGACAGGAAGGGCATCCGACGTAAAAACCTCTGCCAAATTAAACGTGCAAATCAGATGATTCGCTGTGGTGACTCCTGAGTAAAAGGGAAAAAGCCGAAAGGAAGACAGACAGACTTAGTAGGTATCTCTACTTTTATGACTCTTATGCAAGGGGAGACAGTGAGAGCCCAACACTGTCAAGAGTACTGGGGGGAAATACTAACTTGTACTTTGACATAAAATTTACATAAAGACAGGCACACATTCTCTCTCTCTCTCTCTCTCTCTCTCTCTCTCTCGGGCACTCTAATTTATGCCACATTAATTCATTTTATACACAGCTATATTTAATCAGCTATTCTGCCAGCACTCTGTAAAATACTCAAGCGGCAAGCCAGGAAGTCTGCTTCTCTGTTTTCATATGGAGGTAGTGTCATGTTAAATCACCAACCAGCATGTTATAATGGTGTAACCCTCTTCTCTCTAATATAGCCCCCCCCCCTCATATAAACAATACGTATCACATGTTTATTACATGTAACTAAGTAAGTAAATATACATAATGATATTAAATATACTACTTAAGTGTACTTATAGTATGTGCATAAACATAACCGACATTTCCATTATTGTTCTTTGGTTGGCGGGCCTTTTCTTTGGTATTTTAAAAGCCGTTTAGAGGCTGATCCTGGCATGATTTTGGTGGAAAATAATAGTTGCCCCGGAGATTAAAACTAAAGCTTAAAACTAAAGCTTTGCACTAGATCTATTTATAAAACAAATCTCTTATGTCGTTAAGAAATACACAGGCTGTTAAAACATGTGGTCTCAGATCTAGAGATGCAGCACTACATGGGATGCTAGCAAGAGGTCATGGTTATGCATATATATCAGGCATGTGATTTGACCATCACCAAAATATCTGAAAATCAGCCAGAAGTCTGGAAGGTGCATACGGGTCCAGGATGAAACCCTGGGGGGGGGGGGAAGCTCCTAGGTTTAAGCATTTCAGATGGGGGGGAAAAGGCTATTTCATGACACTGAAAGAGCTCTAGAAAGTTTAACTTCTAATCTCCATATGCATACTGTACCTCAACTTGTGGGTTTATCATGTGGGATTCCAACACTAATAAAAGTGTCACAGTCACAAATAAAATAGTCACTCTTATAGATATGTCCTGCCTCACAACACTATTATCAACAGTCATTGTCTTTAAACACAAAGGGGGCAGTGGTGGTCTAGTGGTATAGGGCGCTGGATCGCTGATCCAAAGGTTGGGGGTTCAAGTCCCACTCTCCACAAGGTTGTCACTGCGCCCCCCCCCTACGCTACTACACGTCAGCGTAGGAGGGCATCCGACATAAAAACCTCTGCCAAATCAACCGTGCGAATCAGATGATTCGCTGTGGCGACTCCCAAGTAAAAGGGAAAAAGCCGAAAGGAAGACAGACATTGTCTTGAAACACAATCTGGAAACAAACTATACACATGACATGCAATATACTGTATGACAAGTTTTTTGAATTAATGTTTCTTTGTCTTTAGTGCTTTAGCATGGCACTTTCTTGCTTCCTTTTGTGCAGCCTGAACTGTCCTTCTGGAGGCCGCTTAGAAAGTTTGTTGTCCTCCTGGATGCTGAGGCGTTTCGGTCGAGTCTCAGATTCATAGTTTTACATTTCCAATATTAATGGACTAATCACACGAGCACACTCCCGCTGCTGTTTAGAAACACTGAATAACAATGCCTATTTACATCAGTTAATTACGAAAAACTGGTGAGTTAATGCGGCAATAATTTATTTATTCTAAACAGCAGAAAAATTATTCAGTGACCATAGAATCCGCTCATTTGATTCAGTTCACGGCGTAAACACGTGACCATCCCACACCTAAAACATGCATGCATTCACAATAATTTGAAAAATATAATCCGAAACTAGACAAGAAAATTCTCAAACATACCTCAAAATTAACTACTCGATCAGTGACAGGTACTGGTTGTTTCACTGGCTCTTTTCTTTGCACAGAAGTTTCTGGTCGAACGGCAAACCAAGGGATAAGTCCGTAGAGTTCTGGAATCTTCCGGCAATTGAATTTGTTTTCCTTAATTCCAGTTTTTGACATATTTCTTGCTTTTTGCGTGGCTGTCAAACGTCTTAAAACCCCTTCCACCATAGTCGATAGTGTCGTTACACCACGTACACTAAGGCTTCCCAGGTCGATCGATTTTGCGGAAGAAGTCACTGAACAAATTTGTCACCTTTTTACCTACGAAAGCTACGGTTTCCTTTTCCATCCATTCCCACCTCAACTTGTTTTTCACGCCTTTATCTATTTCTTTGATTCGAGCAGAATTTTTTCTCTCGATCACCGACATCCTTTCGATAGCTCAACAGATTGGAAGTGGTGTGTATGTCTACGTACATGTTTCAACATTAGCCAATCATCAGCCAGTCATCAGCCAATCAACATCAGCCAATCAGCAGTAACGTTTCAAGAGAGGTCATAACGTCATGGTCTTAAGTAAGGTCATAAGTAAGGTCTCAAGAGGGATCATTTTATGCAAAACTCGGAATGGAATAAAAGCGGAAAAGGTTATTTTGACATATTCGGCTCGTTTTTTTTTAAACTGGGCCAATGAAAAAAATCGGAATTCCGATATTTCGCGGAAGAATCACATGCCTGGTAAATACATGTGCATATTATTTATGACTAAGCTTAGTGGCTATTTTTATCTGTGACATTGACACTCAAGTACAACACATACAGTCTCACACAAGTCTGTGTGCTATATTTATTAATAAGGTCAAATCGGCTTTGATATCTGAGGGGCGAATTCATTTTTATCTGCATTATGATTTTAGCAAAGCAAATTGGAGCTCTAGTTAAATCTCTAACCTCTAAAAAGCATGAAAAAGATATGATGACAAAGTTCACCGAGACAATAGAAGGAATAACATGAGGGTTGATTTACGACTATCCACTCGTCTACTATACTGCCATTTTTTGACAATGTTCATATTCTCAACTGGAAATCTCATGCACTATACACCGCACTGCAAAATATTACAAAGGTAAGATGTAGTGTCGAAAAGCTCTTCATCCGTCAACGAAGACCACCAAGCACTGTGTCAAATGGCTTTTGGAGTTTTATCAAAAACAATTTTTTTGCCATTTTATAAAAAAACTATTTTTATTTCAACATTGTTGCGTATACCTACCAAAATAGCAATGTCACTGTCCAAGTTCCGGCATTTGTTTAGACATCAGAGATAATAATTATAAAAGTCCAAGTCAAAAATTAGTAGCAGCTTAACATCATTCAAATATCTAAAATACATCAACAGCTGTCAGCCCTGAGGCCCTGTTGATTGTGACATGAAGCTAAAATCATAAAGTGACTAGGTGACAGACAATCTGAATACAACGCATACCGGACAGATGGATTATGGGTAGCAGAGACAACCTACATATATGTGAACAAAATATGATTGTATTAAACAAAAAGAAAAAGGATACAATACATTCATCTACTAGTATGTTGTATCATGTGTGTGTGTGTGTGTGTGTGTGTGTGTGTGTGTGTGTGTATGAGACTAGGCAGTTGTTTACTCCAGTTCACTTTAATACTAACTTTTAACCATACTCGTTTCCCTGTCTTCTTTAATCCATAGTTACGATAGATTGTTTTTCTATATAAGAATTCAGCAGACCTTATGGATCCTGCACAGACACAGTGTGTGCATGGTATTTAGGTCATGAACGTGCACATTCATGCACTACTATTAGTGACTGAATATTGTGTCAAAGCAAATAATCATATCTACTGGAACTGACATAGAGCTCATGAAAACAAAGCTGTGAACTAATGAATTCTTCCATGTGTGGGATTTAGCATGTGTCAGCATGTTGCTCACTTTTACTTTCATATCTAGGCATCCAACTCACTGCATTACTCAGTACACTCACTGTATTAGCGAGATCTGCCCCATTCCCTTTGCCCTTGTATGCTACATATACGTTTTAACTCTCTTTACACAATTTTTGTTGAATCCGTAAATGCTCAATAAGTAATGGCCCATGCTCAGGCAATTTTTTTCCCCTCCCAAACAAGCAGGGACAAGAATATAAAAGACCAGTGAGACATTTGAACTCACATTCTTATTCAACTAAAATGATTCAGTTATGTAACTTTTGATTGGTACTAATACAGGGATCCCTCATATTCCGCGGTCAATTGGACCCGAGATCTCCCACAACCACTGAAATCCGCGAAGTAGGATCAGCCCCCCCAATCCCCCTTGACTGACGTATACGTACATGTATATGTGCATATAATATCAATAAATACAGATTCAATGCTATAAATGCTTATAATAACAATTAAACATTAAAAAAATGCACATGGTGTAAATAAAATATAAATACACACACATACAGACACGCGTGCGCACGCATGCACACACATGCATGTGCACGCACTCAGATGTGCACCTCATAAAAATGCAAGTAGTTTTGATGGGAGGTTTGGCTTGTTTTTTGTTTTGTGTTTGTTTAGGGTTTTTTGCATAATTGAACTTGTTTTTATGGCATTTTTCTTAACTTTCCCCCTATTCTTCCTTAATTTCCTTATTTTTTAATTCGATGAATATTAAAAAACAAAACGCAATGCACTGAAGCCATATGAATTGAAGCGCAAAGTAGCGAGGGATCCCTGTACATATGCATATTTAATAAAGAGCAGTTTTAAAGCAGTTTTAATGGACTTTTGTCATTAATGATTTTTTACCCTAATTTAGTTGCCAAAAAGAAGTCAACATATGCCATGACTGTCCACAAACCCTTTCTATAATTTGTTAAATAACTTTTCAGCCTGCAAAAGGTCTCTGGAGCCCAATAAGGTGCGGATTGAAATGGACTGAAACATGGATGCATCTTGTTAGGCTGAATGGCTGTCACAGATAAAGATCACGTTGCAAACCCCTAACAAACATATGCATGAACCTAATTCATGTCTAGTATCCTTTGTAAATAAATTATTGTATATTTTATCCATCCACAGTTAACATCGTCTTGTTTGATAACCCCATTCACTACATTAAGGTAAGTTTTTTCAAACCACCATGATATTGTCGCTTTAATAGCGGTTACATTCTGTGATAATTGTGTGAGAGTAGAAATTATTTTTATGCTCACGCAATGAGAATCATTCATTTCTTTTGAGGGACCTTTCTATCATGGTCATTATACCCTGTCTGATACCAAATAAAGAAATAAATACACAAATTATTTTACTATTTCACTATGTTACTATGTTTATTCTGCAACGGACTTTAGATAATGAGCATTTGTAGTAACAGTTTGCTTATAAATTCACCCTAACTGAATTATAGAAGATCAGAATAACAATATGAAGTCCTGCATGGGAACAAAAATTCTTTTGTTATTTGGATGAAACAAAACTTTATGATAAAATAATACTAGTTCCTTGAAATTCTAAACAACTACTGCTAATTTTTGGAGCTGGCACTGGGAAAACTTCTGTATTATGATATGTACATGCCAATAAAATTTAAATAAATGACGTCAAAGCCATTTATTTACACTGAATGCTTTTTATTGTCGGCATTACCACTATCTGATCAGAAGTTATAACTGTGAACCTGTGTAATGAATATCAGAGAACTTCATTCACGAAACAGTTTCTCCCTCAGAGCAGTAATCTTGATTTTTACTAAAACAAGACCAAAGCCCATTAAGGTTTGTTGTAACAATCATGGCAGTATAGGTACACACTTACAAGAGTAAAGTAAGAATGTAGACAGTCAATTATTATCTTGACCTATTTACCAAATGAAATTTACAATCTTGTTCTGATTAATCAATATTGTATTTAAAAACTTCTAAAAGTCTGTCTCTGTTGATTACAAATAACCCTCCAGGACACAGCCCACTGTTCTAAAACATTTCAAAGGTTATGTGTTATCATTATATGGCTTATTTACTTTATATGGCTTATTTACTTCTTATTAGCAGGTACTGTATGCACTTTTATCACCTGTACTCTCGGTGCTTGACATAAGTCATGTACAGTCAGATACTGTACTTAAATATTTATTCAGTAATAAATAATTGTTATTTCAGCTGTCTATACATACAGTACAGTATATTAGAGCAGATAATATGGCTTTAACATAATTAAATTCAACAAAACCATTTTCACTGGCAGTCGTAAGATGGAGTGGAATGTTTTGGGTCTCCATAATCTTCTCTTCTTGTCATTCTGATAGAATGAACAGTTGGCCTGGTCTTATCTTACTGATTCAAGCAGGGTAATGTTTATTATTATTATATACCACACAAGAATGGCAGGATCTGAAGGGTTTACGATCTTGGGTTAATAAGCAATTACTAAATTAGCTAAAGTATGATATGGAGAATAATTCAGTCGTGGGCCTGTTCTGCCAAGGCAGATAACACCCACATTGGCCAAAACATTCTCCATTTCATATCAAATCATTTTATAGTAAAATTCTGCTACTGATTTTTCAAATTAAATTCAAAGTAGACAGTTGTGTTACTATGTTGCTAGCTAGCTCATTAGCACTAGTGAGCTCCATGAGGATAGTGATTGAGCTAACTTCATTTCTAATTCATTCTAGACAAGAAAAGTAACAAAATGTGGAATTAAAGTATTTGATTGTAAGAACCTATTTTGTTATTTTCAAGAATCAGACCACTTTTCACCAAACAAGACTTTACTGGCTATTGCGAGGAACAGAAAATCTTGACAGCATGCAGCCATTTTTTTTCACGAGGATTCTGTGGGAAAATGAGGAAAAGATTATCATAGATATCATGGGATAGATAATTTCCACCATGTCCAAAGCACAGCAGCCCTCACTTACTCGGGGTTTGTTATGGTCACCGCTCTGAAAGTCTAGAAATTAAATAAAATGCCATCCCAAAAATGTCCCACGCCGGTCCCAAGCCCGGATAAATGCAGAGGGTTGCGACAGGAAGGGTATCCGGCATAAAACTTCTGCCAAAATTCTCATGCAAATGATCAAAACGAAATTCATACCGGATCGGTCGAGGCCCGGGTTAACAACAACCGCCATCAGTGCTGTTAACCAACAGGGTGCTGGTGGAAATTGGACTACTGTTGGTCAAAGAAGGAGAGGCGGGAGGCGTGTCCGTAGGGGGAGAGAGAAAAGGAAAGGCGTGAGTCGAGGAATGAAAGTAGGGACTTTGAATGTTGGAACTATGAAAGAAAAAGCTAGAGAGCTGGCTGACATGATGCAGAAGAGGAAGGTGGACATACTGTGTTCAGGAAACCAGGTGTAAAGGTAGCAAGGCTAGAAGCTTAGGAGCAGGGTTTAAAGCTGTTTTATCATGGTGTGGATGTGAAGAGAAATGGAGTAGGGGTCATCTTGAAGGAGGAGTTTGTCAGGAATTTTCTAGAAGTGAAAAGAGTGTCAGACAGAGTGATGAGTCTCAAGTTAGAAATTGAAGGTGTGATATTCAATGTTGTTTGTGCTTATGCCCCACAGGCAGGATGTAAGCTAGAAGAGAAGGAGAAATTCTGGAGTGAGTTAAATGAAGTGATGCAAAGTACCCCCAGAGGTGAAAGAGTGGTCATTGGTGCAGACTTCAATGGACATGTTGGTGCAGGCAACAGGGGGCCAAGGAAGTGATGGGCAGGTTTGGTATCCAGGACAGGAACACAGAAGGACAGATGTTGATCGATTTTGCAAAAAGGATGGAAATGGCTGTGGTGAATACTTTCTTCCAGAAGAGAGAGGAGCATAGTGTGACTTATGAAAGTGGAGGTAGGAGCACACAGGTGGACTACATCTTGTGTAGGCGATGTAATTTAAAGGAAGTCAGTGACTGCAAAGTAGTAGCGGGTGAGAGTGTTGCCAAACAGCATAGGATGGTGGTGTGCAGGATGATGCTCATGGTGAGGATGGTGAAGAAGGCAAAGGCAGAGAAGAAGACAAAGTGGTGGAAGCTAAAAAAGGAAGAGTGTCGTGTTGTCTTCAAGGAGGAGTTGAAACAGGCTTTGGGTGGTCAGGAAGTGCTTCCAGATGACTGGACAACTACAGCTAATGTGATCAGGGAGACAGGTAGGAGAGTACTTGGTGTGTCCTCTGGAAGGAAAGGAGATAAGGAGACTTGGTGGTGGAATGAGGAAGTGCAGGAGTGTGTACAAAGGAAGAATTTGCTAAGAAGAAGTGGGACATTGAGAGAACCGAAGAGAGTAAAGAGGAGTACAGGGAGACACAGCGTAAGGCGAAGGTAGCAGTGTCAAAGGCAAAACAGAGGGCGTATGATGACTTGTATGCTCGGTTGGAAAGTAAAGAGGGAGAAAATGATTTCTACAGGTTGGCATAGCAGAGAAATAGTGATGGGAAGGACGTGCAGCAAGTTATAGTGATTAAGGACAGAGAGGGAAATGTATTGACTGATGACAGAAGTGTGCTTGGAACATGGAAAGAGTACTTTGAAGAGCTGATGAATGAAGAAAATGAGAGAGAAAAAAAGAGTAGAAGAGGTGACTGTTGAGGACCAGGAAGTAGCAAAGATCAGTAAGGGTGAAGTGAGGAGGGCATTGAAGAGGATGAAGAATGGAAAGGCAGTTGGTCCTGATGACATACCGGTGGAGGTATGGAAGTGTCTCGGAGAGGTAGCAGTACATTTTCTGACAAGAACATTCAACAAGGTCTTAGAGAGTGAGAGGATGCCAGAGGAATGGAGGAGAAGTGTGATGGTGCCCATTTTTAAGAACAAGGGAGATGTGCAGAGTTGTGGCAACTACAGAGGGATAAAGTTGATGAGCCATACAATAAAGTTATGGGAAAGAATAGTGGAAGCTAGACTAAGGGCAGAGGTTAGCATTTGTGAACAACAGTTTGGTTTCCTGTCAAGAAAGAGCACCACAGATGCAGTGTTTGCTTTGAGGATGTTAATAGAGAAGTACAGAGAAGGTCAGAGGGAGCAGCGTTGTGCCATTGTGGATCTGGAGAAAGCATATGACATGGTGCCGAGAGAAGAACTGGGGTATTGTATGAGGAAGTCTGGAGTGGCAGAGAAGTATGTTAGAGTGGTGCAGGACATGTATGAGAGATGTTAGACAGTGGTGAGTTGTGCTGTCGGTGTGACAGAAGAGTTCAAGGTGGAGGTGGGACTGCATCAAGGATCAGCTCTCAGCCTCTTCTTGTTTGCTATGGTGATGGACAGAATGATAGATGAGGTTAGGCAAGAATCTCCATGGACTATGATGTTTGCGGATGACATTGTGATCTGTAGTGAGAGCAGAGAACAAGTGGAGGAAAATCTAGAGAGGTGGACGTATGCCCTGGAAAGGAGAGGAATGAAGCTTAGCATCAGTAAGACAGAATACATGTGTTTGAACGAGAAGGACCCAACAGGAATGGTGAGGTTACAGGGAGCAGCGATAAGGAGGTTGGAGGATTTTAAGTACTTCGGCTCAACAATCCAGAGCAATGGAGAGTGTGGAAAAGAGGTGAAGAAGCGTGTGCAGGCAGGTTGGAATGGCTGGAGAAAAGTGTCCGGTGTGATGTGTGATAGGAGAATATCGGCAAGAATGAAGGGAAAAGTGTACAAGACGGTGTTGAGGCCAGCGATGTTGTATGGTTTAGAAACAGTGGCCCTGGGGAAAAGACAGGAGGCAGAGCTGGAGGTAGCAGAGATGAAAATATTGAGGTTCTCTTTGGGAGTAACGAGGATGGATAGGATCAGGAATGAGTACATCAGAGGGACAGCACATGTAAGATGTTTTGGAGACAAAGTCAGAGAGGCGAGATTGAGATGGTTTGAACATGTACAGAGGAGGGATAGTGAATATATTGGTAGTAGGATGCTGAGGTTGGAACTACCAGGCAGAAGGCCCAGAGGAAGACCAAAGAGAAGATATATGGATGTGGTGAAGGAGGAAATGAAGGTAGTTGGAGTAAGAGTAGAAGATGCAGAGGATAGGGTGAGATGGAGGCAGATCATTTGCTGTGGCGACCCCTGAAGGGAACAGCCGAAAGGAGAAGAAGAAGAAGAAATGTAAATGTTTTCATTTGCTTTTCTTGTTTCTATGTAGTACAGCGAACGCACACTTGTCGCGGTTAATGGGGCCCGAGACCCTCCGTGAACACCGAATTTCCGCGAAGTCGAATCAAACCCCCTGACTTATGTATATATACATGTATATGTGTATACAATATCAATAAATACATATTCAACACTATAAATGCTTATAATAACAATTAAACATTCAAAAATAATGCATAAGATGTAAATAATAGGGATATAAATACAGGGATTCTGTGCTACTTCGCGCTTCAGTGAATCGTGGTTTTAAAAAAAATAAATAAATAATTATTCATCAAATTAAAAAATTACGAAATTAAGGAAAAATAGGGGAAAAAGTTATGGAAAAAGTCACAAAAACAAGGCCAATTATGCAAAAAAAAAAAACCCTAAACAAAAAAAAACAACCCAAAATCTTACATCAAACTGGACACATCTGTGTATGCAAGCACATCTCTGCGCATGCATGCATGTGCGTATGTATGTATGTCGTTTTCTTCTCATGCAATACCATCTGTATATGTGTACAGACGCTCCCCAGCTTACTAACGAGTTCGGTTCAGAACGGTCGTTCTTAGATGAATTTGTTTGTGAGTCGTTACAGGGCGTTCTTTAGAGGAGAACGTATGTTTAAACCTTGTATAAGTAATATATACGAGTTTGTACTGTATACAATCTCTCTTTCTCTCCATAATCATCATATTATCAATATCATTATGTCCCATGTTTAAACTCCTGGTTCCTCTCAAGCACAGGATCTGATCAGATTTACAGAGTTTCACTCTTATCCAGTTCATTATTATACTGGAGTCGATTTGTTTCTTCTTTGAAACTTTTGGCAGGAGTTCATAAATGTATCCTTCTGCTTCTCTTCCCAGACCTCTGTGTCAGCCACGCCCCTCTGCTGGGGAGTATTAAGTGTACCTCAGGATAACCTTTAATCATATTTAATACTAATATTTATGACATATCTTTCTATAGATTTTATTCCATTTCTATTTCTACTTATTCTTCAATTTCATTTCACTTTCACTTTCATTTTCGACCTTGGACAGTGGATCTCCGGATGTTTGCAAAACGAATATTGGTAAGTTGGGGAGTGTCTGTATTTATATTTTATTTACATATTATGTTATTTTTTCAATGTTTAATTGTTATTATAAGTATGTATATCATTGAATATGTATTTATTGACATTATATACACATATACATGTAAGTATACGTCGGTGGGGGGTGGGGGTGATCCCACTTCGTGGATTTCGATGATCACATGGGGATCTTGGTCCCAATTAACACGGAAAGTGAGGGATCCCTGTACACAAACACACGCGCACACACACAGATGTGTACCTCACATAAAAATGTAAGTACAGTCAGCCTCTTCCTACGAAAACCCCTCAATACGAAAAATCCAGTATACGAAAAACATTTTCCTTAATTTTTGTCCTCTGTATATGAAACAAATTCTTCTTACGAAAAGCGCCAAATCCGCCATTCAAACATTCAAACAATGCGCGAGTTGCTCCCTCATTGGCTGTATCCCAACATACCGCACCGCTGGCCTCTCATTGGCTAGGAGGATGACGCTGTCGTTACAACTTTGTTCAAGTTTGTGTGAACCGTGTTCATGTTTGTGTCTCATTACAACTGTATTTTATGGCTCAGGCTTTTAAACTTTCATAAACATTTGTAAGATTATAACTCTGCTAAGAAGACATGGTCAACACACGTGCGCGCGCACACACACACACACATACATACACACATACACACACACACACACATGTGATTCCCGGTGAAAGTGATTCCCAGTGCCATGGTCATTGTAAGATTATTAATTCTGCTAAGAAGACATGGTCAACATGAAACAAGTACCTTAAAAGATATGCTTTAAAAATTTTTAAAGGGTAGTCTTGGGAGCCTTGGAACGAATCACACGTTTTACATGTAAAATGCGCCTCTACTTATGAAAACTCCAGGTTCCTAAAAAGATGCTGGAACAGATTAATTTCGGAAGAAGGGGGGCTGTAGTTTTTGGGGGTGGGGGTGGGGTTGGGTTGTTTTTTGGTTTTATTTGTTTGGGGTTTTTTTTGCATAGATGGCCTTGTTTTGTGACATTTCCCTTAACTTTTCCCCTATTTTTCCTTAATTTACTTATTTTTTAGAAAATTTTCCATGAATATTTTTGAAAAACCTGCGATGCACTGAATCCGCAGGAACTGAAGCACGAAGTAGTGAGGGATCACTGTATACACTGAAACTCTGTATGACTTCAAAAAGGCACCATTATGCAGTGTGCTTTTCTTATGTTTCCATGTTCTTCACAATAAAACTCTGAGCGAAACTCCTTCAGAGAATTTCCAAGTTATTTGTTCACACTAGAACAGCAGTAAAGTGCTGTTGCGATGCTCACACTGTGAGATGTTGATCATGCACTTATGTGTGCAGAGCTCACCTGCCGCTGTCATGTCATGTCTATTATATAATTTGGGGCCAACTTGATGATGCATGACTGCACAGATGTGGGAAATGAGCAAGCAAACCAGCATCTGTTACACATTTGCCAACCATGGGTCTCATTCAATATTTGAGTAAAGTGATATGTAAATGTTTGCTTACCCCAAATTGAACTTAAAATTTAGGCCAGATTTACAGAAGCTTCGTAAAAGCTTTATTCTTATTATTATGTTCAGGATGATAAAAGACAATCATTTGCAAATTACGAGGGGTTGACATGTCGCGGCTGATTTGTGTGCAAGACGGACAAAACTCAGTTAGAAGCCAAAATTCACAGAATGGAAAGCAAAACAGTGAAAGGAAGAGAATGATTTCTCTGAGGTAGATATATCAAATGTCGCTCGGAGTGCTGTCTATGTTCTGGACTCACACTCAATGGAAAACCTTTGATCTATCGAGTTTGACAGGGTCTGTATTGTACCGTACTGTATTGTAGGGTCTGTCATATTTTAGTCATTTATAAATCCTGTACAAATTTCTGGAATTTCCTATCACGTCCTCGAACCAAACAGTGACCATGGAATGGCAAGAAAAATGTGGTACAGACACTCTCCGACTTGCGTTCATCCGTTTTACGTTTTTTCGCTTTTATGTTTTTTTTTCCCCCCCCAAAAAAAGAAAAAAAGTAAAATTTTGAGTTTAGATGTGCCTACGTAGTATGCTGACATAATGACGCTGCGTCCATTGTTTACAAACGAGACTGAACGTGCCACTCCTTCTTCCCAGTTCAGAGATATATATATAATGTTATAGAGCGTGTTACTCTCTGTGATCTTTGTGTTTACACTGTTTTGCGGACTTTTGTAACCCGAAGAAAATATGGTTGGTCAGAAGAGTAAGCCTACTAGCATGGGTGCAAGTCTCATACACAGAGATGAATTTAACTATCTGCTCAGATCAGCACAATCTACCATGCATACTCAGTTAAGCAAAGAGAGTTGTAAATGGATGAAAACCCAAGAAAGCGAAATCTCTGCTGTGATGTACAGCTCACCAGGTCATCACAGGGCAGAAACACGCTGATGACTATGCAGCTACTCTTGTTGAAAGTCAGCAATGGTTCTTTTACATACCTCACACCAGAGACAGTAAGAGACATGGCTGACCTTTGATATCCCAGTTAGCTGTACTGGGGGGACAATGACAACCTGTTGACAGTGGGACTTGAACCCCCAACATTAAGATCAGTGACCTTTTAACACAAGACCACCACTGCCTCACTATCCTATTTTGAAATATGAAATTAATTTTAACCCATGAATATAAACGTTACAAAAACACTATTTAGAAATGTATCTAGAGAAATGACAGCAACTTAAAAAATCCAGGAAAAAGAAGGAGGCTTAAACATCAAAAAGCATAAAAAAACCAAACCTAATACCAAGGAAAAAGGAACCGAATTACTTTTCACATTTATTCATCTGGGAGAAAATGCCAGTCTCAAAATATCCACTGCGTCATACACTAACTCTTCCAGTCATATCACTTCTACTCTTTGCACAGTGTCAGATTTTATCTACCATCTACCCAGACCAGCATTTTTTTAAACGGCAACATTTCATCTGAAAAAAAAAAAAAAAAATTCTATACATATATATATATATATATATATATATATATATATATATATATATATATATATATATATATATATACACAGTAGGCCCTTGACTAGTTGCGGTTTTGCACCCACGGTTTGAGTATTCGCTGACTGCCGAGCAACCGGCACGTGATTCAAATTCAGCCAATGGCTGCCCTCCTTTCTCCTGATTGATTGAGCTGATGTCCTGCCTCTTTTCCCTCATTCACGCACAAGTTGTCAATGAGCCTCTTTTTTGTGTGTTTTAATTACCAGTTAAGCTTTATGATACCACTCAAACGCTGTGTGTCTTCTTTGGCTAAAATACAAAACGCTGGATGTCTCTTCTGAAGAAATAAGACTTTCTCCTGAGAAACGATGGTTTTCTCTGAACTGTTGTATTAAAATCTTTTTCAATTATTATTCCAGTACAGTACCTAAGTTCATGTCTATGCGTGAGATTTTATGTTCTGTAGCATGTTTAACAAACGATACCAAAAGGATAAACTTAATTACAGTACTCTTCATGTCCTTTTACATTGAAGTTGGAGTGACATCTCTATACTCGTCTAGGACTGGTCGACTGTACTACAGCAATAAGATCGGAGTATCTTCGGGCGTGTATAACTAAGCAGAGCTAACATGGTATTAGCAAAACTAGCATGCTATTAGCAGAGCTAGCATGCTATAGTTAGTTTTAATTTGTTTTGTTTGTTCATCTTATCGGGGTTACTCTCCTCGAGCCATGTTTCACAGAAACACAGTCTTGTAGAGCCCTCTGCACTGCAATCTGAGCATGAAGCTCGTCCATCTTGTTTCGCAGGGACTGAACGTTTTAAAACAGTATGGCCGGAAGTGCTAACCAAGCGCCGGAGAATCTGAGAACTCCGCCTGGGCTTAATGATAGCATAGCATAGCATAGCATACCAGCTCACGATAGGAGTTGTTGCGTGCTTAGTTGCCCGAAGCTGAAGCTGCTCATAGCTGTAGTAGGGTCGACCGATCATAGACGAGCATAGTGCAAAACATGAACAGACAAATAAATCAAATTAAAATGAACAAAAACAATTTGACTCTGAGAACTCCGAGACGTTGCCCTCTAGGCAGCGCCATCTTGGACACGTCACTCCAAGACGTCACTCCCAGTTCAATGTAAACGGACATGAAGCGTAATAAAGTTTATCCTTTTGGTATCATTTGTTAAACATGCTACAGAACATAAAATCTCACGCACAAACATTCTCAGAATTAACTTAGGTACTGTACTGGAATAATAATTGAAAAAGACTTTAAAACGAGTGCTTTACAACAGTATATACTGTATAATGTTCATATATTTTATTACTAAATATCACAGTACAAAATTAAAAAGTTTTTCTTCATCATGACTATATTTTACTACATTAATACTGTATTAATGAGTAAGACTGTAGAATATGTTTAAGAAGCATATTTTAGCGCATGTAATAGACAGATAGTATTTTACTGCCGGCTGCTCATTCGCGCATGTGACATCATGCATGGGGTTTTACTTGGCGACTCCTGAGTAAAAGGGAAAAATGCTGAAAGGAAGACAGACATATATATATATATATATATATATATATATATATATATATATATATATATATATACATACATACACAGTCGGCCCCCAATTTACGAAGACCCCTTTGTACGAAATCCCTGGATTACGAAAAACATTTTGCTCTCTCATTGGCTGTCTCTCAACACCCCCACTGGCCCTCCAGAGAGAGACAGAAGGAAGCTTCACGCTTTAGTTTTTAGTTTAGCTTTTTAAAGTTGTTTTTAATTCAGTAAATGTTTAATAAATGTGGGCGCATTTGAACTCGTGGAATTCTGATCCCCTCAAGGAATCAAATTAAAGTTGAGTTTGTCAAGCAGGGAATGCGCTTTGAATTCATGTCTTGTGGGCGTGGCCACAGTGCGTGCACGAGACAGAGAGAGAGACAGAAGGAATAACACTTTAGTTTTTAGTTTAGTTTTTTAAGTTGTTTTAAGTCAGTAAATGTTTAATAAATGTGGGTGCATTTGAGCTTATCTGGCATCCCGTTCCCTCAAGGAACCAAATTAAAGTTGAGTTTGTCAAGCAGGGAATGCGCTCTGAATTCCATGTCTTGTGGGCGTGGCCCGCAGCGTGCGTGAGAGAAGGAGAGAAGGAGAGAGAGAGAGAGAGAGAGAGAGAGAGAGAGAGTGGGTGTGTGTGTGTGTGTGTGTGAGTGTGTGCGTGTTAATAAAAATGTTTAATAATGGTTTAATTAATAAATATGTTAATAAAATGGTTTAATATGTTAATAAAATGGTTTAATGGTTTAGTAAATAATTTTCTTTTACTTTTAACACCTATTTCATACAAAATTGGTGTACATTTATCATTTTTAAAGAGTTTATGGGGTTTGTCCAGTCCAAGGACTGGAGCCTTGGAACGAATTAGGCGTTTAACATGTAAGATACGACCCCTACTTAGGAATTCCCAGCAATACGAAAATGGCATTGGAATGGATTAATTTTGTAAACTGGGGGCCAACTGTATATATATCTTCTCCTTTCGGCTTTTTCCTTCAGGGGTCGCCACAGCGAATCATTTGCCTCCCTCTCACCCTGTCCTTTGCATCTTCTTCTCTTACACAAACTACCTTCATGTCCTCCTTCACCGCGTCCATGAATCGTCTCTTTGGTCTTCACTCTAACATACTTCTCTGCCACTCCAGACTTCCTCATGCAATACCACAGTTCCTCTCTCGGCACCCTGTCATATGCTTTCTCCAGATCCACAAAGGCACAATGCAGCTCCCTCTGACCTTCTCTGTACTTCTCTATTAACATCCTCAAAGCAAACACTGCATCTGTGGTGCTCTTTCTTGGCATGAAATCAAATTGTTGTTTACAAATGCTGACCTCTGCCCTTAGTCTAGTTTCCACTATTCTTTCCCATAACTTCATCGTATGGCTCATCAACTTTATCCCTCTGTAGTTGCCACAACTCTGCACGTCTCCCTTGTTCTTAAAAATGGGCACCAGCACACTTCTCCTCCATTCCTCCGGCATATGCTTACTCTCTAAGACCTTGTTAAATGTTCTTGTCAGAAAATCTACTGCTACCTCTCCTAGACACTTCCATACCTCCATCAGGACCAACTGCCTTTCCACTCGTCATCCTCTTTAGTGCCCTCCTCACTTCATTCTTACTAATCTTTGCTACTTCCTGGTCCTCGACGGTCATTGTTAACTCGTGCCTCGACTGATCTGGTATGACATTCTTTCTTGTGATTCGCTCGTTTTATTTGGCATTTGTTTAACGCCGGATGCCCTTCCTGACGCAACCCTTTGCATTTATCCGGGCTTAGGACTGGCGTGAGGGAGAGACACTGGTTTGTGCCCTCCCCTCACGGCTGCATTCAATATTATATTATAAATATTATATATATATATACACATATTATTGTATTATACACACACACACATATACAGGGATCCCTCACTTTACGCAGTTAATTGGGACCGAGATCCCCAGGCGACCATCAAAATCCGCGAACTAGGATAACCCCCCAATCCTCCCCTGACTGACGTATAACGTACATGTATATCAATAAATACATATTCAAGGCTATGAATGTTTATCATAACAATTAAACATTAAAAATTAATGAATAAGATGTAAATAAAATATAAATACACACACATACAGATGGTATTGCATGAGAAGAAGACATACATACACACGCGTGCGCACGCACGCATGAATGCAGATGTGCATGCAACACACAGATGCAACAATGTAACTAGTTTTGATGGGAGATTTTGGGTTGTTTTTTTGTTTTGTGTTGGTTTAGGGTTTTTTTTTTTTTTGGCATAATTGGCCTTGTTTTTGTGGCATTTTCCTTAATTTCCCCCTATTCTTCCTTAATGTCCTTATTTTTTAATTTGATGAATGTTTATGAAAAAAAAACGTGATGCACTAAAGCCGCATGAATCGAAGCGCAAAGTAGTGAGGGATCCCTTTATATATTTATCTATACAGTCGGCCTTCTACTTATGAAATTAATACATTCCAGAGCTTTTTTCGTAGCCTGGAGTTTTCCTAAGTCGAGGCGCATTTTACATGTAAAACGCGTAATTCGTTCCGAGGCTCCTAAGACTACCCCATAAACCCTTTAAAAATGATAAAAGTACACCAATTTAGTATGAAATATGTATGAAATATGTGTTTAAACATTTTGTTAACATATTAAGCCATTTTATTAACATTTAGTAATTAAACCATTATTAAACATTTTTTTTACTAACGCACATACACACACACACACACACAACACTGTCTCTCTCTATCTCTCTCTATCTCTCTCTCTGTCTCTCTCTGTCTCTATCGCTCTCTCTTACACACATACACACACACAAAACTCTCTTACTCTATTGTGTTTTGCCGAATGCGGGCTACACCCACACTCAACGCGCAGCCGACGGACCAATTCTATTTAAAGTTTAAAAGAACGGGATGTTGGATTTAAAGCGGAATTACAGTACCTGTTTGAAAGATCAGAGGTCCTGATTCAATATTAACTTGCGTCCTTGCGAGATCGGAGTTCTTATCCCACGGAGCACTCTGTTTTCATGCTCCTTCTGCTTCAATATGGTGCCGAAATTATCGCCTCCGTCACTGTATTTCCGCTTTAAGGTCTTCTGCTTCAGTATCGTCCTGATTTTAGAGGGGTTTCGGCGATAATGAAATATAACGCTGCAATGATCAATCTCAAAACAAGCCAACAATCCTATTCAACTCTCCACGCGTGTGACAAAGAGGAAGTATGGGCACAGGAAGTATGAGTACAGGTCAGCTCCCTCCTGGCCAATGGAAGACCAGTGGGACGGGATGTTGGGAGACAGCCAATGAGAGAGCAACTCTCGCATTGTTTGAATTTTGAATGGCGCGTTTGAATTTTCGAATGGCGCGTTTGGCGCTTTTTGTAAAAGAGATTGTTTTCATAAAAAGAGGATGAAAATTTAGGAAATTGTGATGTGATGCCAGGGGGCATGATGCTTTTTTTGCCATACTGTACTAAAATTAAGTGTAATTGCACATCCACTCCAGTAGTTGGCAGTGGTGCTTTCATTTTCATGCTATGGTGTAGGGAAAAAGCACCGAGCAAAGAATAAGAAGTGAAGTAAACACTATTTATTGTCGTGCGCGGAGCACTGAGGGGCGTGAAATGTGTTTTTTTTCTTCCTCAAGGGGGTGTCACAGAAAATAATTGAGAAGCACTGCACATGGTGTTCTTGGAGTGCGGAGGAATACACGCAGAAGAATATGAGGCTAATCAGCCCAGAAAAGCCATTGCAAGGAGAGCTCGTAAATCAACATTTTGCTCTTTGGATGGGGCAGATTTTTGGTGGGATCGAAGCTCGTATCATGGAAAATTCGTTATAAGGGACACTCGTAAGTCAAGGTGCCACCGTATATGTAGTTTTTTGCTGTATATACTTGAAATAAATATGGGTTTTGAACTTGAAAACATAACTGCATATTCAAATACAGTAGGGTCATGAAAAAATATAATAAGAATCGAAAACAATTGATGGAGAATATTCCTGTTCTGTGGAAACTTACATGAGTAGGATCCAAGGGTTTTTCTGAATTTTTGGGGATGTTCTTGAATACCAAGTTTTTTTGCCAACACTCACACAAACAACATGTCCATAAATCCATCAGTACCCAGATTTAATAATCCTATCTACTATTATTTCTTTGTTTTTTCAGTTCCCCACTTTGACAATCAAATCGTGAAAATTATTGGAAAATAATTATAATTCTTAAAAAATGTAATGTTTTTGTTGGAAAATGCCTTCAAGGACCAAATTAAACGTAGAACCTATACCCAACATCAGGGCTAGACCAAACAATAGCACTTTTAAATTTGAGTGCACATGACTACAACTGCAAGTTTACCTGCTTGTCTTTCAATGAGAACGAGTGTGTCTTCAGTAGGTGCTCCTTCAAGTAATTTTTCAGTCAGTCGGCTCCCACATGCCTTTAACAGCCTGCAACATGCATGACATTCAAGAATTAGGACGAGCACTGCATTCCCATCACGTAACAATTTACATAGGTAAATGATGTATATCAAGTGTCCATAAGGTGAGCTCTGTATGTGCCAAGTGTTTTTGCTTGAGCAAAGACTACCAGCTGAAAGAAGTGTGCAGTCTGGTCCACAGGTTCGAGTGCTGCGTAAGAGAAGTTAGAGAGCGAGCTGCATTGCCGCTTCGTTGATGAGGAAACCCTGCTGGTGAAAAAGTGCTGTTTATCCGTACAGCTCTCTGAGGGCATACGACCTGCTCGCTATCAAACACCTGAAGGTGAAGGGGAGAATGGAGAACAGGTCGGTTACTATATTCAATAAATGGAATTAAATTATACATTTCATATATAGCTCAGACATGCCGTGTGGATCAGAGAGGTCCAAGGAAAACAACCAGACTTGAAAAAGCTGACAGGGAGACTATGCTGCCTTAAATAAATACTTTTATATATGTAGTGAACAGAAATGCAGCTCTGAATGCATAACACCTCAAATATTGAGGTAGATGGGCTATAACAGCAATAGGCCACATTAGGTCTGTCTCCTGTCTGCCAAGAACAGGAAACCAAGACCCCAGTGGAGACAGGCTCACTGAAACAGGAAATAAATCAAGTGATGTTTATCCCAATACTGCTTGGCTGGAGCTACACAACAAATTACTGTTGAGTGTATCACCATTACTTAGTGCAGTGGTGGTTTAGTGGTTAATGCAATGGGTTACTAATCAGAAGGTCAACAGTTCAATCCTTACTGTCACCACTGTTGGACTCTTGAGCAAGGCCCTTAACTCTCAATTGCTCAAGTTGTATGAAAATGATAATTGTAAGTCGCACTGGATAAAAGCGGCTGCTAAATGCTGTAAATGTACTTACATGTACTTATTCCAACAAAGAAATACAAACAAGGCTTAAATGTTAAATTATTCTGATTTTCCAAGATGGGTTTTTATTATAACAATAATCCGAAACTATCACATAAGGATTATTAGAATTAGACCGGCGCTACCTGCAGTGCTGTGCACTGCAGACTCTGGATGGTGATTCTGAGGTGGCGTAACAGGAAAGGCCAGGAGTTGATGAGGTAGATCCTGTCCATTGCCACCACAACGATGCTGTACCAGCGCTGGAAGCCACGTGCCAAGCTATCCTTGATAAAGAACGTGTGAGAAAACACAAAACCATGTTGCTCATCCCCAAAGAAGATGGGTCCTTCTCTACCTGGACACACCTAAGGAAAGCACCAGTGTTCATCATTAGACCGAACTGACTGGACCAATTTCAGTATGATAATATCAATTACTTTCTTCTACAAATCTGCATGAATATAGATATGGCACTCACCTCACAGCTCAGGCTGCGCACACAAGCCTGCCGCACCATGCTGAACAGCTGAGGCTGCCGTGGATGCTGATGACTAAGGAAGCGAATCCCTGTCTCATTGTCCACACTCACAAAACCAGGGTGAGAAGCAGGGAGGGAGCGACAGCCCTAAACATTGAAGAGATTAAAAAAATATCACACACCATCACAGAAGGGTGCAGAGAACTGCAGACTATATTTAAGCATTATAATTGCACTCACAATAGGGCTGGGAAATGTGGGGGGGGGGAGACTGAAAGCTTCTCAAGGTTATTTTTTTTTATATCTCAATATGTATCACAATATAAATTACTGTTCATGTCAAACAGAAAAGTTCTGTTGTACTTCGAAGTGAATTCCTAGGATATCATAAGGATAATTTTAGTTTTAATTAGGGCTTATTGATCAATACTGATAGATATCACAACATATGATTTGATAATGCTGCTACTTTAAGAGTATCATAATAATGCTTGAAGTAATATGACCTAAATATAATATTGTTCATTCTTTTTTTTTTTTTTTAAAGGTGATATTTCTCTACTAAATCACAACACTTACAATATTCAGTTTTCTGATTATATGAATTATCATAATCACAATACCACTATTTATCAATATATCACCCAGCCCTACCTGACACCTATCATTATGACGATCACTGGTTTGATTCTCACCTCACACATGTCACCTCTGTGTGTATCCGAGCTGTTGGCCTTCATGGTGAGGCCCTCTCCATCACGCTCTCCTTCCGTTTCTCGGTCAGGCATCATCACTGATCCAGGTTGAGATGGTGATGGTGGATGAACTGCCTCGGTGCAAAACAGTGTCCGAGGCCCGTGGAGTTCACAAAAGTGACACAGGGCAACTAATGCGTTCATCTGTAAATTATTGATTTGAGTTTAAGTTTTGATTTCATTTCACTCATTCTGTAGTAGTGAATAATTTGGAAGTATAATATGTGGTATGGTTTCATTTAATTTCATTTTCTATAACCGATTAATCCTAATTAGGGAAGCAGGGAGGCTGGCGCCAATTCCAGCCGACTCCGGGCGAGGGAAGAGTACACCCTGGACGGCTTGCCAGGTCATCACAGGGCGGAAACACGCCGATGGCTATACAGCCTACTCTTGTCGAAAGTCAGCAATGGTTCTATGCTGGTTCACGCTATAGACAGTGAGCGACATGGCCGCCCTTTGATAACCCAGTCAGCTGCACTGGGGGGACAGTGATAACCTGTGGAGAGTGGGACTTGAACCCCCAACCTATGGATCAGTGATCCAGCGCCTTTTTACCACCAGGCCACCACTGCCAGTGGTATAGTTATCATAAGAAAATAATGTTATACAACCTGTCACATGAATTAAGGAATGAATGAATGGATGCATTGGATAATGGATACTCATTCACATAAATGTAATTACAGATAAACCACCTGTAATAGACAAGCAATGACATATAATAAATTATATGTAATAAATCATGTGTATTATGTAAATACTGTAAATATATTTATTTATTTACCTTTTCAGTCTTCCTGACAGTCACTTCGAGACAGAAGTCTGACTTAGTGAACGGCTGAACAAACCCTGGTCATCACTTTCTATTAAAAATGCATAAATAAAAACACGCATACACACAGATGGTTAATGAGTCTAAGAACGCAGAGTCAGTCACCAGTACAGAAATAATAAAATACTCACCTACAATATCACCTGTAGTCCAAAGTATTTTTAAACAACATATGAATATAAATAATAATAACAACAATAATAATAATAATATTCAAACTGCCTCCTCCTTACGAGTCTTTCTTCGCTAGTCACTTGATCACGTGGTTTGGAGTCACGCGCTCTATTCATAACAACGTGCGCGTGACCGGGCAGTGCCGAAAATAGAAATGACGCGATTATTACACGACAGCAAGGTGTGGAATAAAATACTGTAGTATGTAAAATAATAATAATACTAAAAAAAAAAAAAATTATAAACTCTGAGAGCCGTTATTTAATATCAGGCACACCATATGTCTCAAATGTTGAGAACTGTTTATAATAGTGTGGGGCTGTGTTACCGCGTTTCTTAACAATATTAAAAACTACGAGACCCATGAGCATGATCAGTGACGTCACACGGTGAACGCGGAAGTAAATCAAATTGAGCGCCTTGTGACTGACGACTGACTTGTGACTGGATGTGTGAGCTTTATAACCGACATCTGTCACGGCGAACCCATAGCAACCCGGTGTTTTCGTGTCTGCAGAAGCGCAGTGTGACTCAGTGCAGTAACGTAGGCTGTATTTAAATGATCTGGAGCGTATCCATGGTGATGTAATGGCGTTGACCCACCTTATTTGCATGACTTCCTTGTGTCCACATCACAGTTAGAGGTGAGCTTGCCTCCTTTACGTGGAAAATTACTCCATCAAGCTCAACAAAACAAACTTACTACTGACTAAAGTTTGTCTTAATTATCTTAGGACTTATATTTACACGTTAATATTTACTGTTTGATCTTAATATTCCTAGAAGTACCTCATAGAGGGTAAAGTCATCTGCATTTGTTATGGAGGCCACCGAAGACCAGAAGTCAGGAACAGCACAAGTTCAATCAGGTACTGTACTGTATTTATCTCAGAATTACCGACTGTGTAGATTTTACTGACCTAAAGCTAACTGTTGGATCTTGTTGTTGTGTGTAGTAGAGCTGTGGAGCCTGTGTGTTATCATTTAAAGTCACAACTGATCAAAAGAGCAGTTTGATATGAAGTCATGTCGTCAATTGATCATTTACTCATTTTCCCCAACCGCTTAATCCTCTATTAGGGTCACTGGGAGGCTAGAACTTATCTTAGCCAAGTCTATGGTGAAGGCAGGGAACACCCTGAACAGCATGCCAGACCACAGGGCAACATACACAACCATTCACTCTCACACCTAATGGCAATTTGTAACTGTCAGTTCGCCTAATGTGCATGTCTTTGGACTGTGGGAGGAAACTGGAGTATCCGGAGGAAACCCATACAAGCAAGACAAGAACATGCAACCTTCGTGTAGTCATTAATCCTGTTACTCATACCATTTGGTCTATGAGAAATATGACACAGTGGTGCATCAGGTAAAAAAAAAAAAAAAAAAAAACATGATAGAGCCCATCTCTTTCTCTTAGCCTTAAGTGATTACTGTGTCACACTCCTTATAAATAAAGCAGAAAATTTGTTCTCACATGAATAATCTCTTGGGATGGAAAGCAGATGTGTTCAGTTGAAAGCATCTTTTAAACCACACACACAATACAGCATATTTTAATTATTTCAGTCTTTGTCATTCAGGTAAACATGTGGATGGTTAAATCAGGGTTCAAAGGCTGAAACATGAATGACAGCCATACCAAACTGAGCTGGGCGTTAACTTTACAGAATATTAATCATTTACATGTGTGGACATGTCTGAAGGTTTAAATTTACACCCATTACTTTTGTACCTATATTTCTTTATTAGTTACAGAACAGTTCACAGAAATCAAGATTATATAGTAATATAAGGAATATTAATAGAGGAATAATAAGTAAGTAATAAATTTAAAAAACAATAGAAATCTGTTTATTCATGTCATTATTTGCATATTCCTCTAGCCAGTGTAGTGTAAAGTAAGAGCTCCCCCTTGTGAGATCTGATCTATGGAAATGAAGTGCAGTATGCCTGCAAGCCTTTAAAAAAAAAAAAAAAAACCAAAACAAGTCATTACTTTATGAATAAATTTGAAATTGGTTTAAAGAGTTTACAGAATCCTTAAGTATAATCACTAATTTGTTGATGCATATGAGGAAAGCAGAAAAATATTACATTACAAACAAGCATTACTGTAGTAGTCGGGTTGGTTCGTCTTCTATATTTTACTTTAAAAAGCGACAGGGTGGTGTACTGGTGAGCACAGCTACCTCACAGCAAGAAGGTTCTTTGTTCGAGTCTCAGGCTTGGGCATCTCTGTGTGGAGTTTGCATGTTCTTATGCTGGCTTGTGAGTTTCTTCCAGCTACTTCAACTTCTCCCCATATGTGTGTGTGTGTCTTCTCTGTATATATATATATATATATATATATATATATATATATATATATATATAATAGAGAGAGAGAGAGAGAGAGAGAGAGAGTATTAAATGAATTATACTACTATAGTAATCTCAGGTAGAGTTTATTCAGTTGTACCTGGAAATAAGCTGTAAGTTTTAACCACAATTCTGAAGATTTCAACTTTTACACACCTTTATTTTCATGCAAAACTCAGCAGAACTTTATTTCCTTTTGTTTGAGCTAAGTGGAAGGTACTGTAATTAACCGATATTTGTTCCACAAGAAATTTTGTGTGTTTGTCTGTCCACAGTCCATGAGTGTGTGCTCGTCCTAATAAGTTATTACCTTTCACATGAGCTATGTATATTGTTTACATTATTATTAATAGACATTTGAGAGCTTACAGAAATTGTACTTAAATAAAATAACATTACGATATTTGCATTTACATAGACACAAACTCTCCGTTCGAGCTCACAGAAATTGGATTAAAGTGGGACTGGTGGAGCGAACACATGCGTCCACTGACCCTTTGCGTATTATGGTACTTAGACACACATGCTCTGTGTAAGTTGAAGATGAAGTCAAACTTCTAATTATGTAATTAGATCGCAGCGTTCGACCTATTGGAAAGTTCTTGTCTATGTAAATGTGATATAGTGTTCAGTAATAAACAGCAGGTCTATTCGTACTCATTTAAAGTTGAAATTGCTTTTTCTTTAAAATTTTGTCACTTTGCTCTGTCCCTCACTATGAAACTTCATAATAAAATATTCTCTGGGACTTGTTTTGGGGAGAGTAAAGATACAGGTTTAGTAGAAATAAACTTTGTGATTGTTCTCAATCAGATCCGGATGCATCCGAACAAGATGCTAAAGCCCTGGATATCTGCAAGTTTTTCCTGAAGGGAAAGTGTCATTTTGGAGACCGATGCCGCCTGTCTCATAGGTCTGTCTGCCACTGTTGGAGAATCATTGTATTATTATCAGGATTGATGCACATATTAAAAAACTACAATCACGTGCCATTTTGTATTTTTCTGTATACTGGAATTTTCTTACATCACGTGGCGTAGCATATGTATAACATTTTGTTTGGTAAATTCTAAAAGGTTTATTAGAATTACATGAGTAATAGACAAAACCACAGGCATTGAATGCACTTTTTTTTTCTTTTTAATGCTCCTTTTCCTTTCTGGTTTGTCTCCCCTTCACTTTTTCCCCAAAGGAGCACATCTAAATTAGCTGATTGTGAACTGGTTCAACTCGAAGAGAAAGGATGCAAAAAACAAAAAACCAGACGAAAGTCAGGCAAAACGGATAAGGTCAAAGTTGAAGAAAGCAAAGGTAAAAGCTATGCGTACTTATTCAACTATAACAATTAATTGCTAACAAATCTCATTTGCTGTCATTTCCAAATCAAATCCTTTTTGCTTTACTTTCCTTTTTACCACCAAGGGCCAGAGAAAAAGCAGCGCATGCGCACAGCAGATGATGTCATTTCCAGGATTCTCTGGGATAGCACTGTGGACCCAGCAGACTTTATAGTGGGTCACCTGGACCGCTTTCTTGGAGTTCTAGAACGTCCTTTCTCTGACTTCTCATGGGACACTCAAGTACAGGATACATGGCTAGCTTTTTTACTTCACCCCTCTTAATTTCAGAATTGAATTCATTGCATGAACAGGGTAATCACTAAAGGTTTTCTATGATCCTAGCTGTCTGATTGTGATTATTCGGAGGAAATGGCTATTCCTCGTCACAGGATCCAGTACTTCAGCTATAAAGGCCAGCGTTTGTGGGACAGAGATAGTCGCACTGATCATGTGTTTGGCTCCACGGGACAGTTAGTAATGTACCCATTTGATCAGTGGGACCAAAAAGGTGAGGATCAGAGTATCTTTAGGTCATGAAACATCATGCATTGCACTCCTTGTACTATCTGTGCTGGTGTTAGGAAATATCCTGCATATGTGCATCAATTCAAGTTAATAACATATTCAGGAGTATATTAGTGCTGCCTCACTCCCTCTACTCCTCTGCATAATCACTGTGCTAAATGATGCATATTTAATGTGTGTTTTTATGACTTGTTGTCTAATCTTGATCTTTAATGTTTGTTCCCTTTGGTCTTATTATTAAAACTGACACAATTTGCAGACAAGTTTGCTCCAGCAGAAGATGGAGAAGGATCGCCTGTCGAAGAGAATGAGCAGGACGGTGTGAACCACAAGTTAATGGACACTGCACAGGAGGACGCTTTCAATGATACTGAAGATACTTTAGACGGTAGCACAAATAAACAAATGGGCAAGGACTGTGAGGGTGTAGGTATAGCTCAAGAGGTAGAGGTGCTATCCATCTCGAAAGAAGATGAACAAATCACAACTCAGGACGAATCAACAGAGACCTGGAAAAAGGAGGAAACTGTGGCGCCTGTGCAGTCCATTCCTCAAGTGCCACTCCCAGGTCGCAAACGACGCAGTCCTACCCATTTTATTTGCTTCCGTGTGGACTCACCTGCTGTACTGCATGCCTTCCAGCAGGTCCAGAAGAAAGTCCTGAGCCACTTGCCTGAGTCAGAGTCATTGTTTTTGAAACCAGGGTCACTCCATGTTACTCTCTCTCTGCTTGTTCTTCCAGGCCCTGCAGAAGTCTTTGCTGCTAGCGAGCTTTTTTGCTCAGTTGTCAAAAACTTCTACAAACCACCCATCTCTGTCATGTTTACTCCTAGACTTCGGCATTTCAATGGAAAGGTTCTTCATGTGGTCCCTGAGCCTCTCTCAGACATCCAGTACCTGAACGCTCCCTTCCAGGAAGCATTTAGGGAGAAAGGCTGGCTACATCGCGACTCACGGGACCCCAGCTACCATCTCACACTAGCGAAAGTTACAGAAATCGGAGGAGAAAAGATATTTGAAAATGTTTGGAAGATTAAACTGGAAAACCAAGTGAACTTTGGGAAGCTAACAGTGGACAAGTTGTATCTATGTGTCAACGGTGGTCAACGGAGTGCAAATGGCTTTTATGAGACCGTGTGTTCTGTCCAGCTACCTAATGTCTAACAGCAAAATGGTGACCATAACAAGGACAGTCATTCTGTTCAAGCCAAGTGGAAACTATTGAATTAAGGGTTTACATTTAGTCCTGTTACACTTGGTACAGCACTTATTTTAACTGAAGTTTTCATGTTTTTAAAACTTTATAGCAATTTTTTTACGTCGTAGAAACAGTTTGAACAAATTAAGCCAGTAATAATTATTACAGCTGTTCATTGAACTAATGTTTCCGCGATCATTACCCTCGACAATCATATTTATAACACATGAAATGGTGTGAACTGAGCATCTGTTGCCAAATAAATAACCTTCTGAAACACCTGAGCTTTGATAGTTTTTTATTGTTATATTCTCAATCACCTTACTGCCCCTAACCACCTATGTCATAACTGTCTAGATTCATAATAATATATTTCAACAAAATGTAACTACAGCCAGGGTAGAACTTTACTTCAGGCGGGGTCCACAAACTGGACATTCAATGACTCGTTTCATTATGACTTTACCATTTTGATCTTACTCTGTCAAATACGGGCGTTGTGGGAAGGCTGGAGCCTATTACCGAGATACACCCTCAACAGCTCGCTGGACTATTGCAGGGCCAACACACACAATTATTCACACTCACGCTCAAATCTAGGTGCAATTTGGAACAACCAGTGAGCCTAATGTGCATGTCTTTTAGACTGTGAGAAGAAACTGGAGTACCTTGTTACTTATCATGGGTGAAATCAAGAAAATTATATCTGTCAAAATAACCTTTTTGATATTTTATTAAGTTTGCTATGTTTATATGGGATCAGATGTATTGACATCAGACCAAGTTTCATTCAGATCTTATATGGAGTGTGCATCTGGTTGCAATTTAAATGTCACATTTGGAATCTTATTATTATTTTTTTAGCAAGTGTGGTATTTCAGCAGACTCAGCAGGGGGGTTTCTGTGTACTTCATTTTTATGGCTTGGCACAGGTCTGCGCTGTCTGAGTGTTCTTTTCTGTCACACCGCCTTCAATGATAGTCATATTTAAAAGTTCTTTTGATTGTTTTAGTACAGAAATTGGGATTTATTTGTGTATGTTTGTGATAATTGAAAAAAAAATTGTTGCATTAAAATTCAATTGTGATATTTTAATTTTTCTTTTTATCAGAACACTCCCCGAAGCTGTAATTCTGTGTTTGCATAATGTTGGGCGTTACACTGCTGCCATACAATTGGCTGATTAAGTAGCAATGAATGTGCAGGTGTTCCTAATAAAGTGGGCAGTGAATAGACCTACACGACATGGTACATAATTATGAAGTGGAAGAAAAACAATGCATGGTTGTCAAATATTTTTCAAATAATTTCTGAAAATTGTGTCCCGTCCCCCCACTGCAGCTAACTAGGTTATCAATGGCCGGCCATGTCTGTCACTGTCTATGGCGAGAGTCATGTAAAAGAACCATTGCTGACTTTCGTCAAGAGAAGGCTGCAAAGCCAATGCCGTGTTTATGCCCTGCAGTCGCCTGGCAAGCTGTACAAGGTGTATTCTACGCTTGCCCATAGTCCATTGAGATGGGTGCCATCCTCCTTGTAACCCTAATTAGGATTAAGTGGCTCAGAAAATGAATGAATGAATGAAATTGTGATGTGCATTTATATTCAGCCCTCCTTATTCTGATACCCAAGGAATAATAAAGTTAGTTGAACTAACCTACCTGGGCCAGCCTAATGCTCCCATGGTGGCCCAGTCTCCTCAAAGGCAGACACGGACTGATAGGGATTCTGGTCCTCGTCAGCCACCGACCAGGCCGGGTTACTTCTATGAGCATGGGTTTCGGCGACTTCCGGTGGTACCCCCCGGCCTGGCGCCGCCAGCAGCTATTGCCACCAGACCAGATAATCCCTCTTCTTCTGATGGATTTTCAGTCCTCTGCCTTTCTTAGAACTTCTTGCATACAACAGACTGTTCATTGGTTGCCTTCTGTAACCAAGTTCCCAGATCCACCTGACTGCCGTCATCAACTGTGGTATTGCTCCTGGATGACAGCTGCCGCCGACTTATCCAATTTGCATTGTGGGTCTAGAATCCTCTTGAAGCAGCCCGCAGTTGTTGTGGCAAAAAATTCAAGGTTCCACGGTGGGTTGCTAACCCTCCTTAGCTTATTTGCCTGGTCCCTTATTTGAGGCCAACAGACCTCTGTTGTGCTGGTCTTTCCCAGCTGTCTTGTATTTGCTGCGTGTAGCTATGCAAAGTTCAGTGCAACCAATTACCTTCAGAACCAAATTACTAAATAGAGTTTACCTATGTGAAATACAACCGTTCTGTGAAGGTCTCGAATCAGAGGTTTGTTCGAGAACATTAGTGAACAAACAGCATCATAAAACCCAAGGAACTCACTAAAGAAGTCAGATAAAGTTATGGAGAAATTTAAAGCAGGACCAGGTAATAAAAAACATCTCTGGCTTTGAGCATCTCATGAAACAATCCATCATGTTCAATCCATCCTACTAAACTGACAGGTTGGGCAGGGAATTGATCGCAGAAGCAGTCAAGATGCTGACAGACAGACAGACAGACAGATAATGCCTAGTATTAATTGATTAGGAATGAAAGCCCAATATGGTGTAGTGGTACATTCTCCTGAAGGTTTGATGCATTGTGGGTTCCCGAATATGTTTTAGCTCACAACAGTCATAAAGTGCTTTTATATACAGTAGATTTCCTGAAAGTTTAAACAAGTCATGCAATTCTCTTCTAACTTCTCGCATCAACAAGTCCTTTCTGCTAGCAGGCCTCTTATTTGATAACAGCATGATCAGCAAGGGTTAGCAAGCATGTTCTTACACAATGAACACACAAATGTTGCATAGAGAAAATCCCAAATTTGATCCCACATCTGAATTTTAATTTCCATTTTAGGGTTTCTAACATGACCATATGCAGCACCTGCACCCTACACTTACTCATCTCTAAACCTCTAAAGCCTATTTAAGCCGACACTGGGTGAAGGCCAGTGGTGCAGTGGTTAGGGTGCTGGGCTCATGATAAGGAGGTTGTGTGTTCAAATCCCAGTGAGACCCCCCACTGTGCTAAAACCCCTGGGAAAGGTCTTAACCACAAGTGTGCATCTGTTCACCCAGCAGTATAAATGGGTACCAGTAAAAATATACTGGGATGGTACCCTGCGATGGACTAGCGTCCCATCCAGGAGGAGATGCTTCACGCTATGGAAACCAGGGATAAGCACCGGCCTGATGTAGCCACTATGGCTCGGGTGTAAAAAGCCCAACAGACTGGGTGAAGGCAGGGTACACCCTGAAAGGCCTGCCATACCATTGCAGGACCAACACACACAACCATTCACACTCACACCTAGGGGGAATTTTGGAGCAACAATTTAGCTTGACGTGCATATCTTTGGACCTGTGGAGGCAAACCGGAGTACCCAGAGGAAACCCACACAAGCACTGGGAGAACATGTCAACTCCACACAGAAATGTCCAAGCCACTACACCACGGTGATGTTCCACCCTATATTCATTGAGTTCATTTCTTTTCTTTTCTTTTTTTTTTTTTTTTTGACGAAACCGTATTATTGATTAGCATGTTTTAAGATAGCCACACATTATTGTATCATTACACAACACATTTGGTCACCAGACCAGTTCACTGTAGAATTTTAAATGCATCATCAAAAATAATCAACGCTTAATGTACTGTCAGTCTATAATTTGGTCAAGTCAGAATTGACTTCCCATGAATTAATAATTCACTGTGTATTCGAAAGGGTTTTATGGTCAAAGCTGTGAATTATTTAGCAGTGAGCAAATAGTTTGACCCTGAAAAGCATGTACAGGAACTTTCATGATTTGATGTATTCATAGATTTTTGTTATTATGTCTGCCTTTGTGTCTCTGTATGCTAAGCATGTGAAGTGATTACCT
>CM045728.1:51462349-51672349 GCA_024760905.1 Plotosus lineatus
TTTAATTATAAACAATTCACATCATTTTATCAGCATCTTATAGATTAAATTGTTTTATTAAAAGTTGTGCTGTATTTCAGGACTGCCTAAAAACCACAATACTGTACTGAACCCACTCACTCACTCACTTGCTGGACCAAATAATCCCATTATGGTTGTCGAAAGGCTGGAGACTATCTCAGCCAACACCAGGTGAAGGCGGGGTACACCCTGAACAGCTCATCAGACCTACACACACTCAGAACTATTCACATTCGCACGACATCCCCGCGAACATTGTACGTATTCACTGTACCACTCAGCATTGCAGAACCAGCAAACATACACCCAATCACAACATTCACGGATAACAGTTCACAGAATGTGCGAGTCTTTGGCTGTTTAAGGAAACCGAATTACCCAGAGAAAACCCAACACAAGCACAGGGATAACGTGCAAACTCCACACAGAGACACCATTGCCGAGCCTGGGACTTGAACCCGGGACCGTCTTGCTGTGGGGCAGATGTGGTAATCACTCTGCCAATGTGCGGCCTTGACATAACGTCCATGAATCATGATGGTATCCTCAATAGGATTCCCAACTCAACTCTCATGGACTTAAAACAGGACAGAATCCCTAGTTTATATATAGTGCTGAATGGGACACAGACACAAGCTTCACTTTCATACACATCCCGCATCAGACGTTCGATATTTACTCAAGTGAAAAATTCTATCTTCAAAGGTCAAAATGCCTCCACTTTTCACATCCCATCTTTTCACCATTAGCACCACTGCTGAATGCTCTAACTTCTCCAACTTGGTTGTCTCTTATATTTTATTGTATAATAACACTGGTCTGTCAAGTATTATTTTACTAACATACAGTATTCATTTCTATTCACCCCCCCAGTGCAGCTAACTGGGTTACCAAAGGCCGACCATGTCTCTCACTGTCTATGGTGAGAAGTTCATGTAAAAGAACCATTGCTGTCTGTCTGTCTTCCTTTCGGCTTTTTTCCCTTTTACTCGGGAGTCGCCACAGCGAATCATCTGATTCGCACGTTTGATTTGGCAGAGGTTTTTACGTCGGATGCCCTTCCTGTCACAACCCTTTTTAGCAAGGGACAGAAACCCGCTGACGACTTTGCAGCTACTCTTTACGAAAGTCAGCAATGGTTCTTTTACATGCCTCTCACCATAGACAGTGAGAGACATGGCCCGCCTTTGATAACCCAGTTAGCCGCACTGGGGGGGACAGTGACAACCTTGTGGAGAGTGGGACTTGAACCCCCAACCTTTGGATCAGCGATCCAGCACCCTATACCACTAGCCCACCACTGCCCCCTAAAAGAACCATTGCTGACTTTCGTAAAGTGTAGACTGCAAAGCCGTCAGCGTGCTTCTGTCCCTCGCTAAAGGGTTGTGTCAGGAAGGGCATCCGACGTACAAACCTATGCCAAATCAAACGTGCGAATCATTCGCTGTGGTGTCCCCTGATAATGAAAAAAAACCCAAAAGAAAATCTCTCTCATCTCATTCATTTCTTATCAGTTTAAGATCCACTTTATCATTTATTAGGGTCACAGGAAGCCTGGAACCAATCCCAGGTGAAGGTGGAGTACACCCTGAAAAGCTAACCAGACCATCACAGGGCCAACACACACAAATCATTCACACTCATATTCATACCCAGTTAAAATTGAGCATATCTGCTTGGGATATTATGCACACCTTTTGGCCCGTGGGAGGAAACCCACGCAAGCACGGGGAGAACACGCAGACTCCACACAGAAACGCTCTCGCTGGGCATGGCACTCAAGACCCAGGACTCTCTTGCTGTGAAGCGGAAGTACTAACCACTACAGCATCATGTTGCCTTTATTAACTCAGATTTTTCCAATTAGATTTACAGCCTCCTATTTTTTAAACATGGACAGAATAGCATTTTTTATCCTTTGTCCAGTTGATGCATTTTGAATAAGCTTAATCATGTACTGTAATCATAAACAATTATGACATAGTGCGCAGTGTGTCATTTCAAATTTCCAGTTTTTTCAGACCAATACTGGTCTCAGGTTATTGTTTATTTTGTTATTTTCATGAGTCAAGATTCATTTTATTGTTTATTTTAATGTCTTGCGTTTGCATGCACAGGAAACAAAAAGCCGTTCCTCACCAGCTCATAGAGGTACTGTACACCCTAAAAATAAACCTAACGCATAAAAATACTCCAGTAAATATCTGATCTTAAAAACATAGCCATTAAACGTCTAATACTAATGAGATAAGGTGACATGGTGCCGTAGTGGTTAGCAGGTCTGCCTTACATTAAGAAAATCCTGGGTCCTGGGTTCGAGTCCTGGGCTAGCGCATTTGTATTTGGACTTTGTATTCTCCCCTTTTCTTGTGTAGGCTTCCTCTGGAGACTCTGGTTTTCTGCCATAGTCCAAAGACATGCATATTAGGCAAATTGGCTGTTCTAAATTGCCCCATCTTGTGAGTGTGACTGATTGTGTGTGTGTGTGTGTGTGTGTGTGTGTGTGTGTGTGTGTGTGTTGTTGTGTTGAGCCTGCAATGGTCTGGCAATCCGAACAGGAAGTACCCTGCCTTCACCCAGTGTCGGCTGAAATAGGCTTCAGCCTTCCAGTAACCGTAGTAGGGTTAAGTGGTTCGGCAAGGGAGTGAATGAGTGACTAATGAGATGTGATCATGTTTTAGAATTGGATTGATCTGATGTAATTTATTGTGAATAGAGAATTAAAGAATTAACGGTCCATCTAGTGACAGTAAAGGGACTTAAAGTAAATGATGCAATTTGCTATTAATGTCCCTCCTTGGTGTTTTTAAGACGGGTCACGATGGGTCACAAGTAGGATTCACTCTTGAGACCTTTTTTTGTTTAGGTTTGCCTCAGGAATAAAGATGAATCTTGATTTGAAGGTCTTTATTGCTATATGTGAGTTATGTGAGGTTTGGCATGGTGCCATTATTATTTATAGTGACATTATGATATGTTATAAAACACTTGATTAAATTGTACAGTAGCCTTGTTTGAGACCTCTGTACACCAGATACGACACAAAATTACAACACAAAAATGAAAAAAATCTGTGGGAAATATTTTCACACTATCATTGCCTTGGGTCCTGTAAAAACTCTCCAGGACCATGACTGGTGTGCTATGGTGAATTTGCTTGAGCATGTAGCCCTAAAATATTGAAGACTGCTTTTGTTTTGGAGGCTAGAGAAAGCCTTCAGGGCGATGAAATATTGAGGACACCATAGGAAACCCCTCAGTGAATAACTGAGATAAAGACCTGCCAGATCATTAGTCAGACACAGGCCTGAGAGCGTTTTGAAATGTTAATGTTGTATGAATAATTACACCATGCACCAGTTCTTACATTTTATGTGACTGCATTTCAATTTATTATACTGTCAATGGGGTTTAATGAGGATCAGTTGGATTTAAGAGAGTTTATGAAGCGGTTATTATCCTGATGAATTTGTTTCTATTATCAAATTTATATGGTACTGTTTTTGGTCAATCTTCAAGAGTAGCAAGGATTTCAAAAAGGTATAGTGGAATATATATATATATATATATATATATATATATAATATGCAGTACACTTACATTGTAATAATCGTTTGTTTGTTTGTTTGTTTGTTTGTATGTTGTGTGGTACCTCTGTATAGTGATTAGCATGCCTGCTGTATGGCAATAAGGTCATAGGTTCAAATTCTCGGCTTGGCGAGAGTGTTCTCTAGGTGTGAGTGTGAATGGTTATGTGTACAGGGATCCCTCACTTTCTGCGGTTAAGATAAGATAAGATAAGATACAGCTTTATTAATCTCACAATGGAGAAATTCACTGTTCACTGTTACAGGCTCTTGAGGTACTATCAGTAGGGGGTGCAAAAATAGATACAAGTACAAACATACACACATACATATATAAGTAAATAAATAAATAGATACATAAATAGTATAAATTAATAAACAATAAAAGAAAAGAATGGAGCAACTGGTTAATTAGGACTGAGATCCCATGCGACCATCGAAATCCGCAAAGTAGGATCACCCCCCCAACTGACGTATACGTACATGTATATGTGTATATAATATCAATAAATACATATTCAATGCTATAAATGCTTATAATAACAATTACAGTAAATATTAAAAAAAACATAAGATGTAAATAAAATATAAATACACACACATACAGATGGCATTGCATGAGAAGAAGACAACACACATACATACGCGTGAGCACGCACGCAGATGTGCGTGCACACACAGATGCACACCTCAAAACAATGTAAGTAGTTTTGATGGGAGATTTGTTGTTGTTTTTTGTTTTGTGTTGGTTTAGGTGTTTTTTTTTTGCATAATTGGCCTTGTTTTTGTGGCATTTTCCTTAACCTTTCCCCCTATTCTTCCTTAATTTCCTTATTTTTTAATTCAATGAATATTTATTTATTTATTTATTTTAAAAACTGCGATGTGCTGAAGCTGTGTGAATTGAAGCGGGAAGTAGCGAGGGATCCCTGTATATGTATGTATTGTTCCTGCAAGGGACTGGCGAGCTGTTCAATTTATACCCTGTCTTTGCCCGGACTTGGGTGAGGCAGGCTTTAGCCTCATTCTGACCCTAGAGTGGTTTGGCAAGTGAATTGCTGAATGTTTGTTTTAAATTTAAATACGTCATGCTTTCAGGTATGTGACCATAAGTAGAGTAATATTGCAAAGTTGAACCACTTTTAAAAACCATAATCAGTCTCAAAGACCACATTTAGGCCAGTCTTCTTTACATTATAAACCATGAGAGAGATTAAGACCATGGTGCATAGCAGATGGGTCTTGTAAACCTACAAAAAGATCTATTTCACAGTAATAACTAGCTCTTTGTGCCATATATTGCTTATTACAAGGGTAGGGAATTACTTAATTTTAGTATGGTCCCAGGGAAGCTGAAGTCTATCTCAGTCGACTACAGACACTCCCCGACTTACGTTCATCCATTTTACATTGTTTCAATTTTACGTTTTTTTTTTTTCCAAAAAAAAAGTCAAATTTTGAGTTTAGACCTACCTACGTAGTACAATGACGCAATGACGCTGTGTCCATTGTTTACAAATGACAGACTGAACTTGCCCCTCCTTCTTTCCAGTTTATATATATATATATATATATATATATATATATATATATATATATATATATATATATATATATATATATAAAATTTTCTGAGTAGATCCTTCCGTAAGAGAGTGCTCAATACTTTTTCGTAGAGCAAATAAAAATAAAAATAAAAGGAAAAGAAAGTCTTATATATATATATATATATATAGCATGTTACCCTTGTGTTAAGACATCGTCTCTGTGATCTTTGTGTTTACACTGTTTTGCGGACTTTTGTAACCCTAAGCAAATATGGTTGGTCAGAAGCATAAGCCTACTAGCATGGGTGCAAGTCTCATACACAGAAATGAATCTGCTCGGATCGACGCAATCTACCATGCTTACTCAGTTAAGCAAAGAGAGTTGTAAAATTAATGAAAACCCGAATCCAGAAAAGAAGCTCTGCTGGTGATTCACATCAGTGCAGGCTGAGTTCTAAATGAGATCAACGGCGCCCTTGCTCAATTGAAAGACCGGAAGCCCGTATAATCCACAACAAGTACACTACTTTCGCAAGTACACTACTTTCGGTTTTGAGCGTCTCACATTTTGTAAGCATTGATTGGCTGTTTTAAGCTTCATGTAAAGTGAGTCGGTATAAATAAGTGACTTATTTGAAATTAATGTTGATATTATTTGATATATTTGATATTATTTTGCAATGTTATGTTTATAATAATTGATTTAGATGTGTTTTATGAGATACGGTAATGGTATTTATGGATGTATAGTACAGTGCAGCTAAATGGGCTATCAAAGGCCGGCCATGTCTCTCACTGTCTGCAGTGAAGGCAGGTAAGAGAACCATTGTTGATGTGTGTAAATAGTAGGCTGCATGGCTGTCAGCATGTTTCTCCCTGTGATAACCTGGCAAGCTGTCCACGGTGTACTCTGCTGAGATGGTGGCCATCCTTCTCGCGACCCTAATTAGGATAAGTGACTCAGAGAATGAATGAATGAATAACGGCTAACTTACGGTTACTTACAAAGTATTGACTTCAAGAAATAATAGACAATTCAAAGCCGTTGGCGTGTTTCTGTCCCTTGCAAAAGGGTTGTGACAGGAAGGGCATCCGACGTAAAAACCTATGCCAAATCAAATGTGCGAATCAGATGATTCGCTGTGGCGACTCCCGAGAAAGGGAAAAAGCCGAAAGAGAAGAAGAAGAAGATTGAAATAGACCAATCAAAATGAAGTATTCTGTTGTTAATAACTTCTCTGAAAATGAAAAACAGTGATAAATTTAGTTTAATGAATGTCAGTGTATAAGGCTTTGTAGTCAGTCTATGAAACCCTCCGCGCTTAAAGCAGTAGTTTTATTTTTCTGATTTTAGGTTGCTGCTAAAGATTCATGATTTAAATTTTGAGCAACTTTTCTCCTCTACAGTGTTCATTAATCATCTGAGGATACTTGTTTGGGGTTTTTTTTTTGGGTGGGATGGGGGTGAGGGATTCCAAAAAATATATTGATTGCTTATGATAAATCACCTGAATGAGCATGAATAAGTATGTGGAAGTGTGTATATAGGTGTCCTGTGGTCGGTCTTGTCCCATCCGGGGTGTGTCTCCATTGATTGGATGGATTAGGAGAGAATGTGGAGCAGAATAGTGGCTCGCTGATTAGCAATGTGACGTCATAGCAAGAAGGCTAAGGGTCTTTCTGTGTGGATTTCATGTTGTCCTCATGAATCTACAGGTTTTTGCTGTATGTTCCAGTTTTCTCCTGCAATCTTAAGACTGATCAAGTCACCCGGCTACTTTAAACTGTGCCAGAAGTGAATGTGAGTGTGAATGTTTGTTTGGGTCTGTGGAAGACCTTCTCACCCAAAATCAGCCAGGGTTGGCTTGAGTTTCTGCTCAATCCTGATGGCTTATTGGTATACTGTACAGTAGTTTATGGATGGATGGATGGCTAGAAGGAGGATGGGATAAGATGGGATAGGAATTTACCATCAACCTGACCAGGATAAAGTGGTTACACAAAATGAGTGTAGACAGGTTTTCAAACGTTTTTCATAAACTAGAGCAAGAAAACAAAGTAAGTGACAATCACAACTGCTAATGCTCTGTTTTTCCATCAAGTGATGGTATGCAATTTAAAGTGGGTGTCTTTTCTTGGTGGACCGTCCAACATTTCAACATGGTCACGGAAAACATGAAACGCCACGTGTCATGCCCTGTCATGTGAGTTAAATGCATGTTCCCTTTTAATTGTGCAGAACTCTGCTTTCTTCACCTGTCTGAAAACCACCTCATATTAACCCTTTGCGATATTTGATACATCAATTTTCACATACTTTGGTGTCTTTGCATTCCTTATTTTTATTTTGCTGTTTTTACATTGCTATTTAAGTGTGGTGATGGAAATGATCATATGTTCTGATTGCTCATTTTCAGTTACCAGGTTTATTTTGAGCCTCTCAATAGCTGCTATCTCATGCTCATGTGCTCATGCTGGGAAAACCCAGGGCTGTCTCAGATTGTGAGACCTGTGATTGTATCCAGGGGTGTCAAGCCTCAAACAAAAACCTGTTTACGTTTCCATGAAATGCTACAATGGACACGGTAATGGGCTTGGCTCACAGTAGATCACCGAGTTTTAGCAGGATAGTGGCATTGTGGCTATTGTCACATGTGTTACAAACTGCACAGCAGCAAAACAGCAGACAGACCAAACAGTCACCAAAATAAGTTTTTCTCAGATATCTTCCATGTTTCCAAATTTTCTAAAGGGCTTCTAACCACCACCCCTATACTGAAAGGGGACCCTTTGTTGTTGGGGTTATATATAGAAACCACGAGGGTTCCTCCTGCAAGAGCTGTCAGTCCTTTTGAACAGGTTAATGGTTAATGGTTAAGGTATGGACAGGCTGACAGATGAGGTTAGACAAGATTCCCATGGACTATGATGTTTGCAGATGACATTGTGATCTGCAGTGAGAGCAGAGAACAAATGCAGGAAAATCTAGAGAGGTGGAGGTATGCCCTGGAAAGGAGGGGAATGAAGGTTAGCCTCAGTAAGACAGAATACATGTGTATGAATGACAAGGACCCAACAGGAACAGTGAGGTTCCAGGGAGCAGAGATAAGGAAGGTGGAGGATTTTAAGTACTTAGGCTCAACAATCCAGAGCAATGGAGAGTGTGGAAAAGAGGTGAAGAAGCGTGTGCAGGCTGGTTGGAATGGTTGGAGAAAAGTGTTCGGTGTGATGTGTGATAGGAGAGTATCGGCAAGAATGAAAGGAAAAGTGTACAAGACGGTGGTGAGGCCAGCGATGTTGTATGGTTTAGAAACAGTGGCCCTGGGGAAAAGACAGGAGTCAGAGTTGGAGGTAGCAGAGATGAAAATGTTGAGGTTCTCTTTGGGAGTAACGAGGATGGATAGGATCAGGAATGAGCACATCAGAGGGACAGCACATGTAAGATGTTTTGGAGACAAAGTCAGAGAGGCTAGATTGAGATGGTTTGGACATGTACAGAGGAGGGATAGTGAGTATATTGGTAATAGGATGCTGAGGCTGGAACTACCAGGCAGAAGGCCTAGAGGAAGACCAGAGACGATTCATGGATGTGGTGAAGGAGGACATGAAGGTCGTTGGTGTAAGAGAAGAAGATGCAAAGGATAGGGTGAGGTGGAGGCAGATGATTCGCTGTGGCGACCCCTGAAGGGAAAAGCCGAAAGGAAAAGAAGGAGTATAGTACCTAAGACAACTATTCCATTAGTAACATCACTGTCTCCATTCTCTCCAAATATTTTCTGCACAAGATTGAGGTGTATATGATGTGGCTTTAAAACCTTACAAATTGGTCCCAAGTTATTTAAATACTGATATTCGAGCATGATTATTGATTGCATGGGACATACTTTCTGGTGTAATATGTTATTATATGATTTCCATTGGGCAGTGGTGGCCTGGTAGTAAAGGTGCTGGACCACTGATTCCGGGTTATCAAAGACCAGCCATGTCTCTCACTGTCTGTGGTGTGAGGCATGTAAATGAACCATTGCTGACTTTGACAAGAGTAAGCTGCATAGCCGCCAGTGTGTTTCCGCCCTGCCATGGCCTGGTGAGCTGTCCAGGGTGTACTCTGCCCTCACCTGGAGTCGGCTGGGATGGGTGCCAGCCTCCCCACGACCCTAATTAGGATAAAGTGGTTACAGAAAATGAATGAATGAATCATTTCCACTGTTTATCTGATAACATTGTGAGTTACAAAGTTGTACCTGAACAAGGATGAAGATTTTACCTGATTGGGTGTTACTCGGCTTTTCCTGACTATGTATATGCAAATATAAGACTTAATAGGTTCTTCATCAATATTTTGGAAGTTTTTGAATATTTTACAGTGCCAAAAATGGTTAACTTAATTTTGAGAAATAAATTTGACTTATTAAGTTTTGCCAGATAAGTGCAGACTTGGGTATGACTTCAGCATTCAGAAAAAAAATACACGTATCAGTTCAATAAGCTCTGTGTGTTTTAACAGATGGAATGCGCACATAGCAACAAACTTGGATTTTTTTGAACATTTCTGCCCCACCCAGTCCCATTGTTAATGTTATTTTAATAGAAAGCGAGTGTGTGTATGCATGTGGCATTAGGATGCCTCTCACCTCTCTACTTAACCATTTCCCCCATCTTTTCTGTTGTCTTCTTTCCCTTCATTTCCCCTAATGGCTCAATGCAGCACCCCCCCCCCCCCCCCTCGAATAAATCAATTAACCTGCCCGGCAGTATGATGATGTAGGTTCAGGCTCAGCAAAGGCATTTCTGTGATGTGTTTGCACATTAGAACAACTGGCTATTCCAAATTGCACCAAGATTTAAGTGTGAATGGTTGTTTGTCACCATACGGTGGACATGGTGTAACCCACTTTGCTCAGAGATGGCCGGGACAGACTCTAGCCTCCCTGCAGTCCTATTAGGATAACACTGTTTGGGAAATTAAATGAAAGTGACCCTGCCTTGTCTCTTGGTAAAAGGGAAGGACTTTTATTGTACACAGTCTATTGGCATATTCTTAATACAATACAATACTCTGTCTCTCTCTCTCTCTCTCTCTCTCTCTCTCTCTCTCCCTCCCCTGTCTTCTGAAAGGTAAAGGTGGTCCACAGGACTGATGGCCGCTGTTGAGACTGTTCCCAGTTACAGCCCTTCGATATGGGTGCAGATGTGCCATGCGCTCCCTCGCTTCGATCTGACCATGCAGATGCGAGACAACATATTCACTCCAGACAGCTGGGAATACCAACAGGTTCTCTTCTCTTCCTAGAAAGCTGTATTACTCTTTATCTCGGCTTTTGTCTTGTTCATTTTCTCTATATAAGATGCAGTTTTCACACCTGACAGCTGGTACCAGTGGGTAGAATCATAGTGTGGAGACACGTACATGCTATTTCTGTCTTTGTGCCTATTTTTTCCTTCGGTACTTCACTCCTCCTCTCCTATTTTATATAGAATGGAACATGAAATCATACTGATTGTACTGAGTACAATTCATTACTGTAATCTACTAGGAAAGAGTAATAATCCGTCGTCTTCATCAGTTAACTTCAAACAGTCATACACGACTGCATTATAACTTTATGATCAGACTAATAGTATTGTGTACTGTATATAATCATTGTAATGCTCATGAAAAAGGTGTCAATATTTATTCGTACATATTCTGAAACACTTAATCGTAATTTGGGCCGCAGGGAGGCTGGCACTCATCTCAGCCAACTCTGGTTGATGGCGGAATACACTCTGGACAGCCCGCCAGGCCATTGCAGTGCCAGGATAAAATATAATATGATTTTTTGCTCTCCTGAATCATTTGATTTGACTGACACCCACATTTGTGTTTCCAAGACATGAGCTGTGTTGAACATTTGTCTGGTTTACACTGGATGAATTTTACTGCAATTTTTGCTTCTCAAGCAGAGATGGCTCCATCTCCAACTCCATCTCAATCTCCGACACTTTCATCTTAAGAAGCAGCTACATCCCAAGAAGCTTTAAGATTAAGCTCTCGTAGTTCCAACTCTTTCCAAGGCTCCAACACAAATGTCTCTCCAACTCCATCCAATATCGCTACTAACTCAAATAACTTAATTACAGTGATAATTGACGCTATTCTGCTAACTATCTGCTGTCTTCAATTGAACAAAAGGTTCTTGTAGAATATATGGAGCCTTCACGCTGGATATGGTCTGGAACGAACAACCACATAGAGGACCTTATTAAAACCAATAACAACAAATTCAAAACATTGTCCAAATGAACTTCACTATAGGTCTGTGAATGCCAAAAACATTCTGCATTCTGGCATACGCTGGGCCAATTTGGGTACTCCTGTTTCCTTCCACAGTCCAAAGAAATGCTCAATAGGTTACTTGACGGTTGCCCCGAGGTGTGAATGTAAGTGGCTGTGTGCATTGCTCTACAATGGCCTGGCAACTATTCAGGGTTAACACGTCGCTCGCTATCAGCTGAGATAGGCTCTAGTCTCCCTGCGACCCTAGTAGGCTTGAGAAAATCAACAAATCAGTGAGTGAGGGAAAATATTGTGGACGTGGATGTGTAAAGACAGGAAATACAGTACTGTACTTAAAAACCCTTGAGGTTTCGTATTTGTTCAGTTTATCAAATGAATTGGCAGATTTTTTTGGATTTCATCAGCAATTTGGTTGAAGTTAAACTGGATCAAACTGAACACTGCAGGCGTTAGTTCAGCACTACTGCACAGCTGTACAGATGATCCACGTCACAGTTTGATCCAGCTCGCAATCCAAGCTGGCTTGAGATGCAGTGACGTGGACAGTTGTGTCAAGTTGCAGTGCGTAGTATGATTCACAGTAATAGTCTAATTTTAGTTCATGAGAACAGAGGACACTTATTCCACGAGAAAGAAAGATGACGATTGTGCTTTCCGTGTAAAAACTGAACCGCAGTGAACCTTTGACCTAACCATGCACGAGAGGTAGAGCTTGTGAGGCATGCTTGGAAGAGAAATGAGACAAGATGGAAGGGGGAGGTGGAAAAGAGCGAGAGCGATGATGGAAGACAGGACCCTCTGTGATAGAGGGGGGAAAACAAGAGGCATAGAACAACAGCGTGAAGCAATGAATGTATTTAAGTAGGTCACATATTATTAATAGAGATCCACTGGCATGGACAGAAAGGAAGAAAGCGGGGAAGGCAAGCGTGGCGAGAGTGCACGAGAGGAAGGTTAGAGGGAGGGATGACTGTGGGAAGAGGCAGGGAAAAGATGAATGGGGGATGGGGGATTGGGAATCAAACAAGAGACTGAGAGATAGACAGAACAGCCAGATGAACACGGATAATACCACAGATTTGTGATGTATGAATTTTGATGTGAGTTGTGTGTGCACATGTGTGGACATGCTAGGAATGCCCTGTAATTAAATTACTTCTGTCATTTGGTTTGAAGTGGGGCATCAGAGCCTCCATTCTGTATCAGGCAACAAAATACAAAAGATATCCTCCATTTTATGTTGAATTTTATGCATCTGATGCCTGTCTACATTCTGGCCGACAATTGTCTTTGGTTTGATAAAAGGTGTATACACACACACACACACACACACACACACACACACACACACACACACAAATATATATATATATATATATATATATATATATATATATATATGTACACACACACACTCACACACACTGTATACACTATATATATATATATATATATATATATATATATATATATATATATTCATTTTTTTAACTGCTGAATCCTAATTTTCCTAATTAGGGTTGCGGGGAGGCTGGTGCCCATCTCAGCTCAGCCAACTGGGTGAGGGCAGAGTACACCCTGGACAGCTCACCAGGCCATCACAGTGCAGAAACATGCCAACGGCTATGGAGCCTACTCTTTACGAAAACCAGCAATAGGCCGTGAGAAACATGGCTGGCCCTTGATAACCCAGTTAGCTGCACTGAGGGGACAGCAGTGACAACCGAGTGATAGTGGGGCTTAAACCCCACATCTTGGCAGTAATCCGGCCCCCTACCACCTGGCCTCTACTGCCCTATATATACATATTTCTTTTCTTTTTTTTTTACTTATTTTTACTTATATATACAGTATGTGTGTCTGTGTCTGTGTGTGTGTGTGTGTGTGTGTGTGTGTGTGTGTGTGTGTGTGTGTGTGTGTGTGTGTGAGAGAGAGAGAGAGAGAGAGAGAGAGAAATGAGTGGCTACACTATTTATGAATTTTTCCTAAATCTCATAGACGGCGACATGGTGGTGTAGTGGTTAGCATGTCCTCCTCACAGCGAAAAGGTTCTTGTTTTGAGTCCCAGGCTCTTGCCTTTCTGTGTGGAGTTTGCATGTTTACCCTATGATTGCATGGGTTTTCTGTGGGGGTTCTAGTTTCTTACCACAATCCAAAGACATGCACATTAGGATACCTGACTGTTACAAATTGACTCTAGGTATAAGTTTAAGTGTGTGTGTGTGTGTGTGTGTGTGTGTGTGTGTGTGTGTGTGTGTGTGTGTGCTGCAAAGAGATAATCTGGCCAGCGGCTCAATTTGCACCCACCTTCGCCCAGTGTCAACTGTGAGTGAGTAGTTGATGATAAGGCAGATTTTTCCCTTTTCTCAACTGACTCACTATGTTTGTGTGACAAATTTTTTGGGGTAATGTTTCTCCTGTTTTTTCTCTTTTTCATTTTTGATTTGCTACATACAGACCCTTCTGGTTCTCTCCAGCCTTTCAGCCATCGCGCTCATTATCTCGCTTCTTGTCATCCTTTCCTTCCTTATTCACTACTGCTGCTGTCACCGTGGCGATGCGGGCAGGGATGAGGAAGAGGAAGATGATGATACTAGTGGGGGCCATGGATATGGCAGTAGGAAGAGGAAACGCATCTGCTGTGTAACTTGGGTGTCCGTGGCAGCTGTGACTCTGTGCTGGTAATGTACCTTAATCCTGTGACATCACAAATATACAGTGTAATCTGTATACATCTTAACATTTTTTTTTAATCACAGTAATATGCTGAGATTTTTTCCCCATTGAATGTGGTAATATTTGTTAAAACCAGCTTGTACAGGCTTGGAAATGGAAGTAAAAAAAGAAAATTTTGAGGTGATATTTTGGATGTTGATCTGAGTCTAAATACACTTTACATGGTACGGTACACAGTATATTTATTTCTGAAGTGATTACTGACAGAACACATCTACTCCAAGTTATTATTAGGTTTGCTTATAATAAAAAAGCATGTTTTTTTAAAAAAAATAATTTTTCAATACAGAAGAATGTGGTAATCAGCCATACAGTATAGGCTATAGGCTGGCACTGTGGGGTAGTGATTAGCTCGTCTGCTTCACAGAAAAAGACCCTGGGTTTTAGAACCAAGCTTTGGAATTTCTGTATGGATCTTGCAGGTTTTCCCCCCATGCTTGTGTGGGGTTTCTCTGGGTAGTCCGGTTTCCTCCCACAGTTCGAAAACATGCACATTAGGCTATTTGATTGTTCTAAGTTGTCCCTCGGAGAAAGAGAGAGAGAGATAGAGATATAGAGAGAGAGAGAGAGAGAGAGAGAGAGAGAGAGTGTGTGTGTGTGTGTGTGTGTGTGTGTGTGTGTGTGTGTGTGTGTGTGTTTTGATGGTCTGGTGAGCTGTTTAGGGTGTACCCCACCAGTGCTCAGTGTTGACTGAAATAGGCTCCAGCTCCCTGCAACCTTAATAGGATTGAACACTTCAGCAATTGAGAGTGAGCGACATATAGTACAATTTACTACAAGTGTACTGATGGAGATAAGATTCAAGAGTTCCAGTGTACTCTTTTTTAAAAATATATATGGATTAGCATTCATGCTAAACAGGAGTTAGTTATTTAACAACCTCTTCCATGTCAAGCAAGCTTCCATATAAAACCAAAAGTGTCAAAACTCATCCAATCTCACAATCTTAAAGAATCCTCTTCAAAATTCTGAATCCAGAATTTGATCCACATCATCTCCAAAATGTAATGGGGTCTTCATTCCGCCAAAACCCCACTCTGGTAGACTAAACTTTAGTTTAAGGTAGAAGTCATTCAGTATTTTCATAAGGCAGAATATCATGACTCAACTATTTCAGCTCCCAAATTGCCATTTTCAATCATGCTGCATCATAAACAGAGCTAAGATTCAAACATAAATTCGGTGCAGTACATGTACAGGGATCCCTCGCTACTTCACGCCGCAATTCATGTGGCTTCAGTGCATCGCGTTTTTTTGTTGTTAAATATTCATCAAATTAAAAAATAAGGAAATTAAGGAAGAATAGGGGGAAAAGTTAAAGAGAATGCCACAAAACAAGGCCAATTATGCAACCCCCCCCAAACAAACAAAAACAAAACAACAACCCCAAACCCCCCATCAAAACTATTTACATTTTTATGTGAGGTGTGCATCTGTATGTGTGTGTATTTATATTTTATTTATATTTTATGCATTATTTTTGAATGTTTAATTGTTATTATAAGCATTTATAGCGTTGAATACTGTATGTATCTGTATGTATTTTTTTATATTATATACACATATTTTTTTCTTCCTTTCGGTACATGTACGTATATGCCAGTTGGGGGGGGTTTGATCCTACTTCGTGGAATTCGGCGGTTGCGGGGAGATCTCGGTCCCAATTAACTAGAAAGTGAGGGATCCTTGTATATGTTTCACCATTAATGCTGATAAATCAGCAGTTCCACAGTGACTAGTTGAAATGTGCCTCACATGTAGTGTTCTTTCAGGGTAAAATTGGCTTCATCTCCAAACCAGATGTACCTGCTTTGTGTTCATTTTATTTTAATACTTTTAATAGAGTTGAACTGAATTGTGGTGGAAATTAAACTGTCCAGATTTTGTACTGTGTTTGCTGTCTGCTCTCAGCGAAGGGTAAAAGCTATTTACGAGACCTTTTTAAGCCTCTAACTTGCATAAAGCAGTGCTGCTGTCAGCATCAAAATATTTCTAAGCATTACTATTTAATGATAAGGTTGTCACAAATGTCAAACTTTGACATGTGGGCCAAATCCAGTCCACTACCTCATTTTATGTGTCCTGCAAGAGCTTTCAAAGAATATGATTATCGTGCATTCTTTGTATCATCCATTACCTTGAAAAATAATTCGTCATCCTTCCAGTAGTTGCAGCAACCTATTTTAATTAAACAGCTCGTCATTTATGTCTCAAGAAAGAATGCATGTGAGCTTATCACTATTAATCTCTTTTAGAATAGATGTTCAGTGATTATTTGGCGCTTGATCACCTTTAAGTTTAGTAAAGCTACAAAATTTGAAAGAAACATCTTTTCTGGGTTCTGGTGAAACCCTAGCGTGCCCTCAGCAGACCATGAGAACATGAATAATCAGCATTTTTACAGGATTACAGTAGCGAAGGATGATACATTTTTTGGACCTTTTTCCAGAGCTCATACATTAATGATAACTGTCAGGGTGTAATATACCAAATTGTGTATACAGCTAAAATTTAACAAACCCCATTTTTAAAAATTATTTTTACAGAAGTGATTTGCAGTTTTTGTATACTAACGCTGGCTTCTCAAACACTTGCCTCCCTCTGTTTTGAACAATTCTTTATATGGTTATTGTTGGGCTAAACATTTATCACAACTACTGTAAGCTATTGTGTAATATTAATTAAAAGACCCAGATTCATCCTTTCTCTTTTCCTTATAGTGTAATAAGCTTTCAGACTTGTTTTGAGATTCTGGAACACAGATCTTGACTGAGAAGTGTGAGAGAATAATGCTTCAGCATTACCAAACAGAAATATAAAAAAGAGGAATTCATTATGGAGTGATGTCATACTTAAAGCAGAAAATAGAGCAGGATTAAATCTGGCAGATCCACCTTCTGATTCCATGTGATATCACGATACGCAGGCGTTCTAATGCTGCTGTTTAGCCCATGGGCTTATAAAGATGACATCATCCTCTCCCCCTCCATGTTGACCTCTTTAGATGTGGATTTCGTGTGTAAATTTAGCTTGAGTTTGTATGGGACAGGAAACATGCAGATGTACATACAACAATTCAAATATCACACATTATGCGTAAAGTAAACCTAAAGAAAAGAACAAAAACAACATGACAACAAGGACAATGACAACAACAACAACAACAAAAACAACAACATTTACATGGTTTTGTTCAATTATAAGAGAAGTGTTTTACTTTTTTTTTTTCTGTCACTGAAATCGTGGACTGACTTCAGAAAATTCATATTGATTATTCCATTGTCACTTGAATACTGCATTACTTCAGCCAGGCTTGCACTTATTGTCTCAATGCAACAAGAGAAATCACATGACAAAGTCCTCACACTGTAGATGTGCTCTAACTGATGGACTATCCAGTCTGAAGGGAAATGTCTTGTCCCCTGTGCCAATCACAGTTGTTTTGCCAACCAGACACCACTCAACACTAATCATGTACTCAGAAAAAACAGAGGATGTAGGCTTTTATTCAGACACATTTACCAAAATCACCAACATGCTTGTTTCTTTAAATTTAACATGGATATACAGAATACACAAAGCGGGGCAGTGGTGGTCTAGTGGTATAGGGCACTGGATCGCTGATCCTAAGGTTGGGGGTTCGAGTCCCACACGCCACAGGGTTGTCACTGTCTCCCCCAGTGCAGCTAACTGGGTTATCAAAAGCAGGCCATGTCTCTCACTGTCTATGGTGAGAGGCATGTAAAAGAACCATTGCTGTCTTTCGTAAATAGAAGGCTGCAAAGCCATCAGTGTGTTTCTGTCCCTTGCTAAAGGGTTGTGTCAGGAAGGGCATCCGATGTAAAAAAACCTATGCCAACTCAAACATGCGAATCATTCGCTGTGGCAACCCCTGATAAAGGGAGAAAGCCGAAAGGAAATCTCTCTTTCATACAGAATACACAAGCCCTCACCTTCTTTGTTTAATCTGGGTCAAACAGTGAATCTGGCATGGGCAGGGTGATAAGTGGTGGGTAAAATCTAGTACTAAGCTTTTATTTAAATTTTTTTAACATGTAACACTGTGTAAGACTGAAGCATGGTTAAGCTGGCTGGTACATCATTTATTTATTTATTTCCTTGTATTTTAAATGGTGTTATTGAAAAATTATTTCTCATCAGTGTTTCAGTGTTTTTCCTTGAATTAGTGCTTTTTATTCGCTAATGTTGAGTCATTTAATGAATCAAACACACTATCCTTATTCTCCCTTGACTCCCTTGACTCCATTCTTTTGTGTTTTGGTCCCTTGCAGCATTGCAATAGGCTTTGGTTTCTACGGTAACAGTGAGGCGAACGACGGGATGTATCAGTTGACCTCGTCACTGCTCACTGCCAATCACACACTGGCTTCCATCGATATGCTGGTGAGAAAACACTCTGTCTATCAGTGATCTACACAGCTATCCTACCAAGAAGATATATAAATTTCCATTTTGTCTTAGTTGTGTATTATATAAATTCATGTGAAATTAAAAATTCACCAGTTGCCAATCAGCCAATCAGCCAGTTGGGAAGCAGCAGTGATGCTCAAGAGTTAAATGATTACTTAAAATATCAAAATTAATAGAAAGCATGGTAGTCTGATTGTGCTGGTAAAACAAGGAGGTTGTGTCTGTTGTCCTGCAATGGTCTGATGAACTGTTCAGGGTGTACACTGCCTTTGACCATTGATGGCTGAGATAGGTACCAAGCCTTCCTGTGGCTTGGATTGGACAATTGAAGATCAGAAAAATCACCTGGGGTAGTGGTAGGTGGTAATCATCGGTGGTACGGAGTAGGCTTATTGAGCCAAAGGTCAGGGGTTCAAGCCCCACTATCACCGAGTTGTCACTGCTGCCCCACCAGTGCAGCTAACTGGGTTAACAAAGGCCACTCATGTCTCTCACTGTCCATGGAGAGAGGCATGTAAAAGAACCATTGCTGTCACTCCTAAAGAGAAGGCCACTGAGTCACAGTCAGCGTGTTTCTGCCCAGCAATGGCCTGGCGATCTCACCATGGTGTACTTTGCCCTTGCCCAGAGTCAGCCTTCCCACATCCCAAATTAGGATTAAGCTACGGTTGAGAGAATTAATGAATGAAGAAAATCACCTGGTCTTTTGTCCAGTCTTCACCTGTCCACTTTGGGTGTCTGCACCCATAATAGTCTCAAATTCTTGTTCTTGGCTGACAGAAATGGAATGTGATGTGGTCTTCTGCTACTGTAGCTCATCCGCCGCAAGGTTAAATGTGTTATGAGATGCTTTTCTGATCAGCTCAGCTGTAAACAGTGCATATTTGAGTTACTGTAGACCTCCTGTTGAACTACACTGCTCATTCTCCTCTGATCTCTCACTCTCATCAACAGGGTGTATCAGCATGCAGGCCCTTTACTCACAGGATGTTCTTTGTTTTGTGCACCATTCAGTATAAACTCTAGAAACTGTTGTTGGAAATCCCAGAAGTTCAGTAGTTTCTGATTCTTTCAATTTATTCTGAAGAATGATGTTGTAAATATTAACAGAAGCTGTTCAGGTATGTGCAGGTGTACATGTGTCTTAACAAAATGGACAGTGTGCCTATGTGGTTATAGATGTCAATATATTGAACTGATTTGACTTATATAGGTTTACTGTAATTTCATGCTTATGCGATCAGTCCAGTCAAGTCGATCATCTCTCTGATTAATTCTTCTCTCTTCTGCCTTCTCATATTTTCCCCCCTTCCCTTTCTCCTGAAATCAGGTTTCAGACACCGTAATAGCTCTGCAGCAGTCCATTTCAGGCCCCCTGACCTCACTGGAGAATGTTTTTGGAGGGAATAAACCTGCTCTGGTATCCACTCGCTCCTGTAGACGTCTCTCGGAGCGTGTGATGTCCCTTCTTTCCTCCATTATTCTAGGAAGGGGTTTGAACTCTATCGCCATTAACTCAAGTGATGTCACATTAGGGGTCGTGACCCCTGTTCTTCCGTCTGTACCCCAGGCTGTGACCTCAAGTTCAAACAGCGTCCCTTCACCGTTCTCTCCAGGGTGGGCAGCTGGCACACTTATGGTGAATGAGGACTACAGGTAAAGTAGAGAGGGCTATTTATTTATTTGGTTGTTGATTTGGGCTGAATACTGTACGTATACACATTGTACAGTATTTTGAGAATTTTTTAATTTAAACCCACTTCAGATGATCTGTACATTTTACTGATAGCTTCTCCCATGTTATTTTGTGCTTTTCCTGGCTAGGTGGCTCTCCTATGTGCTGCTTCTGCTTCTGGATCTTGTGGTGTGTCTTTTTATTCTGCTCGGCTTGGCCAAACAGGCCCGATGGCTTCTCATTCTGTAAGTGTAATACAGTACTGATATTATACAGCAACATGACACAGTTATATTATGGATAATATAAAACGGCTTTCTAAAGAGTTCTTTGAAAGACTAACAGATCCATTCTGTTCATTCATTTTTTTTCTCATTTACTGGACCATCTGTTCCCACTAGGCTTGCAGGAAGGCTTGAGCTTATCTCAGCCAATTTGGGGTGAATTTGGAGGTGCACTCTGAACAGCTTACCAGTCCATTGCAGGACCAACAAACACACGCTCAATCACACCCACACCTAAAGGAACAGCCAGTTAATCTAGTTTGCATGTTTTTGGACTGTGTGGGGGGGGGAACCTGAATACACAGACGAAACCCACTCAAGTTCAGGAATAATACGCAAACTCCACACAAAAAGACACCCCCACTAAGCCCAGGACTCCAACGCAGGATCTTGTTGCATTGGGGAGGGTGAGCTCACCATTATGTCATCTGATCGCCCTCGCTAACGGATTCAGTGTTCTAAAATTGTTTTACTCGAATGGAAAGCCTATTTCAGCACATTAATAAAAGCAAAAGACACTGCACAACTGATCAGTAGCTCAGCTATTCAATTACATTTTTTGGATTACTGGTAATGTGCCACGGCAGTAGAGTTAGCACGTTTGCGAGGGCAAATTAGTGAGCACGTTCTTCCCACATGAAGAAAATTCTGGCTTTGAGTTCCATGTCTAGTTTGAGTGTGTCTGTGTGGAGTTTGCATGTGCTCCCCATGTTTGTGTGGGTTTCTTTTGGGTCTTTTGGTTTCCTCCAACAATGCATAGGAATGCCCATTACAAAAAATGGCTGTTCCAAATTACCCCTAGGTGTGAGGGTGAATGGTGGTGCCTGTCTTGGCCGTGTGATAGATTGGTGAGCTGTTCAAGGAGTACCCCACTTTTGCCCAGCATTGGCCTAAATAGCAACACAACACTAACATTGCAAATCTCACAGAATTGTAGAATTTTTCTTTGCATTCATTTTAAAAGATACAATTCACGTCTTCTTCAATCCTTTCGGCTGTTCCCTTTCTCAGGGGTCGCCACAGCGAATCATCTGATTCGCACATTTGATTTGGCAGAGGTTTTAACGTCGGATGCCATTCTTGACACAACCCTTTTAACAAGGGACAGAAACACACTGACGGCTTTGCAGCCTACTCTTTACGAAAGTCAGCAATGGTTCTTTTACATGAACCTCTCACCATAGACAGTGAAAGATATGGCCGGCCTTTGATAACCCAATTAGCTGCACTTGGGGGACAGTGGCAACCTTGTGGAGACTTGAACCCCCAACCTTTGGATCAGCGATCCTGCACCCTATCCACTAGACCACCACTACCCCTAAAAGATACAATTCACTTCACTTTACCTTATTGTCCCAAGTAAAGAAACTTGTTGCACAACAATTTGCATTATTGAAAACACAAATAGTAAAAAAAAAAAAAAAAAAAAAAAAAAAAAACCAAGGCAAATATCAGTAAAATATTCATTTGCTGACATTCATTTGCCAAACTTCTTTAATCCTTTTAGGGTTGTAAGAAAGCTAGAACCTATCTAAGCCAACACTGGGTGAAGGCAGGGTACATTCTGAACAACTCACTATATCATCGCAGAGTGAACACACACACCCAACCATTCACACTCACACTCTCACCTAGGGGCAATTTACAGCCAGTTAGCCTAACGTGCATATCTTTGGACTGTGGGAGGAAACCCATGCAAACATGTAAAGAACAGCTAAAACAGACTCCAAACAAAAAGACCCGAATGCAGGACCTTCTTTCTGTCAGGCGGATTTTTTGTGGTGCTTACCACTATGCCAGTGTGCTGCTTATGAATGAAATTAAACCATTTGAATCGTTTTAAAAAACAGCATTTCAATTGATCATTTTAGATTTACTCATAAAGATTAAAAAGTATGATGGCTGCAGATGGTACAAAGTAGTTACTCAATCTTTTTTTTTAGGGGGGTTTGGTAATTTTAGCCCCTGTAACCTCTATTTATAATGATCAGGATTGGTATAGTAGATATTTACAAGTATCTCAATAGACTCATTCATCCATGTTCTGAACCACTTAATCCTAATTAGGGTCGCAGGGAGGCTGGCGCCCATCTCAGTTGACTCTGGATGAGGGCATAGTACACACTGGACAGGTCGTCAGGCCATTGCAATACAATCATCAATTGATTCATTCATTTTCTGAACCGCTTAATCCTAATTAGGGTTGTGGGGAGGCTGGCGCCCATCTCAGCCAACTGTGGGTGAGGGCAAGGTACACCCTGGACAGCTCGCCAGGCCCCACAGTCCAAAAACATGCACAGTAGATTAATTGGCTGTTCCAAACCGCCCCGAGGTGTAAGTATGAGTATGAATGGTTGTTTGAGTGTTGGCCCTGCGATGGCCTAGTGAGGGCAGAGTACACCTTAGACAGCTCACCAGGACATTGCAATACAATCATCCATTGATTCATTCATTTTCTGAATCGCTTAATCCTAATTAGGGTTGTGGGGAGGCTGGTGCCCATCTCAGCCAACTGTGGGTTGGTTCCATTCATACTCATACTCACACCTAGGAGCTTTTTGGAACAGCCAGTTAACCTACTGTACATGTTTTTGGACTGTGGGAGGAAACCAGAGTACCCAGAGTAAACTCACACGAGCACGGGGAGAACATACAAACTCCACACAGAAACTCCCGACTGGGAATCAAACCCAGACCCTTCTTGCTGTGAGGCGGACGTGCTAACTGTTACACCACCGTGCTGCCGCAATACAATCAGTGTAAATAAATTAAACTTTAATGCTTATATGCACAAAGTCTGCAAAGAGGGCTATAGAAAATATTTACATTTTTACAGCGAATGCACTTTTTTGACTGCTAACTTTAAACTGACAATGTTTAAAAATTCCTTTATTAAAACTGTCCTCTCATTATCTTGTGCTGCATGATTTGGTATTTTAAGTGTACAAAACAGGTACATATTCCAGAATGCTGTGAAACAGCCAGGTAAGACAACTGGTGAGCAGTGTAATCTTGAAACCAGCTACAGGTGCTCTATAAATCCAGATACATCATGGCGAGTACGATGTGATCGGTATTAAAATAACTAATGCTTCAGTTTAATAGACAGATGTCTATCACAAAAACACAGACTTTGTATATGGTCAGCTGACATACAGTCAGATGGTGATTATAGTGTGTATGTGTGTTTCACAGGATGACAATACTGGCCTGGTTGGCTCTGTTTTTGAGTTGGGGTTCTCTTGGCCTGGAGACAGCCACAGTGGTGGTGAGTATTCAGGCTGAGGCTCCTTCTGCCCATTTCTAACTTCTAGACTGAAAAAAACAACTCTCCACAGGCGGGGTATTCACAATATAATAGTGACTGTGTGTGTGTGTGTGTGTGTGTGTGTGTGTGTGTGTGTGTGTGTGTGTGTGTGTGTGTGTGTGTGTGTTTGTTTGAGAGATATCGTCATAAAGCGAAATATAAAGTGCTACTGATGAAAATCTTTAAGTGTCTTGTCGATATCTGAAGAAGTATGGAGGATGTGGTTGTATTTGTGTGTATGTGCATGCATGTGTGTTAAACTGTGAAAAGCTTTTCCTCTCAGAAACTTTCCTTCTCAGAGTTCTGGCATTGTCCCAAAAAAGCAATAAAAGGGTTAGAGTTGCAAGAGAGAAAGACTATGTTTGTCATACTGAGTGGTTCTTTGTGTAGGGTGTGGGGGTGGGGGGTGGGAGGCAAGTCGTGTTGAAGATGGGGAAGAACAATTTTAACAAGAACATCAGGAAGGGCTGAGCAAAGAGAGGAGTTTGAGAGAGCGAGCGGGCGAGCACGCACACGCGCGCGCGCGCGAGAGAGAGAGAGAGAGAGAGAGAGAGAGAGAGAGAGAGAGAGATGTGGATGTGAGAGGAACACGCCCAGTGGACTAACACTCTGTTAATCAGGCAATGAGAGGCCTGGATCAGGATGACAAGAAAGAAAGAGTGACTGGAGGAGACGGCAGTATCTGGCTCTTCACACAGAGTCGCACTGTCCGGAGGCAACCGACATGAACAGTGATCTCTCTCTCTCTCTCTCTCTCTCTCTCTCTCTCTCTCTCTCTCTTCTCTGTGTTAGTGTGTCACAGTCCTTTTATCTATCTCCCCCTCCCCTATTGTATTTGTAGTCTTTTGTATTTATGCTGAGTCCTATTTAAGGATAGCAGTGATTAATTACATGTCTTCACATACCACAAAGGAGAGCAAGTATGGAAAAAAAAAAAAAAAAGCACACAAGGACTACAGTAATGACAGTGCGATAGGAAGAAGAACAGAAAACTGGAGCACTCCAGCAAAGGAAGAGGAGTGTGTGGGAGCATAAGGGAATGATTGTTTGAGTGAGAGAGATGTTCTGTATCTATGTCAGTGAGTGCTGGAGATCAATAACAGCCGCAGTGGCGACAGTTGGGAGATGAAGGAAGTATGTCATTCGGTCACCGTGTCACTTCGTTAACATTTTCCCCTGTGTGTTCGCTCTCTCTCTCTCGCTCTCTCTCTCTCTCTCTCTCTCTCCCATCTTTCTGTCTCTCTCTGTTTTTCATAGGCACTCAGTGATTTTTGCTTTGACCCAAACACATTTGTTCTCAACTCTACACACTTTAATGCTGGGACAAGTTCAGGTGCTCTTCTCAGTCACCACTCTGTTTTATTTATTTATTTATCTCTCTCTCTCTCTCTCTCGCTCTCTCTCACACACACACACACACACACACACACACACACACACACACACACACACACACACACACACACACACGTGTGCACGTGTGCACATGCATGGGTTTTCCATCATTAATTTACCGGTATATACAGTACACTATTTAATTGGATGTAAATGCTAAGTCTACATCTACAGCTACATTCCCCCCCTAACTTTAGACCATGAAATAAAATAAAATATATATTTTTTACTTTTTCAAATAATGGCTGCATTAATGGAACTGACTAAATGTTCTCACAATGTCAGAAGGATTAGATTTTCATTTTCTTGTGGTGGCATTTTCTTCACACAAAGATATGAACCCACATAAACATACACACACACATATGTACGTGGCTTTAATAACTGTTTCTCTCACCAGAAATTCTGGATTACTACTTGACCTGCAACAGAAAAATGACCAGCCCCTTCCAGCAGGTATACACTCTATAAATACTTATGATATTACATTATCAACATGCGAGGATGGAAAAACTGAAAGCAACTATCGAGTGGACACTCAGCACCTGAGATACCTTTTGTTACCACATTTAACAGTGAGAGTGGTGTGAGAAACTAATTCATACAGTACTGTGTATAAATTTGCCTTCAACATGGGCTTGATCATCATTTAAGCTATAATAATGAACAAAGGTAGTCTGGACACAATTTATATTATATTACACATTTATTCATTTATTTTCTGATTTTAATCCTACTAGGGTGGTGGGGAGGCTAGATCCTCTCTCAACCAACTCTCATCTAAGGTCGGGCTCACCCAGAACAGCTCACCAATCCATTGTAACACACACAACCTTTCACATACACACTCACGCCTGGGCGCAACTTGAAACAGCCAATGAGCCATGTCTTTGCACTATGGGATAAAACTAGAGTACCCAGAGAAAATTCAGGCAAGTACAAGGAAAAATGCAAAATTCACACATCTTCACACAGAAACGTTATTACCTGATACTCGAAACCAGAACCTTTTCATGTAAGACGATAGTACTATTCACTGGGCCACTGCTTGCCTCCAGGAACTCAATTACAGATACATAATAGAATTTGTCTGTAGTGGGTTGTGATTTCTACTGCTACAATTAAATGTGTGGGTTTGAGCCTGGATTCGAACCCAGGACGTTCTTGTTAGGTGGTGAGCATGCTAACCAGTTCACCAACAACCCAGCGTGATGTAATGAAAAGTAATGTATTGTAATGCAATGCCATAATACACTAGGGTACAATACATTCATTCATTCATTTTCTGTAAACTCTTAATCTTAATTAGGGCACTGGGCGGTTGATTCCCATCCCAGCCAACTCCAAGTAAGGGCAGTGTACACCCTGGACAGCTTGCCAGGCCATCGCAGGGCAGAAACATGCTGACGGCTATGCAACCTACTCTTGTTGAAAGTCAGCAATGGTTCTTTAACATGCCTCCCACCATAGACAGTGAGAGGCATAGCCGGCCTTTGATAATCCAGTTAGCTGCACTGGGGGGACAGTGACAACCTTGTGGAGAGTGGGACTTGAACCCCCAAACTTAGGATCAGCAATCCAGCACCCTATACCACCATATCACTGATCGTGATATGATACGATATAATATAATATAATATAATATAATATAATCCTGAATGCATTATTCAAACATTCACAGTGTATTTTGGATAAATGATATGAACCCCTGGTGTAATTACAGTTGGAAGTCTATAAGGTACAACTAAACTTGTGGGGGAGTTTGAAACATTTAAGTCAGCTATTCATAAAAATCATCTGTTGATGTGACTCATTCCTCACAAAAAAAGGGATCACAGAAGATTTGCATAATGCAAAAAAGGATTACAAAGCAATCTGAACAGTTTAAATATTCACCAATCTGCAGGTAGACAAATAATCTTCAAACATCTCTAATCCCACATAAATTAACTCTGCATTAAACAATTTTTGAAGAAAAGAAGTGGCACTGTTTTGCTTATTACATGTTTATACAGAAGGAATTTGAACCCGACTGAAAATCATTGATGTGACTTGAAGAGGAAGGTCCAGATGCACAAAACCAAGAATACAAAGGCGAGCGAAATGTATTTTATGGATTTGGTCGAGAACCCATAAAGACCTTGCTAGACAATACCACATTTGACTTGGTGCTAAGAGCCTGCCAGTAATGTTGTCAGGATGTTTTAGAAGAAAAATCACTCAATCAATCACTCATTCATTTGCACTACTGTGTAATCCTATTAGGGTCACAGGGAGGCTGAAGCCTACACTGGGCAAAGGTAGGGTACACCCTGAACAGACCATCAGAGGGCAACACAGAACAATTAACAATCATTCTTACACCTAAGGGCAATTTGGAACAGGCCATTAGCTTAATGAGTATGTCTTTGAACTGTTGGAAACCCACGTAAGCACAGGGCGAATATGCAGACTTCACATAGAAACGCCCGAGACTGGGCATTGATAACTTATCACTTTGAGGCAGATGTGTTATCCACTACGTGTGCTGCCCTGAAGGAAATTCCGCCATGTTTAAATACATCTATGCAATGTCCTATATGAGTTCAAGATATCACTTATGGCAGGTACTGTATCTTCTTCTTCTTTTCCTTTCAGCTGTTCCCTTCAGGGGTTGCCACAGCAAATGATCTGCCTCCATCACACCCTATCCTCTGCATCTTCTACTCTTACTCCAACTACCTTCATGTCCTCCTTCGCCACATCCATAAATCTTCTCTTTGGTCTTCCTCTAGGCCTTCTGCCTGATAGTTCCAATCTCAGCATCCTACTACCAATATACTCACTATCCCTCCTTTGTACATGTCCAAACCATCTCAATCTAGCCTCTCTGACTTTGTCTCCAAAACATCTTACATGTGCTTTCCCTCTGATGTACTCATTCCTGATCCTATCCATTCTCGTTACTCCCAGAGAGAACCTCAACATTTTCATCTCTGCTACCTCCAGCTCTGTCTCCTGTCTTTTCCTCAGTGCCACTGTTTCTAAACCATACAACATTGCTGGCCTCAACACTGTCCTGTACACATTTCCTTTCATTATTGCCGATACCTTCCAAACACACATCACACCAGATACTTTTCTCCAACCATTCCAACCTGCACACGCTTCTTCACCTCTTTTCCACACTCTCCATTGCTCTGGATTGTTGGGCCTAAGTACTTAATCCTCCCCCTTCTTTATCTCTGCTCTCTGTAACCTCACCATTCCTCTTGGGTCCTTCTCAATCACACACATGTATTCTGTCTTACTTAAGCTAACTTTCTTTCCTCTCCTTTCCAGGACATACCTCCACCTCTCTAGATTTTCCTCCACTTGTTCTCTGCTCTCACTACAGATCACAATGTCATCTGCAAACATAATAGTCCATGGGGAATCTTGTCTAACATTGTCTGTCAGCCTTCCATCACCATAGCAAACAAGAAGGGGCTCAGAACTGACCCTTGATGCAGTCCCACCTCCACCTTGAACTCTTCTGTCACACCGACAGCACACCTCACCACTGTCTTACATCTCTCATACATATCCTGCACCACTCTAACATACTTCTCTGCCACTCCAGACTTCCTCATGCAATACCACAGTTCCTCTCTCGACACGCTGTCATATGCTTTCTCCTGATCCACAAAGGCACAATGCAGCGCCTTCTGACCTTCTCTCTACTTCTCTATTAACATTCTCAAAGCAAACGTTGCATCTGTGGTGCTCTTTCTTGGCATGAAACCAAACTGTTGTTCACAGATGCTGACCTCTGCCCTTAGTCTAGCTTCTACTATTCTTTCCCATAACTTCATCGTATGGCTCATCAACTTCATCCCTCTGTAGTTGCCACAACTCTGCACGTCTCCCTTGTTCTTAAAAGTGGGCACTAGCACACTTCTCCATTCCTCCGGCATCTGCTCACTCTCTAAGACCTTGTTGAATGTTCTTGTCAGAAAATCTACTGCTACCTCTCCTAGACACTTCCATACCTCCACAGGTATGTCATCAGGACCAACTGCCTTTCCACTCTTCATCCTCTTCAATACCTTCCTCACTTCACCCTTACTAATCGTTGCTACTTCCTGGTCCTCAACAGTCACCTCTTCTACCCTTTTTTCTCTCTCATTTTCCTCATTCATCAGCTCTTCAAAGTACTCTAGTTATGCAAATGTATTGTATATTGGTTTTATATATGGTATAAATTATTCTTCAGGCCATCGTATCTTTTACACTTTAACAGACTTAAGAGTAACATTCTGTTTCAAGGTCCATGGGCCAAATTTTGCCTGAAAATTTCATTTTATGTTTCCTGTCAGAGCATTGAATGAATATGGTTACCACACAATGTTTACATCAACCATTACCGTGAAAGCTTATTTATGCTGAACCATGTTCTGTGACTATTTGGCCCTCAAGAACCGAGAAATTTATTTGATGGGCCCACACTGTGGACCAAATTATGACAGGAAGATTAACCCAGTCCCATCTTTTTCAAATATTTTTTCTCATTTCAAACTTGATATACACTTAAACCATATGACTGTGTGCAGACATTTGTGTTACATGTAAAAACTGGGGGAAATGGGTGCATACAGCTAGATTAAAAATGCATAATCAGGTCCTGTTTTACACTGCAGCAATGTAAGGAATTTTGTATGCCAAGGTTTTGTCTCAATCTGTTATGTGTGTGTGTGTGTGTGTGTGTGTGTGTGTGTGTGTGTGTGTGTGTGTGTGTGTGTGTGTGTGTGTGTGTTAAACCATCTTTAGCTGCTGACCCAGTCCCAGAGAGCTTTGTCTAACATACATTCCCACCTCTCCAGTTTAGAGCGAGATGCTCTCCCACGCTTCCCCAAAGCAGACGTGAGTGAGAATGTGCTACATCAGATATCATGAGCATCTCATTGTACTGAAATCTGGAATCAGAAACCGTGTATATAATCAGTGTGTGAGAAAATGGTCGCTTTCTGTAAGCACATACTCCTTTTTCCTTGCAGAAGCCGCTACGGGATGTGCAGCAGATGCTCAATTCTACTGAGGGAAATTTCCACCAGCTGGTGGCGCTGCTCAACTGCCGAAGCCTCAACAAGGTAACCATAGCAACCTCTTTTCCCCAGAGGAGATTACTTTGACATAAAATGTGTTTTAGATGCATCTTGCTTTATCTAACCGTCTCGCTTTATGTGCCTGTCTTTGTCTTTTAGGACTACATTGACTCTCTGAAAGGCCTGTGCTATGATGGGATGGAGGGATTGTTGTATCTCTCACTGTACTCATTCCTGTCTGCTTTGGCTTTTACAGCCATTCTATGCTCCCTTCCTGGAGCCTGGAGGAGGTTTTCCAGGTAAAGCGAACTCTACAACCTGAGCCAAAACGCATTTAAAACCACCGATCAGCCATAATATTAACACCACCTGACTGGTCTGCGGCTGGGCACAACCTTATGGAGCAAGCTGTAATGCAATGTAATACATGTTTTGACAAATTTCTATTATAGCCAGCCAGTATTAACAGTTTGTGCTATGGGATGGGGGTGGGGGGTGTTCTTCTGTGTGATAAAACATACTAGTTTTCACGCCTCCATGCTCGTCAGTGAGCTAATGACACCTTTGACACTCTTTCCAGTCCACTGGTTGTCCTTCCGTGGACCACCTTTGGTAGATACTTAGTATTGCATACCAGGAACACCACACAAGATCTGCTATTTGTGGATATGAATAGACCTGCTTGTTTAACCACAATGTAGCCCTTATCAAAGTCATTCCGTTTTACTCTTACAGTTCTCTTTATTTATTTATTTTTTTAATTTGCATTCAACACATTAACTTTGATAACTGTCTTTTTTCCTGTTGCCTAATACAGCCCACTCCTTGGTAATATATGCCAACATAATAAGATAATCAATGTTATTCACTTCACTTGTTATTGGGCCTAATGTTTTTAATGTTATGGCTGATCAGTGAATAGTATATATACTCAGTATATACAGTGACATTGTCTTTCTCAAACAAGAATACATTATTTATTCACCCATTTCTTTTCTTTCTCTAGTCTAGAAGAGAGAACTTCATTAGCCTAATATTTTGTAATAATAATTCAGATAATTTTGTCGCTAGATGGATTTTTATGTCACTGACCAAAAATAGGAATTTTCCAAACATTTTCAGAAACTAAATTCCGCAAAAAAACTATTGAGCTGTCCTCGTTGTCTTTTACTGTTACATAACACTAGAATTACTGAAGTAAAGCTTGAAAAATAAAAAAGTCTGTATGGCAGTGAAACATTCTACACTAATACCTACAGCACAATGATTTCCACAAATGAATACAATATACACTTACTGGTCACTATAATAGGAACACCTCATTCATGCCTTTAACCTGGCAGCTAATCGTGTGACAGACATGCAATGCATAACCAAGCTAAATATATCAGTGTGTAGATAAAGATAGGCTGGTGTGAATATGTCAGAAACCTCTGATCTTCTAGGATGTTTTTACACATCTGAGTTTAGAGTGGGCAGCATGTTGGTGTAGTGGTTAACCTGTTGACCTCACAGCAGGAAGGTCCTGGGTTTGATTTTTCATTAGTTTTCATGCTCTCGCTGTACTTGCTTGGGTTTCCTCCAGGTTCTCCTGTTTCCACCTATACTCCAAAGACTAAGTGGCTGTTTCAGATTACCTCCAGGTGTGAGTGTGAATGGTTACTCAATTCAATTCAATTCAGTTCAGTTTAATATGTACAGTACTTTAAAAAAATTAGACTCTTAAAAAGCAGCTTTAAATAGTAAAATAAAATTTATAACATTTCTCAATAAGTCTCCAGAGAGCAGGCTCTTGGCGATAGTGGCACTGGGTGGGGGAGCCTACTGAGCACCAGATGAAGTAGATGTGTTTTTCCTGAGCTGCTCTCATAGTTTTGAATTATACGGTCATTTATTTTATAAAAGTCAATTCAGCTAATTTATTATTTACTTAACTGTCTAATGAAAGACTTAAGATGCCCAAACCATCGAAAATAGCAGTTCCATAAAAGCCTGAACATGGAAAACTGTCAGACAGGGAAACAAGGAAAGCAGAGGTGCTGTTGTCAGAGCAAGCAACATCACCAGTCAATGACGAATCCTCTTGGCAATAGAGAACATGAGTAAAATTATGACTGGCCAATTCGATATTCGAGGGACAACTCTGGCATCCACTCAGGTGTCTTTGTTGAATGTGGGGAACTGGATGACAGAAGTCAAGAGAAGCTAGCTTCCACGATGACCGGTGCCTCTCTACTCTTGTACAGGCATGCATGAAAAAATGATGATCTTGAGTCTTTTTTAAGGCATCAGAACATTAGAAATCATTGGCTTACCAGAGCAGATCGAGAATGGACTCCCAACTGAGTTTTTGACAGCATTTCTCTCTGAGTTGCTAAGCACTAGTAATTTTCTCAATCCAATTGTAGTGGATCTGCCACATAGCCTTAGGAAGCAGCCTTCGCATGTTCTGATCATCTGGATTCATCATTTCCAAGGAAAGGAAAAGCTGTTGCAACTGGTCTGTCATCAGTCACCTCTGAACTATTACGGAAAAACCCACCCACCTCTTCTCCAACTTTCCAAAAGAAGTGATGAAGCAGTATCAAGCATTTGATTATGTCAAAAATGTTTTGGTAAAAGTTAAAGGCCTGGTTTTGTTTATCCAACTCAGCTCAGAGTCACCCTGAATGGCTCCGAGAAGGTTTTTGCTTTGCCACAACAAGCTATGGCTTTTACATAGCATTTCCTATGGTCCTATCACCTCTGTATGTTTGTGTGTGGATTTGTGCGCTCACTTTCCTCGGGAAAGTGGGATGGTAGGGGGAGCAATGCTAATAGTGTTCATTTTAGAGTGTTTGAATTTGTTTTTGTTTTTTTTACATTTTGTCAGAGCGTCATGTATGCAACTTGTTTTCAATTTAATTAATGATGCATCCTAGTCTTCCACCCTGAGGGGTAGTATTACATTTATCAGCTGGAATGTTTGCAGATTGGGGCATGTCTTTAAACAAGGAAAAGTATTCTCTTATTTAAAATCCCTGTGGGCTGACAAAATATATTTTTTTACAGGAAATGCATATTCATAGCTGCCAACTAGTATTCTTGGGTCTGAGTACAGAAATCTGTTTTTGGGTCAGATAATACGTATTTGAATAATAATGCCGGCTATTTCATGAAAAATAAAAAAAACATAAACCTTTGCTACGATGAATGTGAATAAGAAAATGTATGAGCTACTCAGAGTACATCCCTTACCAAATTTAGTGACTACACATGCGTATGGACACTGTTTATGCCGGAACTTGGGCCATGAACTAGCACGCATCTGTAAAGAAAGTCATGCAGCACTGTAAGAGCATGGTGCATGAAAGGGCTTTATAATCTGAATCAGAGGTAGGACGTGCTCAAACTTTGTTGATTTCTTTCACTTCAAAGACAGAAACTACCAATGCTATCAAAGCTGAATGTTTGTTTGCAGCCTTTTATGTGGAGCATAACATTCCTCTAGCTGCTATGGACCACATGGGCAAAAGTAGCAGATATAAACAAGACAGACAGTTGTACCTTTGATTCCCTCAGATTCTTTTTCACAAAGTTTCTAGTATTGATCAAAACTGGAATTGAAGACACAGATGAAGCTATCAAAAACCTTGAGATTAAGTTTAATGATTATTGCTCAACCAGTTTCAAAGAGGAAGAAAAAATAAAAATGCCTGCATATGAGTTCTGATTCTCACTTTCCCACACTCTAAAAGGTGATCGGAAGCCCAGATTTCAAAATTTGAGCCACTGCTTGTTTGGCATTTTATCAATTCCACACAGCAATGCTGAATGCAAAAGAATTTTCAGTCAGATGAGGAAGAAAAAGACAGACCTCAGGGGATCACTGTGAGATGACATGCTGTCAGCCCTACTTATTCAAAAATCAAGAAGCAACACCTTTTATGAACAGACATTCACTGCCTCCTTCTTGAAGAGAGCGAAGGCTGCTGCAAAGGAAGCAGTCAAAAAGGATCAGTTAGACGAATGATAATAGCTTGGCTTTGACATCCCCTTGTCTGTCTGTATACTTCTCAATTGGGGAAGTTTATTTTCAAGTGATGGGATGTCTACACAATGGTGTTAGGGTTGCTTTGTGGTGAGTAAAAATGCTTAGTATGAGAAAACTACTCTTTAGTGTTTGTTGCATTTCATGTGAATCACCTTAAAACATGTTGAAGAATGTTAATTCTAAAAGAAAAAAAAATGGGTAAAAAGAGGTGTTTTGTATCGATTCAATGCATTTTGACAGGCCAGTAGAGCAGAGTCTGTTTTTTGATTTGGAAAAGTTGTCAGCTATGCATATTAAACCTGCAAAAGCAAAGGCACATAGATGCAGCTGGATTAATCAGATTTTCTAGTCTAAATTCTCGACTGATTTGTAAAACTATCCAATTTAGACATATGACCCAAATGGCAGATATATCTTAGTAATGGGTCATATATATTTACTTCATGTTACACTTATATTACAGTCTGATGCCCCTTTGTTCATTAATAAATTATTTAATTCACTCCATAGCTGTTCTGATACACATGTGATTGTACGCAGTGATTACAATTGTGTTCTCGATGATGTTTTGGATAGATCAGCCCAGGAAAACCAGGCACCTTCAGCTGCCTCCAAGGTGTTAAATAACTTTGTAACCTCTCTGAATCTAGATGATATATGGAGGCTTCAAAAAACCACATTCATTCATTAGTTTACTGAACTGCTTAATCCTAATTAGGGTCACAAAGAGGTTGGTGCCCATCTCAACAGACTCTGGGCAAGGGCAAAGTACACCGTGCACAGCTCGCCAGGCCATCGCAGGGCAGAAACACACTCACGGCTATGCAGCCTACTCTTGTCGAAAGTCAGCAATGGTTCTTTTACAGCCTCTCACCACAGACAGTGAGAGACATGGCCGGCCTTTGATAACCCAGTCAGCTGCATTGGGGGGACAGTGACAGCCTTGTTGAGAGTGGTGCTTGAACCCCCAACCCTAGTATCAGTAATCCAGCATCATTACCACCAGGCCACTGGTACCCATACCAAAAACAGAGGGTTACTTTTTTCACAGTCTTTCTCAAGAATTGATTACTTCTTACTAGATGCCTATTTGATATCAAATGTAATTTCCTCTAAATATCATAATATTCTAATTTATGATCATTTGAAAATTTCACTATTTCATGACCTTAACTAGAGACAGCAACAGTACAGCAGGCAGTTCCACGGCTTTCTGATTCATCATTTAATCAGTTTATTTCTTCAAGGATTTCTGAGTTTATTGAAACAAATGATAATACAGAAGTAACAGACGGTACTTTGTGGGAAACCTTTAATGCAGTAATTAGGGAACATATCATTTCTTTTGAGTCTTAAATGAAAAAAAGAGTTAACACGGCTGGAAATTATCTACAAATCCTTTTCCAACCCTTCCACCTTACAAAATAATCTCGAGCTAAAATATGAGTATAATAGAATCTTATCTGACAGGTAAGCAACCAGCTGTTAAAGTTAAGACAAAAATACTTTGAATTTGGGGATAAGCCCCAGAAACTGCTTGCTTGACATTTGAGAGGTTTCCAAGCCAGCAGAGCTATAAATCAAATTATACCCAAACCTAATGAGATGATGTTTGATCCTAAGGGGATAAATGAGTGCTTTAGGGAATATTACCAACAATTAAATACAGTAGGCCCTCGTTATTTGCGGGGTTCAGTTCCGGGCACTCCCGCAAATCAAGATAATCCACAAGTTCTGTACCCGGAAGTAAAACCCCATGTATCATATTACATGCACAAAAAAATTAATAAATAAATAAATATATATGTATATATATATATATATATATATATATATATATATATATATATATATATATATATATATATATATATATATATATGTATATATGTATATATGTAGTGGTATAGGGCGCTGGATCGCTGATCCAAAGGTTGGGGGTTCGAGTCCCACTCTCCACAAGGTTGTCACTGTCCCCCCCAGTGCAGCTAACTGGGTTATCAAAGGCGGGCCATGTCTCTCACTGTCTATAGTGAGAGGCATGTAAAAGAACCATTGCTGACTTTCGTAAAGAGTAGGCTGCAAAGTCGTCAGCATGTTTCTGTCCCTTGCTAAAAGGGTTGTGACAGGAAGGGCATCCGACGTAAAAACCTCTGCCAAATCAAACGTGCGAATCAGATGATTCGCTGTGGCGACTCCTGAGTAAAAAGGGAAAAAGCCGAAAGGAAGACAGACATATATATATATATACATTAACACATTAATGGTTAAAAATGCTTAGCAGACGCCCACTAGAGGGGGGGGCATTGCATTATTTATGAAGCGGTCGATGGAACATAGGCGTTTGTCGCAAGTGACGTATGGTGCTTGTGGACAAAGCGCGGCTTATCCAGACTTCCGATCTTTCAAGTGAGCAAGTGAAGGTTGAGTACTAAACAAGTACACAAAGAACATAAAAGTGTGACGTAATGACATAATGAGCTTTCAGCTGCATCCGGAATACAGCATGAGATGGCAGAGTGGATTTATTATTCAAAGGGGAAGCACTTAAGCAGCGCACTTTCACTGAGGTAAACTGCATTCAGCCCGAGCAGCTCAGCCACGCCCCTCAGCCGGAGCGTGCAGAGAACAGAGTTAGAGAATATAGTACAAGTGATGAGAGTTAATCTTCTGGTGCAGAGGTGCGTGTGCTTGTGTTTATTGGGAGTAGATGAGAAGAGTGAATTCAGGTGTGAGCTACGAGCAGCTCAGCCACGCCCCTCAGCCGGAGCGGAAAGAAAACAGAGTTAGATGAGCACAGCCACCAAAATCAAAGCCCCTCAAAACACAGACCATAACAAAAATAACATAAAACAACATGAAGTGTAATAAATTGGATAAACAAAACAAAAAGATAAACATGCTACACCACAGTACATAAAATCACACATACAAACATTCTAAGCATGAACTTAGGTACTGTACTAGAATAATAATTGAAAAATACTTTAATACTACAGTTTGTTACAACAGTTCAGGTGATTATTCCTCTTCAGGCACTTCAGAGGAAACTGCCGTTTCTTCAGGAGAAAGTCCTATTTCTTCAGAAGAAACATCCAACGTCATTATCTTTTTCTGGCACTTATCCGACGTTTAAGTAACAGCATGGAGCTTAACTGGTAATTAAAACACTAAAAAAAGACTCATTGACAAATTGGGCGCGAATGAGGAACAAGGGGCGTATACATCATCTCAACCAATCAGCAGGAAGGAGGACAGCCAGTGGCTGAATTTGAATCACGTGACAGTTGCTCAGCAATCTGCGAATATGCCCAGGCGCGAGTACAAAACCACAAATAGTCAAGGCCTACTGTACATTAAAAGCAACGGTGAACATTTCTGATTGGTACATCTGGACCTTCCTAAACTGAGCATGCAGATTGGAAGACGATAGATTCTGACAAAACTATCCAAGAGATTTTAGATGCTATTAAATAATTTCCCAAAGTTAGCAGTGTTGGTCCAGACCGTTATGGCATAAAATTGTATAATAAATACCCAGAGCAAGTCACTCCCCTCTTGCTGAGAATGTTTACTCATTCACTCTTAACTCAGAAATTTCCGAATTCTTTATATGAGGCCAATATCTCACTGATATTAAAAAACTGAAGGGCTGACTCAGATCCTTTACCGTTACCGTATTGTTGAACGTGAACGAATGTGAAGATTTTTACAAAATTATTAGCAAATAGATTGAATAAGTATATCATTGGGGCAGTGGTGGTCTAGTGGTATAGGGGGTTCGAGTCCCACTCTCCACAAGGTTGTCACTGTCCCCCCCAGTGCAGCTGGCCATGTCTCTCACTGTCTATGGTGAGAGGCATGTAAAAGAACCATTTCTGACTTTCGTAAAGAGTAGCTGCAAAGTTGTCAGCGTGTTTCTGTCCCTTGCTAAAAGGGTTGTGACAGGAAGGGCATCCGACGTAAAAAACCTCTGCCAAATCAAACGTGCGAATCAGATGATTCACTGTGGTGACTCCTGAGTGAAAGGGAAAAAGCCGAAAGGAAGACAGACAGATTGAATAAGTATATCACAACCATTATCCACACTAACCAGACTTGGTTTATCCCAGGCAGATTTTCTTTTTTTAATGTTATAAGACTAATGAATATAATGTGTCACAATTATGGTAAGATCCATGAGGTGGCAGCCTGTGTTTAGATGAGGAGAAAGCATATGATTAGCTGGAATGAACATACATGTGGGGGGTGTCGGAGAAATTTGGTTTTGGTTCCTAGTTTGTCTCATGGATCAGAATATTATAAGTTAGTTCATGTGTTTCAACTAACCAGGATAGGTCAATTCCATTTCCATTACACAAAGGAACATGCCAGGGTTGTCCACTGAGCCCACTGCTCTTTGCAATTACAATTTGACTAATATTATTAGTCAGCACTCCACTTTTACCATCTCTAATTATATACAGATATTGTTATCATTTTTATGTCACAGCCTGAGCAGTCTATTCCCATTTTACTAGACCTCATAATTTTTTGGTGAAGTCTCTAAATACATGATTAATTGGCAAAAATGTGAATTTATTTATTCACACACACACACACACACACACACGCACACTCGTACACACGCACACACGCGCACACGCACACACACACACACACACACACACACACACACACACACACACACACACACACACACACACACACAGTAGGGGACCCTAGTATTGATTTCCTGCAGAACCTTCCTTTCAAAATTGCAGATAGACTCACATACATGGGAGTAATTCTCCCAATTAATCCCAAATTAATCTTCAAAGGAAATTTCCTTGGAAAGGTGAAAAAGATGAAAGAGGACATAAGTGGCGTATGCTTCCCCTTTCTATGATAGGCCATGTCAATACTATTACAATGGACACTCTGCCAAGATTACTACACTTATTCCGAAATCTCCCCATTTTCCTGACTAAGTCATGCTTTAAAACTTTAGACTCCATAATCATGCTCTTTATTTGGAATTTTAAAGCTCAGAGAATATCAAAAACTCAGCTATATAACTCAAGAAAGAGAGGTGGATTGGGCTGGCCATACTTCCTGCACTAGTGCTGGACAGTAAACTTAAGCGTCCCAGTGTACTAGCAGGAAAGTTACCAAATGGAGGTCTCAGCAGACACGCCCACCTTGGTTTCTATTATAAAGAAAGACGTTAGAAACAGTTTACTTCCAGCCCTCTTTTTTTCGGAACTTGGACTAACTGCAAACACAATGCTTATAATAGAATAATTTTGAAAAGCTTGAAATTCTAGCAGCAAATAAAGAATTGTAGACCGCCAGGTGCCATCTTTCATGCTCCACTACACCTTAATAGTGCATTTCTTTTTCTCAGATGCAACTTTTGACAGCTGGAGCCTAAATGATATCATCACTGTAAAACATTTATACATTAACAGTTTCATGTAATTAAAGGAACGGTTCTCTATCCAATCTACACATTTCTTTAGATATTTACAAGTTAGAAATTTTGTCCATCAGAACTAACCTAATTTGGATCATCTGCCTGAAGAAATAAAGATTTATAAACTCTTGCTGGGCCCACTCAGGACTCGAAAAGTTTTGATTTTAGATTTTGTTAAAGTGTTTTTGAAGAGACAAATTCTGATACACAATCTATTAAGACAGCTTGGGAGGAATAGTTTGGGACACAAATTGACTAGATTGTTTGGGGTAAGAAGTCTCAGCAGAATTCGAACCTGCTTTGCTTGTTAGGCGTCAGTTAATTCAATTCAAGATAAATACACAGGTTTCACTATTCTTAAACTAAGTTGCACAGAATTTATCATAGCATTTCTTCCTTATTGATCGATGTAAGTCTATTGAGGGCTCTCTGGCACACCTTTTCTGGTTGTGCCCACACTTTTATAAATTCTGGTGTGAAATAGTTGTGGTTTTCTGAAATGAATGATTATGACCTTAAACCTGATCCAAGCATAGCACTGTTTGGATACTCTCTTTCTCTGCTGAGTCGTAGCATCTCTGTATAAAATACTGTCATGTATGGAATGATAAACTGATCTTAAGACTGTGCAAATCAGAAACTGTGCCCACTGTGAAGAGCTCACTGGTGTATTACACATGAAGACCCTTAGATATGATGTATTGAATAAGCCTAAGATTTTTTAATAATATTTGGCAGCCATTTGTTGATCATCTTATTGAGATTGGTGAAAACTTTGATTAGTAACTCAATTCACAATGAACCATTACTCTCACGAATGTGCATCTCTGTGGAGATAGATGTACTAGTGATGCAACAGTATTGTCAATAGGTCAATACGCCTGATTCAGTTTTTTTTTTTCATTTTCTCCTTATTATTAGGTTTATTTATCTATAGGATTGCCATTATTTATATTTGTGCTATTTGTCTTTTACTCTTGAAAAATCTGAAAAGTCTGAATAAATGCTCAGAGCAGTTTAATGGTAAAAAGGAGTTTATTAGAGCTGCTCGCAAGCAGGGACTATAGCATGGCTTGGGGCAAACTTGCCAAATGTGAATCTTTTGTCAGGCCAGGTTTTGCCCTGCTACTGGTAACATGTAAGCCAGTACAACCTGTTACATGGTCAACTAAACCGACTTCCCCACCAGGTTCCAAATTTGGTGAATAGGGTGGCTAGCAACCAAGTAGGAATAAAAACAAGACCTATCAAAGGGCGGATGAACTCTTTAGAGTCAACGGACAGCTAGCTAGAGATGGTGTCTCAATAAAAACACCCTGCAGAAAGAAGTTTGGGCCTCTACTGCGGGTTTTTTGCCCTTTGTATACAGCCATGACAAGGCTGTTATGGCTGCTGCCTACGCCAGAATTCTGGCATGGCACCCAGATTGATTGATTGAAATGTGAATCAAATAGATTTCAAATGGCATGTGGTAATACAGTATGAGAGACTCATAGTACGTGATTTTCTGAACCTCATTTGAAAAAACTGATCATTTCACTTAAATTAATTACTAGGGAGGCTATGCATAGCCTCTCAGATCACAGGGGGTGAAGGCAGGATATATCCTAAACAGCTCACCAGGCAATCACAGGGCAACCACAAATCTAAAAACATTCACATCAAGGATCAATTTGGAAAAAACAATTAGTGTAATGTGCATGTTTTTGAATCGTGGGAATAACCTGATGTACCCAGAGAAAACCCATGCAAGTACGGGAGTGTGCAGTAATCAGGTTTACTTTGATCAAAAACCCATGTGACAAACAAGTGAAAATAAAGGTGAGTTCTACCCTGTTTTTTTGTTTGTTTGTTTGTTTGTTTTTTACTTTATGGCATTGATCTCGAAAGAAAATTACTGTCTCTGCATTTAGCCCATTGAAAGGAAGCACTCACACACACACACACACACACATACACACACACTGGCCTTCCACACATTGGGGTACCCGGAGAGCTGTTGGGGGTTAGGTGCCTTGCTCAAGGGCACTTCATCCATGAAGGTGGAAGCAGGGAAGGTGCAGCTTACCTCCTGTTTGGGAATCAATTCAACAACCTTTAGATCCCAAACCTGCTTCTCTAACTGTTTAGGTTACAGCTGCCCAAATGAGGAATGTGTTCCTAATAAAGTTGCTGATGAGTGTATATGTAATTATATATGGGGAAAAAAGCAGAATTCTTAATTGTTTTGTAGAGCTATGGGTACAGCAGACTGTAGAGAAACCCATAAATTGTTGGGAGTCTTTACTCGGTGTATAAAAGATAGATTAATAAATTAAACGCTGAACAACTTTTTTAATTGTTTCCTGTACATTCCCTTATAAGGGAGATATAAAATGTGTAATTTGTGGTATTGCTACATGTATGTCTACAAAGTTAGTGTTTTTGAGCATGCTAACGCTCATTATGTTGCACGCTGTCTTTGTGAACTGTGACTCATTTGTTTCATCCATTTCTCCAATTCACGACACAGAGACTCAGAGGAGTATGACGACTCGGACAGCGAAAGTGAGGATCCCTTCACTTCCCATCAGGCACGTAGACAGACGGCAAGGGGGTCCCAGCGTGGGGCCTTGCCCCCCTTCTATAATTACCAGGGGGCTGGGTGGACATCCCCCTTTTCTAGTGCACCTCCGTTGCCGTGAGTAACATATGCACAGACACACAGACAGACAGACGAATGAGCTAGTAGATCTCTCTCTCTCTCTCTCTCTCTCACACACACACACACACACACACACACACACACACACACACACACACACACACACACACACACACACACACACACACACACACGCCCACACACACTCCCACACACATAATAATACACCTTAGAATACACTAGCTTTTATAATGTGAGTTAAAGAAAACCAACATAGAATCATACAGTATATATACATATACAGTTCATGTCATTTAGTTTTAGTGAGATAAATAAAGTAGTAAACACTTAACAGCTTTATGGTCTGTGAGCGCTATGAGCATCAACATATCGGAATGACAGTTGTCAACGCTTTGTTAAACCTTTTAAGAACATGCAGAGTGTAGATAGATGTACTGACAATCACAAACATATTTTTTTCAACACTGACAATCACAGACATATTTTTTCCACTGACAATCAGAGGTATACAGTACTGTGCAAATGTTTTGGTTCACTGTATTTTTATATAGATTTATAGGAAATGCCTAGTTTACACCTATGCTCATGGCCTTTTTGATGACAATAAAAATAGATACTTTGTCAATTTAAGAAAATCCACAGTCGCATAAACATTATTATTATTATTATTATTATTATTATTATTATTATTATTATTAATATTATTATTATTATTTTATCTATATAAGGGACTACGTTTATGATGTGAAAACCGTAAGAGAATCAATCCTTTCACACAATATCACTATTCCGGATGTCTGCCATCTTATACCCTTTTCTCACCAACGCAACTTGCTTCCACAGAACACTGCAGAACTGTCAGCCCCACAGCCTACTATAACTACTTGCATTCAATTTTAATATACTTGATTTTTCCGCCACATATCCGTGGAAAGGACGAAAATGTGTCATTTACATGTCACAATGCGACACTATCACCAGCATCATATTACCACTATGAACAACATGTGAACATCGACAAGCACCATATTGTTGGCGGTGACCATACGATGCTCACAGTGAGCACATGTTTTTTTCCACTATATAAACGCCTGTGAATCTTCACCTCAGCTATTGTTGCAGAAAGTGACCAACATGAGAAAGTCTTCCATTTTCTGTACGTACACTGTGGGGTGCTCATACTCAAGGTCCTCCAGGTATCGGCGTGAAAATTGTAGAGGTTTTAGCAGTAACACTGCTGCATTATTGTTCAGTATAGCTTCATGGTGCATGATTAAACAATTTAACATAGAAATATATGTAAAAAAAAAAACAAAACAAAAACTGTCATTTATGGTCATGTTCTTGACTGCCACAAGAGACCAGACAGAGAGAGAGAGAGAGAGAGAGAGAGAGAGAGAGAGAGAGAGAGAGACTTGTACAATTTTTTTGTGTACAAAAAGTCATCATGAATCTTTGAGCGGAATATTTAGAACACTATCTGAGGTCCACTGCATTACCTTAGCTGGCTAGTTACTATCACCGAATTAGCCTTGCGATGGCTTGGCAAGCTGTCCAGGGTGTATCCCGCCCTCGCCCAGAGTTGGCTGAGATGGGCGCCAGTCTCCCCACTATCCTAATTATGATTAAGCCGCTCAGAAATTAATAAATGAATTAATATATGCACAAGCTATTTCTATATGTTCTTTATGTTACACGAACAGTACTGGTCCCCGGATTAGCTATTACTACTCAGCTCTCCCAGCTTTTCACTCCTGCTGTTAATTGAAGGGTTTACACTTGGTATTATTTATAGGGGGCAGTGGTGGTCTAGTGGTATAGGGCGCTGGATCGCTGACCCCAAGGTTGAGGGTTCGAGTCCCACTCTCCACAAGGTTGTCACTGTCCCCCCCCAGTGCGGCTAACTGGGTTATCAAAGGCGGGCCATATCTCTCACTGTCTATGGTGAGAGGCATGTAAAAGAACCATTGCTGACTTTTGTAAAGAGTAGCTGCAAAGTCATCAGCGTGTTTCTGTCCCTGCTAAAGGGTTGTGACAGGAAGGGCATCCGACGTAAAAACCTCTGCCAAATCAAACGTGCGAATCAGATGATTCACTGTGGCGACTCCCGAGTAAAAAGGGAAAAAGCCGAAAGGAAGACAGACACTTGGTATTATTTAATCTCCAGAGCTGGCAATAATGGAAAACATTCTACTCATGACAAATCTGGCTTAGTTTTCTTCTATGCATGGTGTAGTGCTTATCATATCTACTTCATAGCAAGAAGGTGCTGGGTTTGAATTCTGGGCTCAGATATTTTGGTGTGGAGTTTAAATGTTCTCCCTGTGCTTTTGTGGGTTTAACCAGGAATTCAGATTTCCTCCCATAGTCACAAAAACACATATATTAGGCTAACTGGCTGTTTCAAATTGGTTTGGAAGATGTTGCCCAGAATCAACTGAAATAGGTACCAGCCTCCCCATGATCCTAGTAGGATTAAGTGTTTCAGAAAATTAAAATGAGAGATGGCAGTTGCCAGTACTGTGGACATTTTACTGAGTACTCATGTTTGCTTTTTTTTGGCATAATTACCTTGGTGGTCTTATCTCGAACCAAAGTGTTCCAGGACACTAAGACACCATTAGTGGTCCATATTCGTCGCTCGACCACAACAAAGCCGGTATGTTGTATGGGTTCCCGCCATTGATAAGCTCCAGGGGTCTTTTCTTTGGATTTTTTCCTATTTTCTCCCTACTTTTATTGTATCCAATTCCCACCCATCAAGTATTGCCTTCCCTATCACACAACCACCACCGACCGGGGGTGGGTGGGTGGGTGGGGGGGGGCAGGGGTGTGAGAGTGTGCACATGCCGCCTCCATGATATGAAATGCTTGCCACCCGCCTCTTTCTGAACTGCGGCGCATGTGTATTTTGGGGGTGGTTTCACACTCGGAGGGAAGGTGCTATCTGCTCGTACGAATGAGCTCACAGATGTCCATGATTGACTGGCAATCACTGTGAGTGAGAAGGAAGTGAGAGCTTCCTTTCTCCTGTAAGAGCTCAGCCAATTACTCCCGGCCATGGATGATTGTGGCACTAACCCAGATTTGGACTCGCGATCTCCAGATTAATAGTCACGCGCCTTGTCAATGAGCCACTTTGGAGCCCCAATCTTCAGTTTTCTATCATATCTTGCCTTTTTGTGTTCATTAATAATATCTGTAGAAGACTTCAATCTGTCTTTCTAAGTGTTTGACCGGGAAACATGAATTTCATTGAGATTAGTTATAACGCAACGACTCACATATAGTTACACATAACTATCGCCTGCATGGCAGCACCATGATTTGCTGCACGTGATAATACCTTTGAGACTGTGCTGAGTTTTTGCCAGCAGAGAAAAAAAGTGATTCCCCAAGAAAACAGATATATCACAGGCATAACAGGGTACGAGATAGGACACACACAGATTTATTGGAATATTCATCATTTTACAGATTCGTCCTCAATATAGTGCTTAGAAGAAATATTTAAATTTCATTATGCAAGCTTTTAACAATTGTTTCATTCCATTAAGTCTGAAGACTTTTATTTTTTTAAATTTCTTTAGAAGTGAAAAGAACGTTTGCACAGTACAGTGTTTTTGTTCACGCACTTAATTTCAAGTCCATGCAGACAAATGCAGACAGATACACATACACATGGACATGTTGAGTGCAGCTTAGCTAAACAAACAGACACAAGCCTAGAGGTCTGTCTGTCTGTGTGTCTGTCTAGCAGTCTGTCCATCTTTTCAAGACAGACCTAAATCCACCAGAGGGGATTGGACTGAATGTTTTTAGGTAAAACTCCCACCCTCTCCAGTATTTTCTCCCAAATCAAATTTGCGCTTCCGCAAGCCGCCTTCCCATCTCTAACATGCTCTAATTTTGCTAGTCTTCACTGCATTTGCATGAAATATGTTTTGCTTGGGCTGCAGTATTTAATGTGCATTTATTTTGTTCGGAGGGCTTCAGTACATGTTATTGTGAGAAAATCAGATAATTTCCCATTTTATATACATTAAGAGCTTTCTGCACTACTCTCTTGCACTCCCTGTTGCCCTTAGCTATCACCCCGCTTCTTTCCTGTCAGACCCCATAAGCAGATAATTGATATAAATAAGGTCTTATATAAGGTGTGTGTTCATCTCTTTAACTCTCCTTCACTTTCTCTCTCTTTATCCATCCTTGGTCCTGTCTTTCGTCCCTTACTTTTCTCTATGTGGCATGGTCCTTCTCTGTGTCCCTCCCTGCCACTCCTCCCTCTTTCCTTCCTTTTGTCCCTCTCTTTGTGTCTCTATGCAGGACTCCAAACACTTCCTCCAATGGCAACCCTGGTTATGAGAGCTTGCCTCTGAGTGACAGGCAGTCCCCACCCCCCTCTGTGAGTTCCCCTGTCTGTGTGCCATCATCATGATTCATAGCATTCCCATTGGTTTTATCTGTGCTAATTTGTTTTAGATGTCCCCACCCACTCCCCCATAAATGGGCTTAATAATCCTGCTAGCAGTGAAATCTTAACCTTATTTTTCAGGAATGTGGAGTGGTGATGTTGGTGAATGGATAATAGTATTCTTTAAAATTATGTTACTGATCTTCTGTCCTGAGTGTATATATAATTACATGCTGTCATGTGAAAATACAAGTATATTCCATGAAATTGTTGATTTTATTTAATCATATTCGAACACACATACTGTACATATCACCCTCTTTCCAACACTGCCTACAAACAGAGGTGTTCTCCAACAAATTATGCAGAATTTATATTTTGTAACTCTTTTCATAATTAAAATTAATGCAGAAACATACATACAAACAAACAAACAAAAAAACCCAGATCAGTGACATAGATAAAGTAAGTACGACCTTACATTTATCACACCATCAAGTCCAAGAAAGTAAGGATCAGTTGTATTAGATTAAGTACACTAGAACCTCCTGCCTATGAAACCGGTCATCATTAAATCAGATATCTATGGTGTTCTATTTGCTTTTGAAGTGTGTGGTATCATCATTCCAGGATCTAAAGAAATCTCTATACCCTTCAGAAAAACGATTTCACAGTGGTTCCTAACTTTTTAGTGGGACACACGTTTACCACTATAAGTTTTGGTAACATCCTCCTGTTGCCCAAGCTCGGTGGTATAGTGGCTAGCATGTCTGCCTCACAGCTAGAAAGTCCTGGGTTTGAGTCCCAGGCTTGGAAAGAGACTCTTTTCTTTTCTTGTACTAGTGTGGGTTTCATCTGGGTACTCTGGTTTCATCCCACAGGGAATTTTGCATTCCAAAGACATGCACACTCACATCAATGTTTGCCACAGAGTCGGCTGAGGTTAAGATTAAGGGAAGGATTAAGGCGGCCCAGCAAATAAATTAATGAATAAATACAAATCACCAGTTTTTATGGGATGTACTTCACATGAGTGTATGCAAAAATTATTTTAGTTTTTCTGCTCTGTCACGAGATCTATAGACTGAGGAATCTTGAAATTAGTGGGACCCTTTATAAGGTTTATAAAAACCAATATTTGCACAAATAAAGTCCCAGCTTAAATATACTTAATGGTTTATATATATATATATATATATATATATATATATATATATATACATATATATATATATATATATATATATATATATATATATATATATATATATATGTATGTCTGTTAATGAAATGTAACTTGTGATATGTTGCTATATATTAATATTATTAGCAAAACACTATAGAAATTCAATTTAACAATTATATGATGATTAGCCTATTTTGAATTCTGATAAGGCATGATTAGCCCTATTTTTATGATCAGGGTATGAGATCGTTGCACTTTATATTTTCTGTGTTTTGTGAAGAGTTCAAGTTCAGATTTCATATGAATTTTTGGGGCTGAATGAACTTATGGCAAATGTGCTTTCTGACTTTGATATCAGGAGATTTAATGTTAATGCTATTTATAGTAGTAGTGTAATAATCTTTTTTTGAAAGAGTCTGAAATCCAGCAATGCAGTGCTCAAAATGTAGAGATGCACCGATCCAGCTTTTCAGTCGTGATACTGATCCCTGGGCTTCATGTAGAGTATTGGTTGATGCTCGATGTTGATCTAATGCCAGTGTTGAATGAATGAACTTATGCCTTGCTCTGTTGATGAGGGTTCTAGGTTGCTTTTAATATCACTATCCTGATGTGTAAGAGAAAATCTAACAAATTATCATGTAGATAATTACTGAATAATTATTTATTATAACAATTATGGCATCTGGCAGTTTCTCTCCTCAATTGAGCAATTGAGGGTTAAGGGCCCAACAGTGACAGCATGGAGGTACTGGGGATTCAGCCCTTATATTTTGGATTTAGTAACCCAGAAGCTAACTGACTGAGCCACCAGTCCAAATTAGTTTCTTAAATTAATATATTATTTTGCACTGGAGGCAAATTGAAACAGCATTCAACATGGAGGCAGCTGTAGACTATTGGTGGAGAAGCAGATGTGGCACCTAAAGGTTGCTGGTTCCATTCCCAAACCAGCAGGAAAAATGAGTGGTGGCAGGAGAAGTAAGCTGCTCCTTGTCTTCCTCCACCTTCATGGTTGAAGTGCTCTTGAGCAAGGCACCAACTCTCCAACTGCTTTCTGGGCAGCCCACAACTCTGAATGTCTGAGAGTGCTCACTGTTCATGTCTGTGCTCAGTTTAGATGGGTTAATAATTTTCATTGCGTTATTTATACAGTATGTCACTATCAGTATCCAACAGGAACAGAAATCAAACCTCCTCGTAAACATTTAGTGCCGATAGGAAATATAAAATCCAATATATTATATAATAATGATTTGTGCACTATTATAGGTTGTAGTATGATTTCTACAGGGAACAAAAAACATCTTTCTACTGATTATATAGTGAGAAATGGGGATGTTTATGGCTGTCTGGATCAGCAGAGCAGACTTGAAAACATCATATGCTAATTTCAGAGTGTGTTCTGAGCATTTTTATGAGGTATGTCATTAAATAAGCGTAATCATGTGAAAATCTTGATGTTAATGCTATTAAACACTATCACAAGAACGACTGTCTCTAAAACTACTATCGATTGCATCACCATAACTTCACAGAAGCAAACGTGTTTTAGTTCTGAGGCTGAAATTTCATCAGAAAAATAAAATTAAAATTAAATTACATCTAATTTTGCAACACATTTTCTGAATGCAAGCCTGCTTAGCAAACAGAGGCTAATCTTTTCACTGTTATTAAAGAAATACCTCCAAGCGCTCATCAGCACGAATTGCCAGCGGATTCGGTAGTGTTTATTAATAAAGGTCAGTTTATTAGCATTATTATATATTCAATTATCCATTCAAAGATTTGTACTCTTCCAGCGATTTGTGTGTGTATAGTCCAGGATAGCTATGCGGAAAGTTGAGACTATGCCACTTTATAACTTTTCCAGTTTTTGTCAGTGATGATGTATGGATAAGAAAGCTTCTCTGCAAAAACACCCAGTTAAAGGTCTGAGAGCCACAGTGGTCTAATCCACAAAAAGAGGCATTTGTATTCCTTTTTCATTGAAAGTTTTTTCCATTCTGTTGTCAACCAGAGACTGCACGGAAATTGCAAATCAAAAGAAAAGCATTCAGTGGGCCATGATTGGATCCATGGATTTGTCCCATTGTCCAATACCTGATCTCGCTATCAACATTGGTGCTGATAATGGATTATTAATATTGGATCGGTGCATCCCTAGACAAAACACAAGAAGTACAGAACACCAATAATAAATAGTTAGAATGCTACAGCGTGCACTAGCGTATAATATGGAACTTGTCAGTTTGAGAACCCTTTTAAAGTATAATAAAATTAATAAAGTAAGTAAACTATAATAAAGTTTTACACACACACACACACACACACACACACACACACACAAATAATATATATATATATAAATAATATATATATAATATAATATATATATATATATATATATATATATATATATATATATATATATATATATATATATATATATATATATTTGTGTGTGTGTGTGTGTGTGTGTGTGTGTGTGTGTGTGTGTGTGTGTGTGTGTGTAAAAAGAAGTTATATGGTTTGGAGATTATCATTTGGGAGTACAACAAAACATAATACATTATAGGAAGGTAATATGAGAAAGTAAATATACTGCCCAAAATGGCCTGGGAAATAATCCCACAATAAAGTGTAAAAGTAACTGATATTGTTATTTTAAATAAAACCAGTGCAGCTAACCCGGTTATCAAAGGCCAGCCATGTCTCTCACTCTCTATGGTGTGAGGTTCATGTAAAAGAACCATTGCTGACTTTTGTCAAGAGTAGCTGCATAGCTGTCAGCGAGTTTCCGCCCTGCGATGGCCTGGAAAGCTGTCCAGGGTATACTCTCTGCCCTCGCTCAGAGGCGGCCGAGATGGGCGCCAGACTCCCTACGACCCTAATTATGATAAAGCGTTTCAGAAAATGAATGGATGAGTAAATAAAACTAATATTGCTGACTATGAGGGAAATAAATTGGTTATTTATTTAGTGTAATATTAATTATTTCACATAAATTTGCATGGATTTTAATGGCACTTTAAAAATACATTATGATAGATTTGATACTAATCGAAATCTAAAAGGTTTGTTATTCAGTAGCCAGCATTTAAACATCTGTTCTTGTTTGTTATGAATATCAGATTCAGTACATAGTTCTGTTCTTTATGATTCATTGCCTGAAGAATTTTATCTGTTTATTTTGAAGTAAAAATAAAAATGATATTTTGGTATTGAGTCTGTGAAGATGGGACCACAGAGGTAACAGAAGCACTGCACTGCTCCATTCTTTTAAGACAATTAAAATACCTACAGAACACAAATGCAGTTTGTCTTCTAGGCTCTTAAAATAGCAACACTCAGGCACTAACCAGCAACGTACTCTTTTGCTGGCATGAAAGTAAAGGTTTATAAGTCTAACTTCCTTTTGTACAGGTTGCAACACTGATTGCTCATTCATCGCGTACTGACATTTGCTTTTATTCTTGTCTTTTCTGTATCTGTCTCCTCTTGGATGTGTCTGTCTGTGTGTCACCATGTCTGTTCAATCCCATTGTGGTTATGTGAAAGTACAGTACTCTCCCAGCATGCTGACAGGCTATATGGGTAGTCAATCACACTCCAACCCTGCCCATTCAAGGAACCTGTACTCACGCTAATTTGTATGTGTAATATATATAAAAAAAAAAATTAAAAACATATATATATATATATATATATATATATATATATATATATATATATATATATATATATATATATATATATATATATATTCAAATATTAGTTTTAATATGGAAGGACACTTTCCTGCGAGACTAATTCAAATGATGTTTGGAATGCTAGATATGTAAAACCACTGACTGAGGAATATCAGGACCACTGAGATTATAGAAGGCGGAGCAAACGTGAAAGGTCAAATTTTTCGAGTTGTGTCAGGCACTATTTCCCCTTCAAAATGTTCAATGTCTCGTTTTCTGGAGACAAGAAACAGAATGGTACTCACATTACCAAACTGATGTTACTTTATTACTTTATTTGTAAATGTATTACTACTTTGCTTTGGAGTTTTTATATTGTATGCTAAGTCACTAATATATGAATAATGCCACTGTTTTTCTGTATGAGAGCGTAATGGGCACTGGAAACATTTTTTTTTCTGTTTTCTAAATATTTGACTGTACCTTTTTATAGATGGCACTTGTGCATTACCTTGTATACCTTCTAATACTATATAATATTCAATATTATTATATGAAACAAATATACTGTGTATAGACTGTGAATTATGATTATGTTTGTGTTAATGCACTTTAATGCTTAAAATAATAATATTCAACAAACAATTTATGAACATGACAACAATAAAAAAGAGAGCTAAGGCTTTCTTAGCCTCTGGCTGGCTACATATGGAAATGCATTTCCCAACAGCATTGCAGCAAAACAACCACTGCCACTGACTGCAGTGCAGTAGCCATAATGTACACAGCAATAAGACTCTTTTCTTAATTAATCAAGCACACATCTGCAAATTAGGGTTAATGTTCTGACATTGTATTTCTAGTTATAATTTGGTTCAGCAAAATCCTTCAAAAAAAAAAAAAACTTCCGATGAACACTGTTTGGCTATTTCCTATTCACCTAATAAAATAACATGCAAGTTATTAAAAATTGGTTATATGACAAATGCTTTGTCTATATAATATGAAATGCAAGTTGGCAATTGGCATACAAACATTCATTTTCTGAACTGCTTTATCCTAATTAGGGTTATGTGGAGGCTGGTGCCCATCTGAGCTGACTCCAGGCGCGGGTGGGGTACTCACTTAATAGCTCGCCACAGGTTTGCCGCAGCAGCCACTTCACAATCATTCACGCTCCATATAAACATGGGAAAGTTAATATTACTGCAAAATACTCTCGTCAGTATTCCTATGTACAAAATTGTGCGAATGTGCCTACTCTTATGTTTAATGTTATATTTGATAAAGAAACTTGGACCAGCCTGCATTTTTGGCCTCATCATATTAATTCCAAGCACACAGGTTAAGTCTCAAGTTAATTTTCTGTGACATCAGAAGTTGTAGTGAAATGTATTGTTCGTGAAGATTGGTGATAAATATGCTGACTGATTAAAGTATACACACCCTAATTTGCAGAATTCTTCTCTCACTTCAAACAAGTAAGAGAAAAACACTGTGTGTTATGTTTGTGTGGGTGATACAGGGTCCTCTTGAGATGTTCTGTGTATGTAGACACATACTCAATTTGCCATTGCATTAAGCCTGCCCTTTCCTATACTACTCTTATTAATCTCAAAGTCCTGTGTTTCTATCGTTTTAATGCTCCTTTGAATGAACATTTTCACTACTGAGACTAAATATAAATAAAATAAAACTAACAAAGATGGAATAACCAGACTCTTGTCTGTTTTGTGGTTGGATATATGTGTGTGTTTGTGTGTGTGTGTGTGTGTGTGTGTGTGTGTGTGTGTGTGTGTGTGTGTGTGTGTGTGTGTGCGTCTGCTGCCCTCCATAATTATTGCCACTCCTGGTTAAGATGTTTTAAAAGCTTTACAAATTATTCATTTCTTATTGCAGAAGCATACTCTCTCACTGAAAATTGTAGAAAAGTGTAACCTTCACCTCAAGTGAATTCTAAATGAAAAAAATAATACCGGACTAAGAAATAATTATTTTTAATCGAAAAGGTTAGGTGGTGTTTTGTTGGCAAAATGGGGTTCTACAAAGTATTAACCTCAGGGGTGCTAATAATTGTGGCTCACATAATCTCAAGTTTTTATATATATATATATATATATATATATATATGAGAGATTTTTCCCCACTGAATAAATGCACTTGAATTAAAGGTTGGATTTTCCTCTTTTTTTCTCATTGTGGTCCCATATTATTTAGAAATTTTTTAATTTATTAGACGTTAATGAACATACTTTAACCAGGGGTGGCAATAATTGTGAAGGGCAGTGTGTGTGTGTGTGTGTGTGTGTGTGTGTGTGTGTGTGTGTGTGTGTGTGTGTGCGTGTGTGTGTGTGTGTGTGTGTGTGTGTATATATGTATATATATATATATATATATATATATATATATATATATATATATATATATATACACAAAAATAAAGGACAGGACAAAGACTTTCTATTGAAACTCCATTTATCAGTGATAAATGGAGTTTCAATAGAAAGTCTTTGTCCTGTCCTTTATTTTGTTTATTTGCTCTACCAAAAAGTATTGAGCACTCTCCTACGGAAGGATCTACTCAGAAAAGCCTATATATATATATATATATATATATATATATATATATATATATATATATATATATATATATATATATATATATATATATATATATATATATATGTCGATTTTTTTTAAGCATGACTTGAAGTCATTAATTCTGGAGAAGGGATTGTTGATTTTGAACTTAACAGCCAAATCAATACACATTTCCTTTCAGTTCTTGTTAAGAAGCTCCACCCTCTAGTTCATGGCATATATATGACATAATAATGACATATATCGCCTCCACCCAATCAGGAACAGGGTTCATTCGTGCTGCACATGAGCACAAACATCCACTGTAAACAATTTGCTGGAATAGTGTTGTGTGGCTCACTGTGAAATACTTAATGTGTTTCTGATCTGCAGAGCCAAAGCAATTCTAACAGCAGGTTTTTAACCCACATGAACAGAACAGCGACTCTGCTTCAAGGAGAAAATTTCGCAAAACGTTTATTTATGATTATTGAATTTTGCTTAATATAACTATAATATCACTAAAACAAAGTTGAATAAACTGCCAAACCAATGTGATTTGTGTGGTTATGGGAATGACATCATCATGTAAAAGATTTATCTTTATAGCATCTAAAAAGCATTTTCTAAATAACTTAACGCAGTAGAGCGCCATAAAAATCAGTCTGATTTAATGTGTATTATTTCTCTAAGCACAGCTAGCTGTTGCAAGGTCAGGTTTAAAAAGCTGTATAATGTTTGATGAGAATACTGAGATATGATGTGGACGCCGTAGAAAGAATGCGGTATTCAACTACATACACAAATCTGCATTGTGATCTGATTGGTCGGCCCACCTTTGGAAATCATCAGCACTGCAAACAACTGGACTCTTTTAGTAGTGTTGTAAGCTGAAGTGCTTTTGTCACATTAAAAGACCACATATTTAATTTCTGCCAAATCATTCAACAAACATAGTAAAGGAGTAGCATGAATTTGTAACCATACTGTACTGTATATATGTTTGTGTATATTTTACAACAATTAAATAAAATGTATCATTGCTTTTTATTAAATTACAGATATTTTCATGGATTAACTGTTGTCTCGTTTTTTTTGTGCAATCTATTAGTCTAATTAGCATGTAATAAGTAATGGGAAGAAATGAATAATACTTCACTTTGGATGGCGTCCTGTAATACGACATAAATGAGGAGATCACACTGAGATGTTGTTGCTGGCAAAAGTCAAAAACAATCCCATCTTTCACTTGGTCCACCTACTCCCTCAACAGTCACATGGGGGAAGCATATCTTGGTTCATATCTGATTCCATTGTCCATCTCTCAGCAGTGTGAAACTTCAGCCAGAGGGGAGCCACCTATTGGCAGAATTAAAGCTCAAAAATTTGTTTTAAAAAATCTTTATGGACTGATTATGTGTCTGGCCCCCACTATTTGGCACAAAGCCTGGATGGATCCCTCAGATGAATGAGGATCTGCTCTCTCAGGATTCAAAATGATTATTCTGAATGGATCATACTTAAATCAAATAATGGACACTAACAGTTCGTCACAGTCACTTGGAACAAGCAGTGTCATCATTATCACACTTTACATAATACATTAAAATATGGTTTTGATATTCTCGTGTTTATATACAAAAGCACCTTTACAGAGTTCAGTTTTAATCTTTTTCCTTTAACATTTTACTTTATGTATTTGACAGGATCTATTTGTCTGTTAACAGGATTACACAAAAACTACTGATACGATTTTCAACAGATGCTGTATGGGCCTGGAAAGAACCAGTAACATTTTGGAATTTATTAAACGCTTTTTAACAAGTACAGTATTTAATAAAGGACTTTTTCTGTTAGCAGGATTATGCAAAAACCACTGATCTGATATTTTCATCAAATTTACTGCAGGTATAAGAACCGGAAAGAGCCTGTTAAATTTTGGAGGTGGTATGTGCATGGGATCCTGCTGAAAAAAATAAATGCAGAAAAATCTTAAACATGGCCCAAAATATTATCCTTGCACCCACTAGGGGGAGACATTTCATTACAACTCTGCAAAATCACAATAATGCATTTGTGCCTGGCAGAGGTACCTTGTACTCTATGAATGACCCTCTCGTTTTGGTCCTGTATCTGTTAACTATAAGAATAACAACATCATACAAACAGAGGAGCAATGTTGCAGATGCACAACAATTTGGTAGCACAACACCGATTTTTAGAAAGTGGAAATGTAGAGTTAAGAAATAGAAGAAGGTATATGATTTCAAAAGAGATAAATAAGATACCATTGATATTCATGTACAATAATAGCAGATTCCATTTTGTTTCCATCAGATAATATGGTATTTTATATTTATTTAATGTGTGAACACACAAACACAACATAAATGCCAGGATTCAAACCCAGGACCTCCCTCTCAGAGCCCAAAGCTGCATCCCACTTATACACTGTCCCAGAATGCAGACAACAACAAAAAAATAAAAAAATATATGTAAATACATGGAAAGTTGTGTTTGGGTGGGTTTCCTCAGGGTACTTCAAGTTCCTTCCACAGTCCAAAGACATGCACAGTAAGCTCATTATCTGTTCATAATTGTCCCGAGGTTCCAAATTTCTCCTGGGTGTAAATGTGAATAATTGTGTGTGTGTGTGTGTGTGTGTGTGTGTGTGTGTGTGTGTGTGTGTGTGTGTGTGTGTGTGTGTGCGTGTGTTGGCCCTGCGGTGGTCTGCTGGACAACTCAGGGTGTACCCCACCTTTGCCCAACATCAATTAAGCTAGGCTTCAGCCTCCCTATGTCCTTAATCCTATTAATTACTAAACAAAGCAACAATTATAGAAAACATAAAGTGCACAACAGACAATTAAGGAATTTTACTAATTACTTTTACTATACCTATATACACATACATACACATACACATATATACACATCTATATGTACACAGATAGACCCATACACCTACATACTGTATCTCCTATATACACCTATATATCGTATATATTCACATATTCACACATTTACAGACTATGCATATTCATTCATTTTCTGTAACCGCTTAATCCAAATTAGGGATGCGGGGAGACTGGCGCCCATCCCAGCTGACTCCAGGCGAGGGCAGAATACACCCTGAACAGCTCACCAGGCCATCGCAGGGCGGAAACACGCTGACGGTGGTTCTTTTACATGCCTCACACCATAGACGGTGAGAGACATGGCCAGCCTTTTATAACCCAGTTAGCTGCACTGGGGGGACAGTGCATATATTCACACTTATTCACACATATACAGAAGAGTGAATCAAATGTCAAATTTACTTAATATACACCATATATTATGAGGTGCATGGTGCTGAAATGCTCTAAACATGAATGTTGCACTTAAACATTCTGTCCAGGAAGATGGTCTAAATGATGTTTATTCTGTCGTTGTGTGTGACACTGATCGTGGTGGTGCCCCATGTTTAACAGCTTGTGGGTAAAAGCTAGGGGTGGGTATTGCCTGGATTTTATGTATTGCGATATACTGTATTGCGATTTCTAGCATGTATTGCGATATGTATTACAATATATTGCAAAAAGAATTTTAAATTAAACCTGAGCCTGTCCTTGACAGTATTTATTCTTTATTTCAAAAAGAGAAATCAACAACATTAAACAGTAATAATCATCTCAGCATGCACCTGATCACACTTTAATAAAATATATTAAAAAAAAAGTTAAATAAGTAAATAAAAATGTAGATTTGGCACAAAAATAAAACTGAAATGAAGGAGTGATCCACTTTAACATTTTCAGTCTGAGATCTGAACAACAAAACAAGAATTAAGTCATCTCTAATCACTATTAAATGTAAAACTGCATTCAACAGCTAATAATCTAGATTATTGAGATTAAGCAATTGTTTCAAAATCGCTTAAACTCTTATACAGTACATGTAGCTTCAGAACCCTTGGACTATATTACAGTCCAATCTGAAAGAATAAACCTGAAATCTCTAATACAAACTTCTTCTTCTTCTTTCTTCTTTTCCTTTCGGCTGCTCCCTTCAGGGGTCGCCACAGCAAATCATCCGCCTCCACCTCACCCTGTCCTCCACATCTTCTTTTCTGACTCCAACGACCTTCATGTCTTCCTTCACCACATCCATAAATCTCTTCTTCGGTCTTCCTCGAGGCCTTCTGCCTGGTAGTTCCAACCTCAGCATCCTACTGCCAATATACTCACTATCCCTCCTCTGTACATGTCCAAACCATCTCAATCTAGCCTCTCTGACTTTGTCTCCAAAACATCTTACGTGGGCTGTCCCTCTGATATACTCATTTCTGATCCTATCCATCCTCGTTACTCCCAGGGAGAACCTCAACATTTTCATCTCCGCTACCTCCAGCTCTGCCTCCTGCCTTTTCCTCAGCGCCACTGTTTCTAAGCCATACAACATCGCTGGCCTCACCACCAAAATCTCTAATACAAACGTTGTGGCATATAAAAAACAAACTATGGACTGTATATTAAAGACACCAGTAACTTCTCAAAAAGGTAATAATTAAATGAACATTTATCAACATTAGACATTATTATATATAATATATATATATATTATATATAACATTATATATAACACTAATAATCAGTATAGCACTTGAATACTGGAACACAAGATAAGAACTGGAGTTAGAAATGTACTCAGGTGGTAATTCAACTTTGGTAAGTTGAAATGATGTTTGTATTTCAGTTCAACTGTCCATTGTTCTCAAATATATTTGTCATTTATTTGATTTAAACCATGTTCTTTTTCGAAAAACACCAGAATATCCATGTGCTTTGGCTTCAGACTTGTCCTTTTGTCCGTGACAATGGCACCAGCTGCTGAAAATGGTTCCAAGATATTTGCTCACAAGACAAATGCTCACAGGACAAATGGTCACAACCTGAATGAAAAAACAAACATTTGCTCGCAACATAAAAAAATTTTGTTCAATTTTAGTCCTAAGCCTAACCCTAACCCTAAACCTTAACCCTAACCCTAACCCTAATGTATAATGAGTTAATTTAGCATTATGTATTTATAAGAATAAAGAATTTGTATAACACACTGTGCTCTATTTGTATTATGCATTTATTAGAACAAAGAAAAAAGATGTTGTGATCAAATGTCTGTTTTTCATTCAGGTTGTGAGCATTTGTCATGTGAGAAATTGTCCTGTGAGCAAATGTCCACGCACCACTGAAAACACTCTCTCAGAGGGAACACTGGTGGCAGGAATGCACAGATAGTTCTTAGACAGTCTGGCCACATGAGGAAACCTGCTTTCATTTTCTCTCCACCAGTCCAAAGGATTAGTGGTCAAACACTCATGTGCGAACTCGTTCCTCTAGCCGTGGCCATCTAGCTTTTTGCCCATGATTAGCTTTTAGCCTGCAATTAGCTTTTTTTTGTTTTCTTCATTGCAGTAATAATAATTCATCATCCACTTTTCTGCCCTCTTGTTGCCTACTTGTGGTTGTGAGTGCAAAAATAACCATGTGAAATTATGTTCGTTATTATTATGACGAACAGAATTATATGTCATAATTTCACTACCTGGACGTACAGACGCAACTGCACTGTTTACAAGCGCTTCCTGCAGCACATTGCTCAAGCACCCATGTGCAAGCTCGTTCCTCTAGTTGTGTCTAGCTTTTAGCCTACGATAGCTTTTTTGTTTTCTTCATTGCAGTTATATTAATAATAAAAAGTTTCATGTGGTGTCACTGTAGATCAGATTTGATTTATGAAAATTTGATGTCACATTTGCATGTCTTGCACACAGCATTTGCTTTATCAATGGTTCCATCTGAGATACACTTTTTTAATCCAAAATGCTTCCAAACAGAAGCTTTAGTTTTACTGTCTGACACAATAGTAAAGCTGTCATCCTCTGTGGTTGCCATTTTTTCAACGAAAGCATTACTTCCTGTTCAAATAGCGAAAATAGCCAAAGTTTTTTTACCGTTTCGAAGTTTTAATGAATGTTAAAAAAACGGTTTTGCTTCAGAGTATCGCAATATGTATTGTTTGCATGTTAGAACTGGTTTAAACCGATAAACCGGTTTGATTGTGAAGCTCTAGTATAAGCTGTTCATGAGTCTGATAGTTTTTGTTTTTTGTGTCCTGTACCTTTTTCTGGAGGGGAGGGGGAGAAAAGGGGTGTCCAGGATGTGTGGGGTCCCTGATAATTCCACTGGCTCTCCTCTGAAGTCTGTCAGTGTAAATGTCACTGACGGGAGGTTAGTGTACTTCCTATTACCTGCTCTGCCATCCTCACCACCTGCTGCAAAGTCTTCCTGTCCTCTACAGTACAGCTACTGCACCACACTGTACAACAGTAGGTCAGGAGGCTCTCGATGGCGGAGCGTTAAAAGTTTGTCAGTAAGAGTTGGGGTAGATGGGCTTGTCGGAGCTTTCTGAGGAAGTACATCCTTTGTTGTGCGTGCCCCAAATGGTGGACGATGTTTGTGGTCCAGGTGACGTCAGCAGAGATGTGGACTTCAAGAAACTTGAAGCACTCCTCCATTTCTACCTCCTCTATATCACTGTTGAGGTCAGAGTTCTCGGCTTGTCTGGATCTCCTGAAGTCCTTTATCATTTTCTTGGTTTTGGATTTGTTTAGTTCCAGATTGTTATTGTCACACCATCACCGCAAATGCCGAACTTCCGCTCTGTAAGCTGACTCGTTGTTGTCAGTAGAATTTGGACGGTGGTGTTGCCTTTATTGTGATTGGGGGAAGAGGATGAGGCTATGGATGAGATGGAGTGTTCAGGATGAGAGTGAAGGAAATGTGTATTCTTACGTTCTGTGGCCTGTTGCTGAGAAAGTCCAGTATCTGGATGCACAGTGAGCACCCTAGGCCCAGATTACTCAACTTCCGAACCAGTTTATGTGCTTGGTCTGTGTTAAGTCTACAAACATCATTCTCACATAGCTGTGTGTAAGGTTGTATTGATGGCATCCTCTGTTGACCTGTTTGCTCTGTATGCAAACTGATGTGGATCAAGATCAGCAAGGATGGCAGCCTTAATATGATACAAGTTTCTCAAAACATTTGGTGCTAGCTAGGGCTACTGGATGGTAGTCGTTCAGATATCTGGTGGTGCTCTTCTTTGGCACTGGAATGATGGTAGTTGTTTTGAGGCAGATGAGAACCATACATTGCAGTAGCAACATACATATACACACACACACACACACACACACACACACACACACGCACACGCACACACAGAGAGATGGAGAGAGAGAGAGTTGTGTTCAAAATAATAGTAGTGTGTTTAAAAAAATGAATAAAACTCAAAATACATACAATAGCTTTTATTTCCATGCACACATATGCATTGGGAACACTACTCATTCTATTCCAAATCAAAACATGAAGAAAAATATATCAAATTTGTTATTCCTTTAAAAAAACTGCAGAAAAGTTAATATTAGACTGTTCAAACAAATAGCAGTCTCAAACTCATTCACTGTATAAACTGAAAAATGTCAGATTTTGCTTCCTTTGACTCACTGAACTAATATTTAGTTGAATAACCACTGTTTCTGAGAACTGCTGCACATCTGTGTTGCATGGAGTCAACCAACTTCTGCCACCTGTGAGCAGTTATTTCATCCCAGGATGATTGGACTACATTCCACAGTTCTGTATTTCTTGGTTTTGCCCCAGAAACTGCATTTTTGATGACAGCCCACAGGTTTTCTATTGTACTAAGGTCTGGGATTGGGTCGGTCCATAACGTCAATCTTGTTGGTCTGGAACCGAGCTGTTGCCCGTTTACTGGTGTGTTTGAGATCATGGTCTTGTTGGAACCCCATTTCAATGGCATTTCCTCTTCAGCATAAGGCAGCAGGACCTCTTTGAGTATTCTGATGTGTTCAAACTGATCCATGATCCCTGGTATGCGATTAAATAGCCCTGACACCAAAGTATGAGAAACAGCTCCATATCATGATGCTTGCGCCACCATGCTTCACTGTCTTTACAGTGTACTGTGGCTTGAAATCAGTGTTTGGGGATCGTCTGACAAACTGTCTCCGACCACTTGACCCAAAGAAAAAAAAAAATTTACTTTCATCAGTCTACAAAATGTTGCTCCATTTCTCCTTAGGCCAGTCAATATCCTCTTTAGCAAATTGTAACTTCTTCAGCATGTCTTTTTTTTCAACTGTGGGACTTTGCTGGGGCTTCTTGTCGATAGCGTGACTTCACATAGGCGTCTTCTAATTGTAACAGGACTCACAGGTACCTTTAGACCTTCTTTGATCTTTCGAGAGCTGATTGTTGGCTGAATCCTTGCCATCTTGGCTCTTCTTCCATCCATTTAAATGGTAGTTTTTTGGTTTCTTCCACATTTTTCAGGTTTTGGTTGCCATTTTACACTGAGCAGCCTATCATTTTCTGCACTTCTTTATATGTTTCCCCCTCTCCAATCAACTTTTTCATCAAGGTACACTGCTCTTTTAAACAATGTCTGGAATGACCCATTTTCCTCAGAATTTCATGCTCTATAACCAGCATGTACATTTGCTGCACCTCTTTTTCAAATAGCGAATGATGTCACTAATTGAACTTGACACTGTGATTATTCTGAAAACATCCCTTTAAGTAAGTGATTCAATCACACAGAATCAGCAGCATGCATGTCATGACTGTAGGATTTTATTACAAATCATATTCCAAAAAAGTTGGGACACTATACAAATTGTGAATAAAAACTGAATGCAATGATGTGGACATGCCAAATTTCAATATCTTATTCAGAATAGAACATAGATGCATTAATTTTTCTTCACATTTTGTATAGTGTCCCAAAATTTTTGGAATCAGGTTTGTACTCTACTACACCTGCTAGTAAATTATTTGCTATGTAGAAATATATTTAGCAAAAACAGTGATTGATCAGGTTAGTGATGTCTGACTATTATTTTGAACACAACTGTTACATATAAAGAGGCTGAGACTGGCGCTTTTTTTGATGTCCAAATACTTATGAACCTGTATTTAAAGACTACATGTTGAGAGAAATGACTGCAGATGGGAATATCACTTCAAAAATGCTCTCCTGTGCATGATGATAAGCAATGAGGCAGCTAACTGTCCACGTTCTTTACTGATCAATGTGCAACTTTTATCTGAAATTTATTTTAGTTCCAAAATACAAGCAGAAGTAAAAGCAACAAAAATTCATGTAGTGTTTAAGGACTAGCTGACTGGACTGTTTGTACAAATCATTCTAAATTCTAAAACAGTCCCAGTGTCAGAAAACGGCACATTAGTTTTTAAATAACAGTCACTTTATTAGTAAATTTTTCATTGCACTTATATTGTTTCAGATGTGAACAAATAAAGAATAACTAGAATCTCTCCAGGATGTGTGGAGCTGAATGAACAGAAATGACTCGCAACTTGAATTATATTTACAAAGCCTGTGTTGTAGCACTACTATGCATAGTTAGATCCACACCTTCATCAACCTCAGTAGTGCAGTGCATAGATACAGAACTCAAAACTGCTCAAATGTTATTTTTAACTCAAGTACTAATCCTGAGAGAAATGAACAAGGGGGAGAAAGTGGCAGGGGATGTCGTTGGGCAGGTCCGCACCATATGCAGCAATCCTGCCGGAATCCTCCATTTTAAAACAAACATTCTTTACAGCTGAGAGGTCGTCCTTTATATCAGAATTGTGCGTGTGTGACCATTTAATAGGGCTTCCCTTCTCTTTGGTTAATGTTGCTCTGCACGGGACCATTGCTTTTTAAAAAAAAAAAAAAAACAAACAAAAAAAGTTTTTGCACGAACAGTCCTGAGATTTCAGTTTTCTCGCTCATCTGAAATAAGCCATGTTCCGTCCTCCTCCACTTCTTTTTGGACTACAAGAAGCATCTCGGCAACATCCTGAGACAACTGCTCACTGAGAAATGATCTGGACACATAGACAAGGATAGAAAGACAGTTCTGAATAAATAATATATACTAATAATTGGATTGCTGCACTGAGCAGTGGTTGTTGTTTTTTTGTGCATCATTATTGTTTTAGTCCCATAGATGAAACATTATTATAAAAAGAATAGTGATTAAAAAAAAAAAACCACACACAACACCTACTGGCCGAGTTCGATTAATGGTATGCTTAGTCCGTGTTCTAACAAACCCGTATAAGAATATATTTACTGAGAGAGACTTGAAAGCAACTTCTGTATGTCGCTCTGGATAAGAGCATCTGCTAAAAGTCGTAAATGTAAAATACAAAAATCTAAATCTTAGTGGAACATAGAAGTTAAATAACAATCCCAGATCCTAAGAAAACTCACTAATGTCTTCTCTACAGACTTCGACTTCATCAATCTTATAAAATCATTACAAATCACAGTGTGCCACATAGATATAATAAACTCAAGTTCAACAGGCATGCGGCCTGCATGATGGTGTGCGTGAAGGTATGTAGTTTGTACGGTGGTACAAGCAAAGACATGAGGTCTGTATGGTGGTACAAGTGAAGGACGGTGGTACGAATAAAGGCAAGTAATCTGTATGGTGGTACAAGCGAAAGCATGTAGTCTGTACGGTGACATGAACAAAGGAATTTTTCGGCACGGCAGTCTATGTGCCTGTCGTATATACCATAGTACAACCTGAATACGATGGTATGTACAAAGGCTGTAATCTGGTATGTATGAAGAAATGCAGGTTGTTCGATGGTATGTATGAAGACGTAACGGTGGTTGTACAATGGTATGTACGAAGGCACATTGACTATACGATGGTATGTACATAGATATGTAACCTATGTGATAACATGTGGGCAGTGGTCGTCTGGTGGTAAGGTGCTGGATCACTGATCCCAAGGTTCGGGGTTCAAGCCCCACTCAATGGGTTGTCACGGCCTCCCCAGTGCAGCTAACTGGATTATCAAAGGCCTGTCTTGTCTCTCACTCTCTATGGTGAGAGGCATATAAAAGAACCATTGCTGACTTTTGTCAAGAGAAGCTGAATAGCCATTAGGGTGTTTCTGCCTTGTGATGGCCTGGCAAGCTGTCCAGGGTGTACTCTGCCATCACCCAGAGTCGGCTGAAATCCCCGCAACCTTAATTAGGATTAAGTGGTTCAGAAAGTGAATGAATAAAATGATAACATGTTCAAACCTGATTCAAAAAAGTTGGGACACTATACAAATTGTGAATAAAAACGAAATGCAATGATGTGGACATGCCAAATTTCAATATTTTATTCCAAATAGAACGTAGATGACAGTTTAAACTGAGAAAATGTATAATTTTAAGGGAAAAATATGTTGATTTTAAATTTCATGTTGTCAATAAATCTCAAAAAAGTTGGGACAGGTAGCAATAAGAGGCTGGAAAAGTCAATTGATCATATAACAAACAAATGGAAGACCAATTACCACTAATGAAATCCCACTGACAACAAAAATGTCAAAATGTCAAAAAGAGAATCCCCAATTCCCCCAATGTTGTGCAGAAAGATAGTGGAGCAATATCAGAAAGGTGTTTCCCAGCGTAAAATTGAAAAGAGTTTGAAGTTATCATCATCTACAGTGCAGATTCAGAGAATCTGGAACAATCTCTGTGCGTAAGGGTCAAGGCTGAAAAACCATACTGGATGCCCGTAATCTTCGGGCCCTTAAAATGGCACTGCAGCACAAGGAGGAATGCTACTGTAATGGAAATCACTGAATGGGCTCAGCAATACTTCCAGAAACCATTGTTGGTGAACACAATCCACCGTGCCATCCGCCGTTGCCAGCTGAAACTCCACAGTACAAAGAAGAAGCCATTTCTAAACAGGACCCAGAAGTGCAGGTGTTTTCTCTTGGCCAGGGGGTCATTTAAAATGGCGTGTGGCAAAGTGGAAAACTGTTCTGTGGTCAGATGAATCATGATTCAAAGTTCTTTATGGAAAACTGGGACGCCATGTCATCTGGACTGAAGAGAACAAGGACAACCCAACTTGTTATCAGTGCTCAGTTCAGAAGCCTGCATCTGAAATGGTATGGGGTTGCATGAGTGCGTGTGGCATGGGCAGCTTGCACATCTGGAAAGGCACCGTCAATGCAGAAAGGTATATTCAGGTTCCAGAACAACATATGCTCCCATCCAGACATCGTCTCTTTCAGAGAAGACCTTGCATTTTTCAACATGATAATGCCAGACCACATGCAGCATTAATTACAACATCATGGCTGCGTAGGAAAAGGATCTGGGTATTGAAATGGCCAGCCTGCAGTCCAGATCTTTCACCTATCGAGAACATTTGGCGCATCATAAAGAGGAAGGTGCAACAAAGAAGGCCCAAGACAGTTGAACAGTTCGAGGCCTGTAATAGACAAGAATAGGACAGCATTCCTATTTCTAAACTTGAGAAACTTGTCTCCTCGGTCCCCAGACGTTTGCAGACTGTTGTAAGAAGAGGTCATGCCTCACAGTGGTGAAAATGGCTTTGTCCCAATTTTTTGAGATTTGTTGACACCATGAAATTTTTAAATCAAAATATTTTTCCCTTAAAATGATACATTTTCTCAGCTTAAACGTATGACCCTGTCATCTATGTTCTATTCAGAATAAAATACTGAAATTTGGCACTTCAACATTATTGCATTCAGTTTGTATTCACAGTTTGTAGTGTCCTACCTTTTTTGAAAACCAGTTTGTATGAAGGTATGTATAAAAGTAGTATGTCTTGATGTGAACAATACCATATATCATATAGTTGCTTTAGTTTCTAGAAAGTGCAATTAAGTAAAGATGATCAGTCATAATTAAACTTATTTCTAGTCATGGATGGTTATTTTGAAAGATCATTCTTTTTTTAAATAAATGTTTCACAATTTCTGTTAAATCAACTTAGGTTTAGGTGCACAAAATCCACCTGAGTTCCGTTTCTCCTCCAATCCCAGCAGGACCTTTGAGTTTAGAGTCAAGGTTGTAGTACTGCCCATTGACCTGTCGAACTGCAAGCCAATGCCTGCGTTTTAATGGAAGGGACACGATTCCCAGTGACACCCTCGATGGAACATTCAAAATAAAACCTTGCACGTTCTCCAGATGCAAACTCTCTACTGACCTGAGACGACAGAGAAATATACATGACATCACAACACATGATAGCATTCACAGTTATAACATGAACAGTGGATGTATGAGTAAAACGGTTTATTTGTTCTGTGTAACTAATGAACAAACGAACCTGCGTTTGTCCCACCACACTGCAGCCAATTCCCGACTCTGGAGAGCTGCCATAATCACGTTCACGTCATAGTTCCCTGTTCCTAGCATAGACCGGTGTGGGTTCACCACACACTGTGGTGCAAGGCTATTGAAATAATTGTTATAACTTGAAAATTTATATTTTTGAATATATATATATATATACATACACTAGTCCTTCTCAAAAAATTAGTATATTGTGATAAAGTTCATTATTTTCTGTAATGTATTGATAAAAATTAAACTTTCATATATTTTAGATTCATTGCACACCAACTGAAATACTTCAGGTTTTTTATTGTTTTAATACTGAAGATTTTGGCATACAGCTCATGAAAACCCAAAATTCCTATCTCAAAAAATTAGCATATCATGAAAAGGTAGTCTAAACGAGCTATTAACCTAATCATCTGAATCAACCAATTAACTCTAAACACCTGCAAAAGATTCCTGAGGCTTTTAAAAACTCCCAGCCTGGTTCATTACTCAAAACCGCAATCATGGGTAAGACTGCCGACCTGACTGCTGTCCAGAAGGCCATCATTGACACCCTCAAGCAAGAGGGTAAGACACAGAATGATATCTCTGAGCGAATAGGCTGTTCCCAGAGTGCTGTATCAAGGCACGTCTGTGGGAAGGAAAAAGTGTGGCAGAAAACGTTGCACAACCAGAAGAGGTGACCGGACCCTGAGGTAGATTGTGGAAATGGGCCGATTCCAGACCTTGGGGGACCTGTGGAAGCAGTGGACTGGGCTACAGGTGCCGCATTCCCCAGGTCAGGCCACTTTTGTACCAGAAACAGCGGCAGAAGCACCTGACCTGGGCTACAGAGAAGCAGCACTGGACTGTTGCTCAGTGGTCAAAATACTTTTTTCAGATGAAAGCAAATTTTGCATGTCATTCGGAAATCAAGGTGCCAGAGTCTGGAGGAAGACTGTGGAGAAGGAAATGCCAAAATGCCTGAAGTCCACTGTCAAGTACCCACAGTCAGTGATGGTCAAGTACCCACAGTCAGTGATGCTCTGGGGTACCATGTCAGCTGCTGGTGTTGGTCGACTGTGTTTTATCAAGGGCAGGGTCAATGCAGCTAGCTATCAGGAGATTTTGGAGCACTTCATGCTTCCATCTTCTGAAAAGCTTTATGGAGATGAAGATTTTCATTTTTCAGCATGACCTGGCACCTGCTCACAGTGCCAAAACTACCGGTAAATGGTTTACTGACCATGGTATTACTGTGCTCAATTGGCCTGCCATCTCTCCTGACCTGAACCCCATAGAGAATCTGTGGGATATTGTGAAGAGAAAGTTGAGAGACACCAGACCCAACACTGTGGATGAGCTTAAGGCCGCTATCGAAGCATCCTGGGCCTCCATAACACCTCAGCAGTGCCACAGGCTGATTGCCTCCATGCCACGCCGCATTGAAGCAGTCATTTCTGCAAAAGGATTCCCGACCAAGTATTGAGTGCATAACTGAACATAATTATTTGAAGGTTGACTTTTTTTTTGGATTAAAAACACTTTTTTATTGGTCTAATGAAATATGCTATTTTTTTTAGATATGGATTTTGGTTTTTCTTTACTTTTTTGCCAAAATTATCAATATTATAACAATAAAAGGCTTGAACTACTTCAGTTGTGTGTAATTAATCTAAAATATATGAAAGTCTAATGTTTCCCCCAGTGCAGCTAACTGGGTTATCAAAGGCGGGCCATGTCTCTCACTGTCTATGGTGAGAGGCATGTAAAAGAACCATTGCTGACTTTCGTAAAGAGTAGCTGCAAAGTCGTCAGCGTGTTTCTGTCCCTTGCTAAAAAGGGTTGTGACAGGAAGGGCATCCGACGTAAAAATCTCTGCCAAATCAAAACGTGCGAATCAGATGGTTCGCTGTGGCGACTCCTGAGTAAAAGGGAAAAAGCCGAAAGGAAGACATATGAAAGTCTAATGTTTATCGGTACATTACAGAAAATAATGAAATATATCACAATATGCTAATTTTTTGAGAAGGACTAGTCTATATATATATATATATATATATATATATATACATACACACACACACACACACACACAGGGATCCCTCGCTGCTTCGTGCTTCAATTCATGCGGCTTCAGTGAATCACGTTTTTTTTTTTAATATTCATCGAATTAAAAAAAATGAGGAAAAGTTAAGTAAAATGCCACAAAACAAGGCCAATTATGCAAAACACAAAAAAGCAACCCAAAACCCCCATCAAAACTACTTATATTTGTATGTGAAGTGTGCCTTTGAGTGTGTGCACGCGCGTGCATGTGTGTGTATTTATATTTTATTTACATCTTATGCATTATTTTTGAATGCTTAATTGTTATCATAAGCATTTATAGTGTTGACTATATATTTATTGATATTATATACACATATACGTCATGGGGGGGGGGGGTCGATTTTGGCGGTTGAGGGGGGATATCAGTCCTAACTAACCGCGGAACGTGAGTGATCCCTGTGTGTGTTTATATATATATATATATATATATATATATATATATATATATATATACACACACACACACACATATACATACATACATACATACATACAGATAGATAGATAGAGACAGAGAGAGAGTACATAAATTACATTGTTAGTTTTGTGCTCAAAGCATGCAAATATGTCCATAGAATGAAGGAGACTTTTCTAAAATCTTAAATTATCTATCTTAAATTGTGTTGATTTCATTTATTCATTCACTTAATCATATCACTAATAATATTGATATGATATTTATATTGAGTGAGAATCACTTATTCATACTATGGTTACTGGGAGGATGGAACCTATTCACCTGAAGCTGGGAAACGATGGGGTACATCTTGAACAACTTGCCAGTCCATCGCAGGGCCACATACATAATCATTCACACTGAAACGCACACCTAAGGGCAATTTAGAACAGCCAGTTAACATACTGTGCATGTCTTTGGACTGTACAGGGAAACCAGAGTGCCTCCCTTTTGTCAATATTGACATTGCCAATTTAAATGAATGAGTTTTATGTATTTGTTTTCTGATTGGAATTAGTAATATACCATGTGAAGCAAAGATATCTCGAGTCATGTAAACTATTGACTTATAAATTGCATTAGATAATTTAAGTTGAATGCCTAGACTTACAGCCTCTCACATAAGTAAACCAGAAATACTCCTTCAGCTCTAATCTGTGATGTTAGTCTTGTCCAGTGGTTCCTTAAGTGGGGTCAGGTGACCATCATGAGCCAATGAAGACTAGTCAAGATGTTGACATTTTTTTTACTTAAACATTTATCTACCACAGTGAAAACCATAAATCCCAACTGTCAAAAATTATTGTTATGTATCCATCAGTGGAGTTTCTTGGGAAAGCATTGGCCTAGTTAATTATAGTTTATCAATGAGAAAGTTTATGGTTTGAATCTCGGCCAAGAGTCTTTCTGCAGGGAGTCTTCATGCTTAATCTAAAAACATGCACATTAGGTCAACCAACTACTATAAATTTCTCATAGGTGTGAATATAGGCAGTGGTGGCATAGTGGATAATACGATGGGATACTGATCCAAATGTCAGCAGTCCAATCCCCACCATCATCACTGTTGGGCCCTTGAGCAAGGCCCTTAACCCTCAATTACTCAGTTGTATTAAAAAAAAGATAACTGTAAGCCGCTCTGGATAATAGTATCTGCCAAATGAGGTAAATGGAAATATTGGTGCAAATAGTGTTTCTCTAGTAGACTGACGACCTGCTCAGGGCATACTCCAGCTCTCTTCTGAAAGTCATCTGGGACTGGCACCCTACAACCCTGATGAGTAAGTGGTACAGATAATGGATTGATTGAGTTCTTATACACAATAGCTTCATGTCTGGGTCCTTTAATGGCATGCTGAGCCTTATGTGTTCCATTAGTGGGAGGTTAAGAAAAAAAATGTTTTCCTTTGGACTTCCCCTTAAATTATAGATCAAATATGGCTATTTCTTCAGGCAGGGCATGCACACTGCACTCAAAACTCTTTCACAGTGTTACAAATACTAAGGGAGACATGTAACTCTGGGTTTACACTAGGGCATGAGGTCTGTGATCTCTACAATTCAAAAAAAGTGTGGACTTCCACAATTTATGAGCACAATTAGAGTATAAAAAAGGGCAAAGTACATGCAAAAAATCAAACTTGAAGGAATCATGTTTCCAAGTTCATCCAGATCCCCTACGATGGCATGTCAAGGTCTGTTGTGCACTATTGAAGTCTATTAAGCTCTACTGCAATTCCCATTCTGTCATGATTGGCATCAAATCATAATTATCACAGCAAGATTTTTTGACTGTGAAATATTTTGCCACAATCAGCGTGATCATCCATGTTCTTTCAAGATCATCATGAATCGATCCCCTGACCCCCATACTCCTCACAATTCTGTCATTCTCACATGGATGTCATGCCCCAGTGTAAACCTAGGGCAGTGCTTCTCAATTATTTTCTGTGGCACCCCCTCTAGGAAGGAAAAAAAAAAAAAAAAACCCAAAACACACAGTTCACGCCCTCCCACCGGCCCCATGAGCGACTATAAATAGTATTATTTGTCTATAAAATTGTTATTAGTACACCTCTGCATAACATTATATCTTTATTAACATTAAAAACAAAAAAGAAAGAAATAAAGATAAAAATAAAGAAAAATATAATTAACATTGTTTTTTAATCTGTAATGGAAAAGATTTAAAGTGCACCAATGTGCCTGAAATTAAAAAAATACATCCTTATTGAAACTCATTTAACAGTTTTAACTCATTCACCTTATTTATGTCTTAATATCTCCATCTCTCTCCACCTTTCTCTTTTTCTGTTAGAAAATGTTCCGTGTTATTTCTTGAGGGGTTGTTTACTGCACTTCATATTGTTTGCTTTGACGAAAAACCGTTACACCATAGTGTGACAATGAGAGCGCCACTGCCAACTACTGGAGTGGAGGTGCAATTACACTTATTTCTCGTGCACTATTCCAGAAAAGCATGTTCCGCAGGCTCATAAGCACTCCCCCGGCATCACACCGCGCCCCTCCTGGCATCATACGCCCCACTATTTGAGAAGCAATGACCTAGGGTTACACTGCTACCTTTGCTGTCACTTCTACCATGTTCATAACAAACATCACATTGTTATACCCCATTGCCTCATATCTCAGTCACACGTCATAACACACCTAACATTATCCTAATAAATCCGAACAACAAACATGGCTATTGGTAGTATTCACAGCTGTCACATAGCTCATTAGCTTTAGCAGTACGCATTGTGCCAGTCTGTACTCCAGTCATGTGCAGAGTTCAGACATGGCTTTGTGGAATGCAGACATAGATGTCTGCACGAATGTCCTCACAGTATACTTGATTTTCTGCTGTTGCTGATACTTCTTGGTACGCATGTATCCTATAACTTTATATATCCCAACTGACCTGGGGGTCAAAGAGTATAGTCTGAGATAAAAGGGAAGAATGTCTGTGTGCCAGTGATTTTAAACTAGTGTCCTTTGGCCACCCAGCCACCATCTATGACAACATCCATCTACAGGACTAGCATATTACTGCACACTCTGTTTTGCACATGTAGAGTATGATTTGGGTGCATTACATGAACAATGCGTGCATGATGCATGCTTCGGCCATTTCGACCATTCAGCCATTTCATTCAGTTCCAATGAAATGCATGGACAGGCTTTTTACAGCCCTGTGACTCACATGACTGATTTCTTTTATTGTCTGAGCAAGTGATGTTACTCACTGCTGTTTGAATGTAAAGAGAATTCCATGAAGTACAACATTTTTTAAATTAATCTCACCTTTAAAAGCAAATACTAATGACATTCTTGAGTCTATCTCAGCCAACTATGGGTGAAGGTGGGGTCCATCATAAAGAGCTCACCAGTCCGTCACAAGGCCAACACACAACCATTTATACTCACACTTAAGAGAAATTTGAAACAGCCAATTAGCCTAATGTGCATGTATTTGGACTGTACAAAGAAACCAGGGTACCCACGGGAACCCACACAAGCACAGAAAGAACATGCAAACTCCACACAGAAACATCTTCACCGAACCCAGGACCATCTTGCTGCGAAGCAGACATGATAACCATTTCGTTGCCCATAACATTATATGACAAATGCATTATATGGGAAAGCAGGCAGCTACATTAGTGCCATAGCGAAATAGAAACAGACTGTGGTTACAGATACAAGATGAATAAATCTATAACAGGTGCTCTGACCACTTGCAGATCTCATCGGCAGCCTCCTTGGTAAACACTTTCTCCTGCAGCACATTGTTCAGTGCATGGATAGCACACAGCTCCAACCTCTGCTTCTCATGAAACACCTCCAAACTGCTCATACTCATATACAGTCATACACTGCTGAGATCCAGCTGGAGAGGATCTACACACACACACAGAGAGAGAGAGAGAGAGAGAGAGAGAGAGAGATAAAGTGGCAGAGACCTTAAGAAAAACATTTACAACTATTCATTCATTCATTTTCTGAACCTCTTTAATCCTAATTGGTGTCACGGGGAGGCTGGCACCCATCTCAGCCAATTCTGGACGAGGGCAGCGTACACCCTGGACAGCTTGCCAGGCCATCACACTACCAACACTCACCTTGGGGTGATTTGGAACAACCAATTCACCTACTGTGCGTGTTTTTGGACTGTGGAAACCTGAGCACCTGGAGGAAACCCATGCAGGCACAAGGAGAGCATGCAAACTCCACACAGAAAAGCCCGAACTGGGAATCGAACCCAGAACCTTGATGCTATAAGGCGGATGTGCGAACCACTACGCCACCGTGCCGCCAATAAGTACCTTTACTTAAACAATATTTTACAAAACTATTAGTTTATCTTATGTTAAAAAATAATTAAATATGTAAAAAAAAATAAAATAAAACACACAATTTCAAGTTCAAACAAACACCGCTGCTACTACTACACATGCTAAAAAGGCGGCTGGCTAGCTAGCTAGCAAGGTGTATCAACTTACCTTTAATCACAAAGTACACTAAACGTAAACACCAGCTGGCTGTAAGTCAAATCTAAACAGTTCTATTCAACCCATCGACAAATAAAAAACAACTCTCTTTAAATTACCACCTGGTATACTGTCTGTTTTTCTGTTACTAGCATGCTGTAATGCCTTCCGCAAAATGGTGAACCGGAAGAAGCCGTGTTATGTTATTGTTATGGTCGTTGTTGTTGTTGATGATGATGATGATCGAGGTGGGCGTGGTGGTGGCATTCATGAAAACCTATCTTGGAGGGATGACCAAACTTATTACACGAGTCTGTTATGACTCCAATGTTCAGCAATCAGTTTAATGAAATTCTGTCCATTTTATTCCAGCTCCTGGAAAAAGTGGTATTTTTTTGATGGAAAACATATAGTTTTGACATTGGCCACAATATATTTTTTTTCAATTTCTTGTAAAAGTAAGTAAAAAGTCCCACATATTTTGTAATTTTTTTTGTTCCTTTTCCCCCACATATTACAAGAAATTACACACACACACACACACACACACACACACACACACACACACACACACAAAAATCCTCTAACAGCCAAATGATGTTTATGGATTAACTACAGGCACGTCACAGATTACCTGTAGCACTACTACCACTACTTATACTACTAGGAGTAGTAGTAGTAATAATAATAATAATAATAACAATAATAATAATAATAATAATAATAATAATAATACCACTACTACGACTTGTCTATTTGTCTGAAGTTATTTTCAAATGGTTACATATTTGTCCTTGAGGCTTGGTGACAGAAAATCTCCTCAAAACTTGAGGACTTCCCTGAGGATTCCGGTGGATCCTTCTTGGTCCAAGCTTGGTCTCAATTTCGATTTATTTGAGTCTTTTATGTGCACCAACAATCAACACATTCATACGATACACCTTTATAAATTCACTGGCCAGGTCTTGGTACTTTTTCAAACTTTTCAAATTTCTTCATTTCTACGCAGCATATCGAATATCAAAGTCAATTATCAGGGTTTTGTTCTTTACCTTATTTAGGTCTGGGAACCTTGCTTATAGGACATGATCTGTTTGTTCGTTATGCTTATTATTGTTGTTATCACTATTATTATTTATAATAATTTAATAATAATAATAATAATAATAATAATAATAATAAAAAAGAGAGCATCCTGAATTAGAACCATCACTTTTCTATGTGGGAGGATTTGTTTGGTTTCTAATGTCCAGTATTGACATGGCGGACTTGCCCAAAGTAAGATTAAATGCATCTCAATTCAGATTATCCCAAGATGTACCCATGTCTCATTGAAGTAAAAGGTAGTGTGAGTCATTGCAGTCATTGTCAAGGTTCTCTCTCTCTCTCTCTCTGTGTGTGTGTGTGTGTGTGTGTGTGTGTGTGTGTGTGTGTGTGTGTGTGTGTATGCAGTAATGTCTGCACATGTGAAAGGTGGGAAAAGACCCTCATGAGGAAACTCTGGCATCAAATGTGACCATGTGGTATAGAAAAGTTTTTATTGATATACCAATCCTATTTCTCCCTAAAATAATTATCCTATAGAGTTCATATATAGATAAATGTATACACATGCATATATATAGTGAATATATTGGGAGTAGGATGGTTGGAAAATGCAGCCGTGAGGGATGGGCACAAGCCAGTGGCCACAAGCTCTCTCCCTTACGCCAGTCCCAAGCCCGGATAAATGCAGAGGGTTGCATCAGGAATGGCATCCGGCGTAAAACAAATGCCAAATAAAATATGCGATTCACAAGAAAAATTTCACACTGGATCGGTCGAGGCCCGGGTTAACAACGACCACCATCGGTGCTGTTAACCAACAGGTGCTGGTGGAAATTGGACTACTGTTGGTCGAAGACGTCGAAGAAGTTGAGGCGGGAGGCGTGTCCGTAGGCAGAGAGAGAAGAGGAAAGGCATGAGTCTAGGACTGAAAGTAGGGACTTTGAATGTTGGAACTATGACAGGAAAAGATAGCGAGCTGGCTGACATGATGCAGAGGAGGAAGGTGGACATACTGTGTGTTCAGGAGACCAGGTGGAAAGGTAGCAAGGCTAGAAGCTGAGGAGCAGGGTTTAAGCTGTTTTTTCATGGTGTGGATGGGAACAGAATGTCAGGTCAGGACTATCCCTGCTACTGGTAAGATGTAACCCAGTACTACCTGCCGCATGGGACGGGTAGATGAGACCCGTTAGCCCTGAAAGGCAACTCATCTAGGAGATGGAAAACTCTGACCCTAAACCTCTACTGCCTTGTGTATCACTCACTTGAGAGGAAGGCTTCGGGAGTAAACCCTGAGGAAAAATCCGGAGATGGAGTTCCTAAGGCGGTCCGCTTCTGACATCAGAAACGTTCCGGCATCTCCTGCGACACTGCTGGTGCCGAATTGTACCAGCTTCTGCTGTTCCTTTGGACCCATCAAAAGTGTGGAGAGGGGGGATCTGCTACATGGGCAACAGCTCTTCCTCCAAAACATTTTGGCCCTGGCTCGTGCCCTGGAGAGGTCACTCCAGCTACGCTTCACAGCATGGAATCAACACGGGAAGCAGCAGATACCAGTTATAAGCCACAGTGCTCGATTGGTGAAGAGCGTGGCACCAGGGGCTGCTTCTGACGGTGGGAGAAATCTTCAGATTTCACTGGATAGCTACCACCCGCCTCAAGCTGGGCAGTCCCCAGTCAATAAGGTGTTGTCCCACCACAGTCTGCCATCCTCATTGGGTGCTTAGGGATCAGGATAAAAACCAACAAGCGGATTGCAAGACCCGCACCAGGCAAAACAACAAACGAAAAAGAAAATAGGCCCCGAGTCCTAAAACTGGGAAGCTGGAACGTCCGAACAATGACACCTGGACTGTCCCAAGATTTACATGCAATCAGTGATGCAAGAAAGACAGCCATCATCAACAACGAGCTATTAAGACTAAATGTAGACATTGCTGCTCTGCAGGAAACCCGCCTTGCCGACACAGGAACACTCAAGGAGAAAGACTACACCTTCTTCTGGCAAGGGAAGAGTGCTGAGGACCGAAGAGAGCATGGAGTTGGATTTGCAGTCAGGAACACCCTGCTGAAAATGGTTGAACCACGAGACAAGGGATCCGAACATCTGATGATCATACGTCTCCATACTTCTGAAGGTTTCGTCACCCTTGTCAGTGCCTATGCTCCCATTCTTACATCTTCAACAGAAGCTGAGGATGAGTTTTATGCAAGCATGAACAACATCATGTCAAACATACCTCCAAAGGAACATGTCATCTTCCTGGGAGACGTCAACGCTCGCGTGGGTGCCGATCACGGTTCCTGGCCTTCCTGTCTAAGACACCACGGAGTTGGCAAGATCAATGAGAATGGGCAGCGCCTCCTGGAGTTTTGCTCCTACAATGGACTGTGCGTGACCAACTCCTTCTTTCAGACAAAGCCACAACACAAGGTGTCATGGCGTCACCCTCGCTCAAAGCATTGGCATCAGTTAGACATGATCCTGACCCGTCGTACCAACATCAAGTTTGTGCACATCACCCGCACATACCACAACGCAGACTGTGATACTGACCACTCTCTCATCTGCTGTAAGATCAGGCTTATCCCCAAGAAATTCCGTAGCTCTAAACAGAAAGGCAAACCCCGCATGGATACCGCCAGCATGCAACTACCAGAGAAAGTTGTGGAATTTGCCAAGTTTCTCCAAGAAGCACTGTCTGCTGAACACCAACACAGCTCTGCCTCTGAGAAATGGGATCACATCCGAAATGTCATTCAGAAAACAGCCTTTGCGACCTTTGGGAAGAAGACCTCTAAGAACAATGACTGGTTTGATGCCAAGTCCACTGAGATGTCCCCTGTGATTGAAGCAAAACGTGCTGCTCTTGCTGAATACAAGCGCTCCCCAAGTGAGAAATCCCTGCAAGCGCTCAGAGCTGCCAGAAGCAAAGTACAACAGACTGCAAGACGTTGTGCCAGTGAATACTGGCAGCAGCTCAGTGCCTCCATCCGGACTGTAGCTGCCACAGGCAACATTAGAGGAATGTACGAGGGCATCAAGGCAGCTCTAGGGCCCACACAGAGCAAGACAGCCCCACTTAAGTCCACCAGTGGGGAGATGATCACAGACAAGGGCAAGCAGATGGACAGGTGGGTTGAGCATTACTCAGAGCTGTATTCAAGTGAGAACACAGTTACCGCTGCAGCCCTCAATGCCATCGAACCTCTACCCATCATGGAGGAGCTAGATGCTAAACCAACTCTTGCCGAGCTCTGCAAAGCAATTGACAGCCTAGCCAGCGGAAAAGCACCTGGTGCCGATGGCATACCACCCGACTTAATAAAGTGCTGTAAAGATACCATACTACAGCCTCTTCATGATGTCCTATGCCAATGTTGGAGAAAGGGAGCTGTGCCACAAGACATGAGAGATGCTAAGATTGTCACCCTCTACAAGAACAAAGGCGAAAGGAGTGATTGCAACAACTACAGCAGTATCTGTCTCCTGAGTATTGTGGGAAAACTCTACGCCCGTGTCTTGCTTGTGCGCCTTCAAAAACTTGCAGAGCGCATCTACCCGAGTCCCAGTGCGGTTTCCGATCTAAGCGCTCAACAGTGGACATGATATTCTCCTTGCGCCAACTTCAGGAGAAATGCAGAGAACAACACAAGCCACTATATATAGCCTTCATAGACCTGACCAAGGCCTTTGACCTCATCAGCAGGGAAGGACTTTTCAGCATCCTTGCAAAGATTGGTTGCCCTCCTAAACTTCACAGCCTCATCAGATCCTTTCACGATGGCATGAGGGCAACAATCCAGTATGAAGGCAGTATGTTCAACTCATTCGACATCAAGAGTGGAGTGAAGCATGGATGCGTTCTTGCTCCTACTCTCTTTGGAATCTTTTTTGCCATGCTTCTAAAGCATGCTTTTGAAACTGCAACTGAAGGTGTACATCTACGAACAAGATCTGATGGTCGACTTTTCAACCTCGCTTGACTGAAATCGAAAACAAAAGTGAGGGAGAAAATTGTTAGAGATATGCTTTTTGCTGATGATGTTGCTGTGACTTCACAAACTGAGCATGAACTTCAATGCCTCATGGACAGGTTCTCCCAGGCCTGCAAAGACTTCGGGCTGACGATCAGCCTGAAAAAGACCAACATGCTGAGTCAGGATGTGGAAATTGCACCTTTCATTCACATCGACAATTATCAACTCGAAGTCGTGCACCAGTTTACATACCTGGGATCCACCATCAGTGACAACCTGTCTCTCGATGCCGAAATCAACAAGCGCATCGGCAAGGCTGCTACAACACTGGGACGCCTCACCACCCGTGTCTGGGAGAACTCAAAGCTGACAATTCCAACAAAAATGGCAATGTACAATGCCTGCAATTTCAGCACTCTCCTCTATGGCAGCGAAACATGGACAACATACTCCCGACAGGAGCGCAAACTCAACAACTTTCACATGCGCTCACTTCGTCGAATTCTTGGCATTCATTGGAGTGACAAAGTTTCCAACGCCCAAGTTCTTGAGCGTGCAGGACTTTCCACCATGTTCACACTACTCAGACAACGCAGACTCCAATGGCTTGGTCATGTGCGTAGGATGGAAGAAGGATGTATTCCAAAGGCCCTCCTCTACGCTGAACTCGCCTCAGGCAAGAGAAGTGTTGGCCAGCCGCACTTGCGATACAAAGATATCTGTAAGCGTGACATGAAAGCCCTGAACATCAACACCGAGAACTGGGAAGAGGTAGCAGCTGACCGCAGCAAATGGCGCACTACTCTCCAGAAACAACTCAAGATTGGAGAAGAAAAGATCCACGCTATTACCAGGGAAAAGAGAGCCAAGCAGAAGGCTTGCACTCCAGCCATACCATTAAAACTACATCTGCTCCAGACGCACTCGTGATTGCTACTCCCACATTGGTCTTGCCAGCCACAGTCGGAAGTGCCAATAAAAATTGACTCTCTAACGTGCGAAATCCATAATCGGCAACGACTGACGGAGGCCTACTGGATGGGAAGAGAAATAGAGTAGGAGTCATCTTGAAGGAGGTGTTTGTCAGGAATGTTCTAGAAGTGAAAAGAGTGTCAAACAGAGTGATGAGTCTCAAGTTAGAAATTGAAGGCGTGATGGTCAATGTTGTTAGTGCTTATGCCCCACAGGCAGGATGTGAGCTAGAAGAGAAGGAGAGATTCTGGAGTGAGTCAGATGAAGTGATGAAGAATACCTCCAGAGGTGAAAGAGTGGTCAATGGGGCAGCCGTCAATGGACATGTTGGTGCAGGACACAGAGGGAACGAGGAAGTAATGGGCAGGTTTGGTATCCAGGACAGGAACGCAGAAGGACAGATGTTGGTAGATTTTGCAAAAAGGATGGAAATGGCTGTGAGAAATACTTTCTTCCAGAAGAGTTGGAGCATAGGTGACTTATAAAAACGGAGGTCGGAGCACACAGGTTGACTACATCTTGTGTAGGCGATGTAATTTGAAGGAAGTCAGTGACTGCAAAGTAGTAGTGGGTGAGAATCTTGCCAAACAGCATAGGACAGTGGTGTGCAGTATGACGCTGATGGTGAGGAAGGTGAAGAAGGCAAAGGCGGAGCAGAAGACAAAGTGGTGGAAACTGAAAAAGGAAGAGTGTCGTGTTGTCTTCAAGGAGGAGTTGAAACAGGCTTTGGGTTGTCAGGAAGTGTTTCCAGATGACTGGACAACTACAACTAATGTGATCAGGGAGACAGGTAGGAGAATACTTGATGTGTCCTCTGGAAGGAAAGGAGATAAGGCTACTTGGTGGTGGAATGAGGAAGTGCAGGAGTGTGTACAAAGGAAGAGGTTAGCTAAGAAAAAGTGGGACATAGAGATGACTGAAGAGAGTAAACAGGAGTACAGGGTGACACAGCGTAAGGCGAAGGTAGCGGTGTCAAAGGCCAAACAGAGGGCGTATGGTGACTTGTATGCTCGATTGGAAAGTAAAGAGTGAGAAAATGATTTATATAGGCTGGCACAGAAGAGAAATAGAGATGGGAAGGATATGCAGCAAGTTAGAGCGATTAAGGACAGAGAGGGAAATGTATTGACTGATGACAGAAGTGTGCTAGGAAGATGGAAAGAGTACTTTGAAGAGCTGATGAATGAGGAAAATGAGAGAGAAAAAAGAGTAGAAGAGGTGACTAAAGAGGAAGTAGCAAAGATTAGTAAGGGTGAAGTGAGGAGGGCATTGAAGAGGATGAAGAATGGAAAGGTAGTTGGTCCTGATGACATACAGGTGGAGGTATGGAAGTGTCTAGGAGAGGTATCAGTAGATTTCCTGACAAGAACATTCAACAAGGTTTTATAGAGTGAGAGGATGCCCGAGGCATGGAGGAGAAGTGTGATGGTACCCATTTTTAAGAACAAGGGAGACATGCATAGTTGTGGCAACTACAGAGGGATAAAGTTGATGAGCCATACGATGAAGTTTTGGGAAAGAATGGTGGAAGCTAGACTAAGGGCAGAGGTCAGCATTTGTGAACAACAGTTTGGTTTCATGCCAAGAAAGAGCACCACAGATGCAGTGTTTGCCTTGAGGATGTTAATAGAGCAGTACAGAGAAGGCCAGAGGGAGCTGCATTGTGCCTTTATTGATCTGGAGAAAGCATACGACAGGGTGCTGAGAGAAGAACTGTGGTATTGCATGAGAAAGTCTGGAGTGGCAGAGAAGTATGTTAGAGTGGTGCAGGACATGTATGAGAGATGTAAGACAGTGGTGAGGTGTGCTGTCGGTGTGACAGAAGAGTTCAAGGTGGAGGTAGGACTGCATCAAGGGTCAGCTCTGAGCCCCTTCTTGTTTGCTATGGTGATGGACAGGCTGACAGATGAGGTTAGACAAGATTCTCCATGGACTATGATGTTTGCAGATGACATTGTGATCTGCAGTGAGCGCAGAGAACAAGTGCAGGAAAACCTAGAGAGGTGGAGATATGCCCTGGAAAGGAGTGGGAATGAAGGTTAGCCTCAGTAAGACAGAATACATGTGTATGAATGAAAAGGACCCAACAGGAACGGTGAGGTTACAGGGAGCAGAGATCAAGAAGGTGGAGGATTTTAAGTACTTAGGCTCAACAATCCAGAGCAATGGAGTGTGGAAAAGAGGTGAAGAAGCGTGTGCAGGCTGGTTGGAATGGTTTGAGAAAAGTGTCCGGTGTGATAGGAAGGTATCGGCAAGAATGAAAGGAAAAGTGTACAAGACAGTGTTGAGGCCAGCAATGTTGTATGGTTTAGAAACAGTGGCCCTGGGGAAAAGACAGGAGGCTGAGTCGAAGGTAGTAGAAATGAAAATGTTGAGGTTCTCTTTGGGAGTAAAAGGATGGATAGGATCAGGAATGAGAACATCAGAGGGACAGCACATGTAAGACGTTTTGGAGCCAAAGTCAGAGAGGCTAGATTGAGATTGTTTGGACATGTACAGAGGAGGGATAGTGAGTAATATTGGCAGTAGGATCCTGAGGTTTGAACTACCAGGCAGAAGGCCTAGAGGAAGACCAAAGAGACGATTCATGGACGTGGTGAAGGAGGATATGAAGGCATAAGATAAGATAGGGTGAGATGGAGGCAGATGATTCGCTGTGGCGACCCCTGAAGGGAACAGCAGAAAGGAAAAGAAGAAGAAGAGCTTTCATAGCTTCTTTGGCTACTTGTTCTTCTAGTTTGCTGCTGCAGATGATTTCAATAATCGGAAACAGAATGTGAAGCTTAACTCATTCATTCATCTCTTCACCATTAAATTCAAGATCACTGCAATTGCTTTTATCCACTTGCTTTTAATGCAGGTTATTGTAGTTATTGAGCATTGTTTTTTATTGTATTTACATTTTTTTTCTTATTGCATTTCTTGTATTATATTCTACTCATTTTAGATCATTTGACAGAAAATTGTTGGTTGATAATACTCTCTTGTAATCTGCCTCTTGTGTTGTCTTTTGCCAAGATACTCAGTAATTGATCTGGTTAAATAAATGTTCAATAAACGAATTAATTTAAAAATAACTTTTCAGTAAAGTCCGAATTTTTTTCAAAACATTTTTATTAAAAAAATTACTGATTTAATTTAACTGACACAAGCACAGAGAAAATACTTCAATATTTTCAATCAAGAATGTGTGTGTGTGTGTGTGTGTGTGAAGGAAGATGGAGAGTAATTGCTAAAACTTCTTAATTTTCCTGATTAATACAGTAATATTACTAATTACTAATTTCAACTGAAATTAGTTTTATGATCTACAGTCAACATATTCTTTGAAAAAAGTTAAAACTTAAAAAGGTTATCATTTTTAACTTCTAAATATTTAATTGGACATTAGGTGTGTAATAGATGGACGTTTCGATTTTACTTTTTTCTCTGTTTACAATTACAAGAGTGGCTTTGCATGCTATTGGTTGCGCGTGCGTTTAGAGCGGGTGTGAGTTTTTCAAACGTACAAATCAAATTCGAGTATATTTCGCTGTTGCGCTTCAGCCGGTTTGAGAGGCGACCCAGAGTAGGTACGTAACGACCTGTACATGATATGATTGGCTAGACTGGTTGAATTGTTTGTAGACGTATTTCTTCATCAAACAGTGATTGGCCAACTCTTGCTTTATTACGCGTTCGTATTTTTGTTCCTGTGTTAAAAACCGCTAGCTTGTTTAATAACAAGGCCATTGTTGGTGAAACAAAAAACCCTTATAATTATAAGAGACACATTTTTATTTATAATTTAGCTGTTTAATCGACAGTTCCGAGCTTGACTGTAAAGTTTTGCCGTCGAGAATCTAGCAGGGCTAATAGTGAAGTTAGCTTTAGTCACTCAGCTAGATAGCTTTTTTCTCCTAATTTAGAAAACCGAATAGACTTCCACATAGTTTGGCGTCTTTAAAACACAGACAAGGGTTTCTGTGTGATAATTTATTGGGATTTGATTTATCTGGCGGTATGTTGAACCCTGTCACTACCCTGGAGGTGTACTAACTAAAGTCAGTGTAACTTCATCTACAGTTAGCTAACATTAGCATTGAACCCCAGCGGCCGGTGAGCCTCGGAACAAGCAGCTGTTTGGACTGGATTCAGGTTCACTGCTTCAGTTACAGTCGTTATGGTAAGTCCGACCTGGTCATATCAACAAGTGTAAATACAACTCGTGTGTTCTAATGCCAGCTCCATTAAATTCCAACCGGGTTGCCTGGTCAGCTAGCACTAGCCTACTTTATTAGCGTTAGTTAGCTGAATGCTAAACGACGTGTACTTCCCCGTAACAGATTATCTCGGTGATGTAACTCAACTCAGGCGATGTAAAAAGCTACACGTTCACATTACGTCTTATATTATTATTTGCTGATCAATTGTTGGGCAGTCAGTTTGCCACATATGTGTGAATTCCCATCCCAGGGAACTGTCTGGTTGCACCAATGGACATATGCGGTGTGAGTGTCAGGAAACCGCGGGATAACTTAAATTTAAGGGCAGGCAGGGATTTGTATATACGTTTTTATCTTTAATCCTTTTTCTTTTGTTGACGCTAAAATTACTTTATAAATTGAAACTATGACCAAATTATGCAATATCAAACTTTGTGCTTAGTTTATTGTCTTTTTTTGTTTGTTTGCTTCTGTTTTTGTATTGAACATTTGCAAAAGGACACATGTACTAATTAAGCTGCTCATGCTAACTCTTGAGGGGGAGAATAGGTAATGCTTGCATGAAAAAGTCACCAGATGACACTACAGAGCGGTGGTCACCAACCTTGTTACTGGAGACTTCCAGGAACAAGGCTGATGTTCGACCTCCCTGAAGAATGATGAACTTGGAAACATGATTACTCCAAGTTTTTTCTCTTGGATCACCCAGTGTCCTTTTTGTGTGCTTGGAGCTCCACACTTTTTTAAATTGTAGAGACTGTGGAAATCATGGTGCCAGTGTAAACCCAGTGTTTGATTTAGATCAGAGAGAAATATCTGCAAATAGGTTGATTTACATAAAAGGCATTGGTGTCCACTACCATACCCAAATTTGCATGTAACATTAGATTATTTGCATATGAAATAAAGATTAAACACACTGATTTTTACTTTCAAGTTTAACAGTTATTGGGAAATAAGCATCATGTTACTTAAATGATTTTGTACCTGTAACCAACTGAATTTGATTTTGTGTAAGTTTTTAATTTTCTGTAAGCTTGCATGGCATTATAATTTAGATGCATGGCATGCTGATGTCACATGCTACCATAAACCTTGTCTTGAAAGGACATTGAGGAAGAGTGCCTTTCGAAAATGCCTTCAGGTCAATATCCTGTTTCATGAAACAGCTGTCTGTTTATGCAGCAAATCGACTATGCAGTAACATTCTGTTTCAAATGAAGCCTAAGTTATGAAGTATTTGACCTCCTGTTTTGTCCTATGCTTAAGAGTCTTAAGGTGTGAAGGAGTAGCGGGTCTTCATTGTTCATTTTGTGTTTCAGAATGCTTTACATGTTTTCTACTCGTGACAGGTCTGGACAACAGTCTCGTCTTATGTAGCCATGTCTTTTTAATGCATGCGGAGTGCGAGTTTGTCTTATGAAAATATGCAAGGGGGTCCTTGGTCAAAAAGCTGTCATCTTTAGGATAGCAGGTGTTGCTCCAGAGACCCATATATACTTTTCCAAAATTGATGTTGCCATTACAGTAGTCCAATTTACCTTTGCTATGGCCACAGTCCTATGCCACAAGAGACTTTGACATCTGGACTTATTTCTGGTAACATTTTTTGTTGTATTTTAGTCCAGAGCAGGTGATCATCTATCGACTCATTTATTTTCTTAAGCAGCTTCCAGGAGGAGACCAATGCAAGAATGCAAACTGTGCACAGAAGAATCCTGAGCTCGGGAATGAAACTCAGGACCACCTTGCTGTGAAGCAAACGTGCTAATTACGGCACCACTGTGCTGCCCCGCATGGTGTCCATGTCTTATTTATTAATTTTTTTAATTATTGTTTTAAAAAGCCATAGTGTGATGCACCACTCAGTAATATGCTCTTATGAATAGAGCTGCACCTTTGCAATTTTTCCTGTCTGTTTTATTAAAAAAAAAAAAAAAAAATTTGCATTTTAGTAGCAATAACATTTGTGCAAGAAAAGTGAGGTGGCTGTTGATGACATCGCATCCTCTAAGCCTAAGATGCGTACTTGTTTTAGTATATACTACACAGGCACACTGTGCACATTTTAGAATGTGGCAAACTTGTTTTAGTTTTTTTTTTTTTTTTTTTTTGGAAACCCTAAAATAAGTTTAAAAAAAACTAACAAAACCCTCAACAAATGCTGTACAGAAAACTAATGACATTTCAAACTCTGCAATTTTACACAGACAGGGGAACTCCAGTCAACGGATCACAATATCTATATACAGTCTTGTGCAATTAACTGGTTTACAATTATCTCAAACTTGCTTTTCAATTGATAAATGAATGGCAATGAATGCGCTTGTTTACTGAGAATAGCTGATTGAGTAATTTATTTATTTATTTATATGTCACCAATAAAAGTCATTTCATGCACTTGAGTTTACTGCTTAAAATGGCTTCAAGAAACAGTCAGGTTTGCATGCAATTTGATTTAAATGTGAACATGTCATGCAGGAAAAGATGGCATTTATAATGTCACTATGGGCCTAGATTCACTGTAACCAGATACCCTGGAAAAAGGCTTTAAAAAAATCTTTGTGATCACCCCATGTTCCTGCTCTTGGCTGATGGGAGACTGTTATAGTTCATTCATCAAGGTTTGGTGTTTTGTGCATGCTGAGATACTTTTCTGTTTTTATGGTTGTGAAGTGTTATCCCCCTTACAGCTCAAAGCAGTTGGGCTATTTTTCAGTTGTGTGTGGTGTGCCCCTCTCCCCTTTTAAAATTGGCATTCATGTAAACTACAGATTTATTTATTATGAATCGCAGGGGTTCAGGGTCTCTGAAATACTTGAGATTATACAGTTAGGGCCACAGAAATCTCAATTATTCGTAATTCTGGTGTTGTTTGATGTAAACGTCACTTCAGCTTTCCCCCTGTATCGCAGTGCTGGCACATTTATTGTTTGATTAGATAACTGTACAAATGTGTCTTTTTTTTTTTTTTTTTTTTTTTTTTTTTTTTTTTATCCACACTACAGCACAGAATGTAGTTGCTGTTAAGGATGGAATGTGAAAGAATTCTCAATCTCTCCTGAAGGATTCATCTTAGTCTTACAAGTGCCAGTCACCATTTTTGGATACCCTGAGTATTACTCTGGTGGGGTAGAAAAGCAATCACCAGCAATTTTGGTCCCAGATCATAAATACTCATATTTTCATTGTTGGAAAAGGAGCAGAACCCGTCATGGCTGGCTTTTGGTGTTCCATAAAGGAAAGAAAGTATTGAGCATGTTATGTTGATAACGGCATCTGTTTTATCAATGAAAGTTCTTTGTAAAATTCTGGGTTTCAGTTGTCTGAAGGTGCACAATGGAGCTAGCAGACTAGCACTGCAGTGGCCTGTATGTGAACAAAAATGATGACTTTCATTCTGTGAATGAGTGGTGGTCAGGTCTCCTTTTGAAGTGGGAAGACATGGTGGAGTGTGAGATTTTAGAAAGCTGCTATATAGAAAATTTTCTTGGTCCCAACCCAGGAAAAGTTGGAGAATTTATATTTCGGAGTCCAGTACTTTAAAAAAAAATAAATAAAAAAAAAGAGTGGATGACCATTTGCTGAGATTTGAGGCCCACACACTTGTAAATATTCCCCAAAGCAACTCTTATTTTATTGTGTCGGGTTTTTGTGTGCAGAACTCCAATGTGGAGAACTTGCCTCCCCAAGTTTTGAGACTGGTGTATAAAGAAGTATCTGCACTGGCAGCAGACCCACCGGAGGGAATCAAAATTTACCCCAGTGAGGAAGACATCACAGAACTTCACACTGCCATTGAGGGGCCAGGTAGTAATTCATTATCTTGACTTAACATACAATACGATCAAATGTAAATATTTGCCTTTGGTTGGAATGTAGAACTTTTGGCATAAGTACATTTTTGCTTTTGCCTTTAACAGAAGGGACCCCATATGCAGGAGGAGTGTTCAGAATGCGCTTGGTCTTGGGGAAGGATTTTCCTGCTGTACCACCCCGGGGCTATTTCCTGACCAAGATTTTTCATCCAAATGTTGGACACAAGGGTGAGATCTGTGTCAATGTGCTAAAGAGAGACTGGAAGGCGGAGCTTGGCCTCAGGCATGTTTTACTGGTAAGAAGTACAGATTGCTGTCGTATTGTTAAAACGAATTTGAAAATGAATGAATGGATTTCTTTAAAATAGAGCTGTCACAGATGTGACTTGGATCCTGATGTATGTTTCATCACAAGAAAAACTAGAAATGGGGGGGGGTGGAGTTGATAATTAAATATAAAATGCAGGATATGTAAGTTATGAACTATTTGTCTCAGGGGAAGCCAGAAACTGACTCTAATGGAGAAAACAATTATAATACTTGAACTTTTTGGTGAAAGTATCGAAAGTTATATTTCAACAATGTAATAATTTACAGCACAGTGATTTAAAACTTGGGGAAGCCCTAAGTGAACAGGCATTCATAAATTTTTATTTATTAATTTAGTTTATTGACCCTATCGTCTTTAAGATAACCTGTTATCCAAAGAAAACAATTTTTCTTCTTGTGATCTTGTTTCATCTGTCTTCTTGTGGTGAGGTATTTGTAGAAAGACGTAAAGTTATTTTAACCTGTGTCAAGGACTTAATTGAAGAAAAATTCGACATGAACTATATGTCTGCTCCTGTGTCATTATGTTGCTTATTTCATTAATCAACACCATTTTATCATATCTAGATCTCATAGGAGTTATTTTTCTTATTTTTGAGAAAATTATCACAGGAAACCGACAAATAACCCAAGCTCATAGTGAAACAAAAGAAATTAACTCTTTATCTCAAACCTCCCCATGAAAAGGTTGTACAGAAGGCCCTTGACTATTCATGGTTTTGCACTTCTTCATTATATGGCAATATTCGCAGAATACCGAGTAACTGGCACGTGAAATTCAGCCAGTGGCTGTTCTCCCTCCTGCTGATTGGTTGAGATGTATACGCCCCTTTTTTCTCATTTGCGCACAAGTTGTCAATGTGCTTTTTTAGTGTTTTAATTTCAGTTAAGCTCTATGATGCCACTCAAACATCTTCTCTAGCTAAGCGCCAGAAAAAGCTAATGTTGGATGTCTCTTCTGAAGAAACGACAGTTTCCTCTGAAGTGCCTGAAGAGGAATAATCATCTGAATTGTTGTAAAGCACTGTAGTATTAAAATGTTTTTCAATTATTCCAGCACAGTACCTAAGTTAATGTTTGTGTGTGATTTATGTACTGTGCTGTAGCATGTTTATCTTTTTGTTTTGTTTATCCAATTTATTACACTTCAAGTTGTTTTATGTTCTTTTGTGTTTTTGGGGGACTTTGTGTAGACGATGCAGTTTGAAGGAAGTCAGTGACTGCAAAGTAGTAGTGGGTGAGTGTGTTGCCAAACAGCATAGGATGGTGGTGTGCAGTATGACGCTGATGGTAAGGAAGGTGAAGAAGGCAAAGGCGGAGCAGAAGACAAAGTGGCGGAAGCTGAAAAAGGAAGAGGGTCGTGTTGTCTTCAAGGAGAGTTGAAACAGGCTTTGGGTGGTCAGCAAGTGCTTCCAGATGACTGGACAACCACAGCAAATGTGATCAGGGAGACAGGTAGGAGAGTATTTGGTGTGTCCTCTGGAAGGAAAGTAGATAGGGAGACTTGGTGGTGGAATGAGGAAGTGCAGGTGTGTGTACAAAGGAAGAGGTTAGCTAAGAAAAAGTGGGACAGAGAGGACTGAAGAGAGTAAACAGGAGTACAGGGAGACACAGTGTAAGGCAAAGGTAGCAGTGGCTAAGGCCAAACAGAGGGCATATGATGACTTGTATGCTCGGTTGGACAGTCAGGAGGGAGAAAATGATCTATACAGGTTGGCACAGCAGAGAGATAGTAATGGGAAGGACGTGCAGCAAGTTAGATTAATAAAGGACCGAGTGGGAAATGTATTGACTGATGACAGAAGTGTGCTGGGAAGATGGAAAGAGTACTTTGAAGAGCTGATGAATGAGGAAAATGAGAGAGAAAAAAGAGTAGGAGGTTACTGTTGAGGAGCAGGAAGTAGCAAAGATCAGTAAGGGAGAAGTGAGGAGGGCATTGAAGAGGATGAAGAATGGAAAGGCAGTTGGCCCTGATGACATACCGGTGGAGGTATGGAAGGGTCTAAGATAGGTGGCAGTAGATTCTCTGACAAGAACATTCAACAAGGTCTTAGAGTGAGAGGATGCCAGAGGCATGGAGAAATGTGATGGTGCCCATTTTTAAGAACAAGGGAGACGTGCAAAGTTGTGGCAACTACAGAGGGATAAAGTTGATGCGCCATACAATGAAGTTATGGGAAGCAAGAGTGGAAGCTAGACTAAGGGCAGAGGTCATTTGTGAACGACAGTTTGGTTTCATGCCAAGAAAGAGCACCACAGATGCAGTGTTTGCTTTGAGGATGTTAATAGAGCAGTACAGAGAAGGCCAGAGGGAACTGCATTGTGCCTTTGTAGATCTGGAGAAAGCATATGACAGGGTGCCAAGAGAAGAACTGTGGTATTGTATGAGGAAGTCTGGAGTGGCAGAGAAGTATGTTAGAGTGGTGCAGGACATGTATGAGAGATGTAAGACAGTGGTGAGGTGTGCTCTCAGTGTAACTGAAGAATTCAAGGTGGAGGTGGGACTGCATCAAGGGTCAGCTCTGAGTCCCTTGTTTGCGATGGTGATGGACAGGCTGACAGACGAGGTTAGACAAGAATCTCCATGGACTATGATGTTTGCAGATAACATTGTGATCTGTAGTGAGAGCAGAGAACAAGTGGAGGAAAATCTAGAGAGGTGGAGGTATGCCCTGAAAGGAGAGCAATGAAGGTTAGCGTCAGTAAATCATAATACACATGCTCCCCGATTTACGTTCATCCGTTTTACGTTTTTTTCGATTTTACTTTTTTTTTTTGGTTTTTCAAAAAAAAGTCAGATTTTGAGTTTGGACGTACCTACGTAGTACGCTGACGTAATGACGCTAGCGTGTTACCCTTGTGTTAAGACGTCGTCTCTGTGATCTTTGTGTTTACGCTTTTTTGCGGACTTCTGACCAACCATATCTGCTTTGGGTTACAAAAGTGTAAGCCTACTAGCATTGGTGCAAGCCTCATACACGGAGATGAATTAACTATCTGCTCAGATCGGCACAATCTAATGCAGACTCGGTTAAGCAAAGAGAGTTGTAATATGAAAAACCCGAATGTACAAATTACAGAACAATTACAGATATGTTATCTTTTAGCAGAATCCTAAGAGTGTATACTTATTTTTATATTAATATTCATTAGGATTTGTATTTGTTCTTTGTATGTATCTCTTGAATAAACTTGCTTACTTACACAAAAGAAAGAACTCTCTGCTTTGCTGGGATTTACATCAGTGCAGGCTGTGTTCTATACGAGTTCAACGGCACCCTTGTGCACTTGAAAGACCGGAAGTCTGTATAACCCACAGCAAGTACACTCCTTTTGCAAGTACACTACTTTCGGTATTGAGCGATTCACATATTGTAAGTGTTGATTGGCTGTTTTAAGCTTCATGTAAAGTGACTTATTTGAAATTAATGTTGATATTATTTGATATTATTTTACAATGTTATGTTTATAATTGATTTAGGGGTGTTTTGAGATATGGTAATGGTATTTATGGATGTATAGTACAGTATGAGCGTCATATGGCACTGTAACAGCTTGCGTTCACTTTCAACTTGCATTTGGCCTGCCGGAACCAATTAAAAACGTAAGTCGAGGAGCGTCTGTACATGTGTGTGAATGAAAAGGACCCAGGAGGAACGGTGATGTTACAGGGAGCAGAGATAACGAAGGTGAAGGATTTTAAGTACTTCGGCTCAACAATCCAGAGCAATGGAGAGTGGAAAAGAGATGAAGCGTGTGCAGGCAGGTTGGAATAGTTGGAGAAAAGTATTCGGTGTGATGTGCGAGAGGAGAGTGTCAGCAAGAATGAAAGGGAAAGTGTACAAGACAGTTATGAGGCCAGTGATGATGTATGGTTTAGAAACAGTGGTGCTGGGGAAAAGGAGTAACGAGGATGGATAGGATCAGAACTGAGTACATCAGAGGGGCAGCACATGTTAGAGGTTTTTGTAGAGCCAAGTCAGAGAGGCTAGATTGAGATGGTTTGGACATGTACAGAGGAGGGATATTGAGTATATTGGCAGTGGGATGCTGAGGTTCGAACTACCAGGCAGAAGGCCTAGAGGAAGACCAAAGAAGAGATTTATGGATGTGGTGAAGGAAGACATGAAGGCCGTTGGAGTAAGAAAAAAAGATACAGAGGATGGGGTGAGATGGAGGCAGATTATTTGCTGTTGCCACTCCTGAAGGGAACAGCCGAAAGGAATAAGATTTGATTTTGGCGTCTGTCTAACTCTTTCTCCCTGCTTCAGCTGAGGGGTGTGGCTGAGCTGCTTGGGCTGATTGCAGTAGTTCACACCTGAATTCAGTCCTCTCATCTACTCCCAATAAACACAAGCAAGCTCACCAGCATCAGAGGATTATCTCCCATCAGGTTCCTGCTTCCAGTTTTTAAATACTGTACTGATGATGAAGAAAAACACAAACAACATTAAAGTGTGTGCCCTCTTCTTAAGTGCTTTCCCTTTGAATAATAAATCCACTCTGCCATCTTACACTGCCTCCTGCATTCTGGGTCTGGCTGAAAGTTCATTACGTCACACTTTTATGTTCTTTAAAGTTTTTACTTAATCATTACTACATTATATAATGTTGTACTTTGATATATATATATATAATACACACACATACAGACGCTCCCCAACTTACGTTCATCTGTTTTATGTTTTTTCGATTTTGCCCCCCAAAAAAAAGAAAAAAAAGAAAAAATAACATTTGGAGTTTAGATGTACCTACGTGGTACGCTGATGTAATGACTCGTCCATTGTTTACAAACAAGACTGAACGTGCCCTCATTCTTCCCAGTTCAGTTATAGTGTGTGTATATGTATGTATGTGTTATATAGAGTGTTACTCTTATGGTAAGATGTCGTCTCTGTGATCTTTGTGTTTACACTGTTTTGCGGACTTTTGTAATCCTAAGCAAATATGAAGTATAGTCAGAAGTAAAATGAATGAAAACCCGTATCCAGAAAGGAAAGATTCACTGCTGGTGATTCACATCAGTGCAGGCTGAGTATTAAACGAGTTCAACGAAGCCCTTGCTCACTTGAAAGACTGGAAGTCTGTATAACCTGTGCTTTGTTTCTAGCAAGTAAATTACTTTAGATATTGAGCACCTCACATATTGTCAGCGTTGATTGGCTGTTTTAAGCTTCATGTAAAATGACTTGGCTCAGGTTCATGTAATGTGTGAGTCAGCTCCGCTTCATGTGAAGTGACCGTCCGTCGACCATCGGAACCATTTACAAGCAAAGATCGCATCATAGAGGATGTGAAAGGTTATGTTTGATACTGTATTTGATGAGTGAATTTGATTAAAATTTATCAATTTGAAATTATTTTGCTTGAATTTAATTTATTTGAAATTAATATTGATATTATTTGATATATGATATATTTGAGATTATTTTACAATGTTATGTTTATTATAATTGATTTATGGGTGTTTTGAGATACGGTAATGGTTCTTATGGATGTATAGTACAGTATGAGCGTCATATGTCAATGTAACAACTTGCGTTCAGCTGTCTGGAACCAATTAAAAACGTAAGTCGGGGAGCGTCTGTATATAATTTTACCAATAAATGTCACAGTACAAAATTAAAACGTTTTTACTTAATTACTACATTTAATACTGTGTTAATGAGTAAGACTGTCTGTAGCATATGTTTGAGAAGCATATTTTAGCACATGTAATATAATACATAAGGTTTTATTTCCGGTTGATCATTTGCGCATGTAATATGATGCATAGGGTTTTACTTCTGGGTACAGAATTTGTGGGAGTGGCCGGAACCGAACCCCCATGAATAACGAGGGCCTACTGTAATTATTCCATTATTTTTTTGAAAATGTGGGGGGGTTAGGAATGCATATCTGGTTAGGAGCTATATATAGAATGTGATTAGCCTGCTCTATGGAGCATGTGGATTGTTCCAAACATTTGCTTTATACAGAAATCACAGGTCTCTTTGATTAATGTGTGCATAGTGGGCCCATTGTAAATTGAAGAGCTACCTGTACACACAAGCAAATTGCTGTGAATCATGCATGCAGATGCAGAGACTATTGATGAATAGTCCAGTATACTGTATGTTCACAACTGGTGTGCTCATGAGTGACTTCACATTTGCCTAAAAACCCTCAAATCACCACATACGGTAAACAACCCTATAAAAAGCAGTGTCCTAGTGAAGGTGTTGCTTGTTACTGATGCTGTAGAATATATCAAGAAGTCTTTAATATTGAATTTCACCAAGTTATTTTGTCTTGAAGGTTTTTGAATTATGTGCGCAATCCGTTACCCCATTTATAATTTGGAAATTGTAACTGTTTGAAAATTAACTTTCTGAACTTTTCTTTTTTGTGCTGGGGTTTCTGCTACACAATACAGCAATACAACTTTATTTGCATTTCACTCTACAAGTTTTACAGAATAGAATTGCAATATTCCGAGGCGACTTTCATGGTTAATCGTGTTTTGGAGAGATTATCTTGTGAAGCATATTTTGTATTATAGGAGTGAATGTTTTTTGCATAATTAAAGTAATTCGTAAATATAGAGGGTAGTTAATTTTTATGCCAGCGATGTAAGAAATCCTTAACATTCATCATATTTTTGAGCTTCAAGTCTTGAAAATCAAAGAGGTCATAAGTGGAAATGCACTATCTGCATTGCTGCCATATAAGGTAGCAAAAAAATATGAACAATTTGTTTTGCTTCTGAAGTTTTTAAGTGTGACTTACTTGGACTCCCCCATGCTAATTTTGCATATGAAAGGTATTGGCTATATAAGGTTATAATAGAGCTGTTTGAGTTGGGGGAGAGAGAGATATAATGCTGGAGTTTATAGAATATACTGGTATTTCTAGAAATTTGAGAAAAGACCAATGATAAATGTTTATTCCAATTCAGGTTATCAAGCATAACACGAAGGTATTATATGGGTAGTTCTCTTTAGCTTGCATTTTGTGCCGTCATTATTGGGTAGGTCTCTAATTTCTGATCTCTCTCTTTTGTTTGATTTTATCATCAATTTAGTTTTGTCAAAATTGATGGCAAGTTTATGAATGTCACACCATTTCTTCACATTTATTAGCTCTTGATTTGATCATGGTTTAAAGATCCTTAATATTAGTAGAAGTAGCAAAGATGTTGGTGTCATGTGCAAATATACGAAAGGAGTGTTTACTTGAGCAATTTGGTATGTCGTTTATATACAGTAAGAATAGCAAAGAACCTAAAATGCTGCTCTGTGGGATACTACAGATCATTGTTTTCATAGATGATTGAAAATTTTCAAAAGACACATTGTTGTCTCTTTGTTAGGTAACTGGAAAACCACTGAAGTGGGGTGCCCCTTATGCTGTACTTTTCAAGTTGTCCTAATAGTATATTATGATTTACTGTATGGAAAGCCTTAGAAAAATCAAGAAATATCCCACAAGTAAATAAGTTGTTGTCAATAGTGTGTTTCAGGTTATCTATGATTTCTGCAATAGCTTGCTCGGTTGACATACCCTTTCTAAAACCGAATTGAAATTCACTAAAAATGTTTATCTATATAATTGATAAATTGCTTGTGTGCTAGTTTCTCAAATATTTGAGTGAAGCTGGACAGAGTTGAGATTGTGCGATAGTTTGTTGGATCAGTGGCTTTTCCACCTTTATCCACTGGAGTTACTTTTGGTATTTTTAAAATATCTATATAGCAATGTATATAATCTATATAGCAGTGGTTTTTAACCTGGGTTCGATCAAACCCTCGGGGTTCGGTGAGTCATTCTCAGGGGTTCGGCGGAGGTCAAGACACACACCAAGACACACATTCATGACGACATGTCCCGCTCGGCCATCACTGGCTGCAGGTGATCATGATGCATTGCTTTGCCAATCTGTGCTGCAGCAAATTTGATGTGCTCAGTAGTCGAATTGTGACTGTTTTGATGGTACGTCGTGGGATTTCTTTTTTTAAAGTTTTAATCCATACTATGTTGAGCAAAAAACAAGTGGTCAGCGAACATGTACAACATGGATTCACATATATAACGGAATCAACCCTCCGCTGATGTGTATATAATATCAATAAATACATATTCAACACTATAAATGCTTACAATAACAAACATTAAAAAATAATCCATAAGATGTAAATAAAAAAATAAATACACACACACAGACACGCGTGTGCACACACAGATGCGCACTTCACATAAAAATGTAAGTCATTTTGATGGAGGGAGTTCATGCATTTTGTTGGTTTTGTTCTTTGTACACAGTGATGTTAATGCACGGTTCATTTTGGTGCACCAGTAAAACCATATACCCATGTCTTGAAATTAAAAAAAAAAAATCATTTTATTTTTCAGTAAAGGATTCGGTGAATAAGCATATGAAACTGATGGGTTCAGTACCTCCAACAAGGTTAAGAACCACTGATATAGAGACAAAACCTTGTGCCAAGGAGTTATTGAACTAATGTTCAAGCTTCACTAATGTGTTTGGATGCTAACTTTCAACATTTAGCTTGTATTCCTGTGGTGGATTTATTTAATCAATTAAATCAGATGTTTCATGGACATAAATGCTCCTAAAGGTGAAACTATTAAGGAAAGAATGCTTAATATATGAGCCTGGGTCAGCATTATAATATAGTATGCAGCCGATTTTGGATACGTAATGTATAGTGGCATGAGTTGAAATGCATCCATAGCTGAACAGTTTAGAATAGACATGAAGTAAAATTGCCCTGGGCAAACAAAACGGAATGATGAGCTACTTGGCACTCGGCATCGATTTCCTGGTACTCCCTGAAAACCACTTCATCCTTCTGCAGTTTTGCATGATCCAAGTCTTGAAATGGGGTATACTCCAGATTGGTCTTCAGATGCACCTTTTTTATACTATTTTTGCTTTATGTCTGCAGTTTGCAAATGCCAAAAGCAATAATCACTCTTAATTATGCAAACATGATCAACAGTAAATGTACTTGAAGCTTTACCGTCTATTTTACCTGTTATTGCACTTTTTTACCACTAGGGTTTCCTGCAGATGCATGGCCAGTAATGTTCTTACATCCTCACACATTCGCCAACAAAAGTACTAAATTGCATTCAGTTCACAAACATGTTCGTACTTGCTTTGCACCAAGTGTACACACAGATAATTCCCCTCAGTAAGAAATACATTCTCACTTTCTTGGAGATGGATAGTACCACATAAGAAATGAAGTATTAGACGTTTGAAGTCTGATGGTCTTCTTTTGAGCAATTTTTAAGTTATTGATAACAGATGATTCAGTTTTTTTGTGTGTGCCATTAAATAACTTTGTGCCTGAAGGTAAGCTAAATAAACTGGTGAAATCTGAAGAGTTCTAACCTGTAATGTGTCTATTGAAATTTGTTTTCATGGGGGGGGGGGAAATTCATTTGAAGGTATTGAGACCCATATTGCTTATTTATTTCCCCTTCCCCCAGTAATTTGCTTATCCATGTGATTCAGCAGTTATTACCTGCCAATCAATTTACAAAAGTTTCTATTGTGTAAAGACCGCTTGTAACGCAAACGTGAAAAGAAAACAGCTTACAAAACTTTTTTTTTTTTTTTTTTTTTTGAGCCACCTCTTTAAAAATTGACATTTTCTTATTTTCCTCAGACTATCAAGTGCTTACTGATCCATCCAAATCCAGAGTCTGCTCTGAATGAGGAGGCTGGGCGGTTACTGTTGGAGGACTATGCAGAATATGCCTCACGTGCTCATCTTCTTACTGAGATTCATGCAATGGGAGGAAGTTCAGGAGCTCCAGAGCCTGGTGATGGGCCACAACCCAAGAAACATGCAGGAGATCCAAACAAACGTGCAATTACAGCTGGTGCTCCAAATACAGTTGCTACAGCCAATGGCACAAATGGTAGCAGTGCAAGCAGCACAAGCAGTAACAATAATACTGCAGTTGCTAAAAAGAAAACGGACAAAAAACGAGCTTTGAGGCGACTATAATGGTTAATAATCCTTTTTATTTCTTTATTTTTGTCAATATAAATATTGAATTGAGACCATATTTTTCTCCTTTTTCTGATTTCTTCTACAAGATCTCCTTTTTATTGGTTTTGAGGCTAGCTTTCTACATCAGCTTCATTTCATCCATTCATACTCTGCTCTCAGGTTCCTGACTTTAATGATGACAATGTATATCACATGTGGAAAAGCAAAAGTTTTTAGTCAGGCATGTATTGAATGGCCACCGGAAATCTAAGTAACTGTTGTCACCAAGTCAGTATTTTGCCCCTTGCCACCTTTCTAAAGGGGTTTGAAATATCTCACAGGGGCAGATTAAACACCTGTATTTCACAGTAACAGCACCAGGTCCTCTAGCTTTCAACCAGCCATTCATATTGATGTCAAAATTTATGATGGAATCTATTGGGATGGCATGCAGCGGCCCCTTTTGTAGATGAGTAGTACCTTTTGGTTGAATGAAACTGTACCACTGAGGGTCACTGATCAAGTTTCAGTAGCATGTAACTGCACGTAAAATGTGCTCCATGGATTTTAATTAAAGATGAGGACAAGAAATTGATTAAATCTCCAGGTGGTTCAGACTAGTAGTTAGTGGGTGACTAAGCTGATGGTTGATCTGGTCTAATATGTTGCATCCTGCTTTAATTGTGTTGCATGCAAGACAGGCACTGGGCCTGTTTGCTCATACGCTGGGTGATTTTTTTTTTTTTTTTTTTTTTTTTTTTTATAATTTTTTTTTTTTTTAATTAAATAAATAGATTGGGCTCTTTAAATTAAAGAATTTCTGGATGACTTCATGTTTGAATACTATTCTGGTCTAATTTAATCACAAAGACTTGTTACAGAAAGTAGGTGTAAAGTGCAACTTTGTCTTGTCACAATTTTCTACAGCCTTGATGCGTGGTAAAGTAAGAAGTTAAGAAAAAAAAATTATAGAATGGATAAAAATGTGGTAAAACACCCCCCCACCTTCTTGTGCTTTTATGTTGTCTGTTCTACATATTGCCAGTTCAAACCATGCATGTGGCAGCTTTATTTGTATCTGGCTTTCTGCCGAGATTATGTCCATGAACCAGAAGAGATGGATCAAGGTCATATTTTTTTATATATATATATATCTAGAATGAGACAGGCCCTTCATGATTTAAGAAACCGTTATGCTATACCATAGTCATTGCACACATTTTTATTTTTATCCAACAATGTGACTTGTTTTTAAAATGTTCTAGCTGTAATTCCCCTTGAACTTGTATAATAGAGTTGAATTCCACTTCTTCTGCTTTCAGCAAGGAAACGTCTCATTTAGTCACTCTTGTCTGTGGATTTGCATTCAGTGCACATCCAACAATGTCCGTTTTGTTAACACGTGGGGCCTATATTTTCCAAGGAACCTGTCTTTTTATTGGCTCTGGGCTTTGTTAAGACCATGCATACGGGTAAACTTTTACCATTTTGTGAGGCTTTGTGTTGGCTTTGGGGAAGTTGTGTCCATTTAAGTTATTTAAATTAAAAATAAAGTATCTTCTGTTATGTAAGTTGTTGGACACTAAATTCTTTTTTTTTTTTTTCCTCTCCCCCTTTGTGTTGTTTTGAAATGAGTTTATACCTACAACACAGATTCCCAAAAAGTTGGCACAATGTACAAATTGTGACTAAAAACTGAATGCATTGATATTTCAATATTTTATTCTGAATAGAAACATACTAGTAGATGATTTGGTCAATTTTTTACTGAAAAAATGTATCATTTTAAGAAAAAAAAATGTTAATTTTAAATTTCATGGTGTCAACAAATCTCAAAAGCTGGCACATGTAGCAATAAGAGGCTGGTAAAGTCAATTGCACTTATAACAAATAGCTGGAAGACCAATTACCACTAATGAGGTCTATTGGCAACATGACTGAGTATAAAAAGGGCTTCTCAGAGTAGCAGTGTCTCTCAGAAGTGAAGATGGATAGAGGATCACCAATTCCTCCAATGTTGCTCAGGAAAATAGTGGATCAATATCAGAAAGGTGTTTCCCACTGAAACATTGCAAAGAGTTTGAAGTTATCATTATCTACAGAGCATAACATATGAAGATTAAGAGAATCTGGAACAATCTCTGCATAACATACTGGATGCCCGTGATTTTTAGCCCTTAAACGGCACTGCATCACAAGCAGGAATGCTACTGTAAGGTAAATCATAGAATGGGCTCAGCAATACTTCCAGAAACCATCGTTGGTGTACACAATCCACCGTGCCATCCGCCATTGCAAGCTGAACTCTACAGTACAAAGAAGAATCCATTTCTAAACAGGACCCAGAAGTGCAGGTGTTTTCTCTGCGCCAGGGGTAATTTAAAATGGAGTGTGGCAAAGTGAAAAACTATTCTGTGGTCAGACGAATCAAGATTCAAAGTTCTTTATGGACAACTGGGACGCCGCGTCATCCACACAAAAGAGGACAATGACAGCCCAAGTTGTTATCAGCGCTCAGTTCAGAGGCCTGCATCTGTGATGGTATGGGGGTTGCATGAATGCGTGTGACATGGGCAGCTTGCACATCTGGAAAGGCACCGTCAATGCAGACCGGTATATTCAGATTCTAGAAGAATTCAGAGAAGACATTGCGTTTTTTAACATGATAATGTCCTTGTCCCAACTTTTTTGAGATTTGTTGGCACCATGAAATTTGTGCTCAACATGTTTTTCCTTTTAAAATAATACATTTTCTCTGTTTAAACTTTTGACCTTGTCATCTATGTTCTATTCGGAATGAAATAATGAAACTTAGCACTTCCATGTCATTGCATTCAGTTTGTATACACAATTTGTATAGTGTGCCAACATTTTTGGAATCCGGTTTGTACTACAATTAAATTTTTTTTATTGCTATTCGAAGGCATTGATTTGATTTAAATAATTGATTATGATTCTGTGACGCTGGGAGCATTTCAGTCGGACCCATAGATGCAGGAGACCAAATGCGAGGATACAATGACTTTTATTGAGCACAGGGGAAGCACTGGAGAACGGAAGGTTGTGATCACCGTGGCGTTGAGGGGGGGAAAAACACAAAACCAAAATCACTGGGAGAATATCAATGCGGGAAACTGGTTGAGCACGGATCTGGGAACCAGGAGCCAGAGAGATTATGGGGAGACAGAATCGCATGGAGGGAACAATCTTCTGACTCTGGAGGGGGAGCGCGCCGCTCCTCTTTATAGCTCGTTCATAACTTAGTGAATTCAGGTGCGCTCTCAAGATTTCACCTGTGTGTGACAGCTACGCCCCTCATCAGCGCCTGCAGTGTATAGGGAGAAAGAGAGAATTAAACGCCGCCAACTAGCACAGACCATAACAGTACCCTGCCCTAAGGGGTGCCACCTGGCGCCCGACCGGGATTGTCCAGGAACCGATGTGCGAACTCTGTCAACAAGTCTGGGTCCAGGAATGTTCCTCGGGCCCATACCCTTCCCAGTCCACCAGGTACTGGCACTCCTCAACCCTGCCTGCGCACGTCGAGGATGCGATTCACTGCGCATGACGGATGTCCATCAACCAGCTGGGGAGGAGGTGCTGGGGGGGGGGGGGGTGTCGGTGGGGTGGTGTCAGTGGGGTGGTGTAGGGAGCTTTCCACCACGGGCTTGACCAGGGAAACATGGAACACCGGGTGCACTTTGAGTGGGGCTGGGAGCTTGAGTCGGATTGCACTGGGGTTAATGATCGGTTTGATGACATAGGGCCCGATGTATCTGGGAGACAATTTTTTGAGTCGATCTGCTGGATCACGTCCCTGAAGGAGAGCCAAACTCGTTGCCCGACAGTGTAGGGACGTGCTGGGTTCCGTGGCGATCGGTGATTCTCTGATTTCGAGCTATTAACCGTTCCAGGGTGGCACAGGCTTCTTTCCAGACTTGGCGTGCTCTGGGAAAATACGCCTGGACGGATGGAACTGCCACTTCGACCTCCTGGCTGGGGAACAGAGGAGGCTTGAACCCGTTGATCACCATGAAGGGGGACATCCCTGTGGCGGCATAGACGGACAGTTGTGTGAGTATTCAATCCACGGGAGGTGTGTGGACCAGGAGGCTGGGAGGCAGGACGCAGTGCAGGGAGGATCCGAGGCTCTGATTTGTCTGCTCCGCCTGCCCGTTAGATTGAGGGTGGTAGCCGGAGGTCAGACTGCAGGAGACTCCCAGGGTATTGCAGAATGCCTTCCAAACTCTAAATGCAAACTGGGGGTCTCAGTCTGAAACGACGTCCTGGGGGATTCCATGGAGGCGGAACATGTGTTGGACCAGGAGGCCATCTGTTTCATCGCTGAGGGGAGTTTGGGTAAGGCGACGAAGTGGACCGCCTTAGAGAAATGGTCTACTACCGTCAGGATGACCGTGGTGCCCTCAGACGGAGTTAACCCCATAACAAAGTCCACCACAATGTGTGACCAGGGGCGATGAGGAATAGGTAAGGGTTGGAGGAGGCCTGGGCGTGCACGATGGGAGGACTTGTTCCAGGTACAGGTGGCACAAGCTCCAATGAACTCCCTGGTGTCGGCTGTTATGGTTGGCCACCAGAAGCATTGTTGGAGGAGAGAGTGAGTTTGGTGGGCTCTGAGGTGGCAGGCTAATTTGGATGAGTGAGCCCACTGGAGCACTGGGGTTCTGGCTTGCGGGGGAACATATAACCTACCTTGGGGGCACCCGACAGGCTCTGCTAGGCGTCCTGAACTAGGTGTTTCACCTCCCATCGAGCAGCTCCAAGTACACAAGAGGCGGGCAGGATGGTCTCCATGGTGGTGTTTTCCCCCTGGGAGAATTGCCTGCAGAGATCGTCGTGTTTAGTATTCCGGGAGGCGGAGTGGTACTTCAGAGTAAAATTGAATCTTCCCAGGTAGAGGGACTATCGTGCCTGACGGGAGTTCAACCTCTTGACTGTACAGAGGTAAGACAGGTTCTTATGGTCGGTGCAGACCACGAAGAGGAGGGCTGCCCCTTCCAGCCAGTGCCACCACTCCTGGAGCACCAAGACCACCGCCAGGAGATCACGGTTCCCAACGTCATCATTCCTTTCCGCCGGGGACAAGCGACGGGAGAAGGTGCATGGGTGTAATTTTTGATCTGTTGTAGAGCGCTGGGAGAGGACCGCCCCCACCCTTGAGTCCGAGGTGTCCACCTCCACCAGAAACTGCAGCGAGGGGTCCGGATGGATCAGTACGGGTGCATTGATGAATTTCGCCTTCACTCTGTCGAATGCCGCCTGCGCACTAGGGGACCACTGGAAATGTGCTTTGGGCGATGTCAGCTGTGTGAGTGGGGCTCTAGGTGGCTATAGTCCCGCACGAACACTTGATAGAAGTTAGCGAATCCCAGGAACCTCTGCAGCTGTTTCCGCTTCCCCGGAGCTGGCCACTCCGCCATCACCTTCACCGGATCTGGTCTTATCTACCCCTTCTTCACGATGTACCCTAGGAACGAGACTGAGAAGACATGGAATTCGCACTTCTCTGCTTTGGCAAATAACTGATTCTCTAGGAGCCTCATTAAAACCATTCTCATATGACGGAGATGCTCGTCATGGTCCTTAGAGAAGATCAGGATGTCCTCCAGGTAAACAAACAAGCGGTTCAACGTGTCTCTGAGCATGGCGTTGACCAGCGCTTGGAAAACCGCCAGGGCTTTGGTTAGACCGAATGGCATGACCAGATACCCGAAGTGACCCAGGGGCGTGTTAAAGGCCGTCTTCCTCTCGTCCCCCTCCTGAATCCGGACTAAATGGTAGGCGGTTTCCTGGGCGTTTTGGAGGGTTCTCTTGTCGGTGCTCCAATCCTAGCTGTCAGACCCTGCCGTGCTGGGCAGTGAGTGAGGTAATGCCCCTTTTCTGCGCAGTAAATAGAGACCGTTGGTCAGTCACCGATGTCTCTGGCCTTGTGCGGCCCAGTTGCATGCATCTCCCGGAGGAGGGAATTGCAAGGAGGTTCAAGGTGAGACAGCGTTGGGTCTCACAGAGGCGCTCGAGGACGGGTAGACGAGGCTAATCCGCTCTTCCCGGGATCTGTCTTCCTCTCTTAACCGGTTGTCCAGCCTCGTAGTCAGGGAGATCAAATCTTCGAACATTGCTGTCTCATCTCATGCCATGAGCTCGTCCTTCAGCCTCTCGATCAGTCCTTGTTGGAAGGCCCCCCAGAGCGTGGGGTCGTTCGAGCTGCTTTCTACAGCGAGGATCCTGAATTTGATCGCATACTCAGACACTGATTGTGAGCCTTGCATGATCCGCAGTAGCTGAGTTTCGCTGGATGATCGAAGACTTTCTTCATCTCCGAACTGGTCAAAGTATGGGTGGCGACCGCTAGTGCCCAGGACGAGGCTTGATCTGTGAGCAGGCTCATAACAAAAGCGGTTTTGGCTTGGTTGGTGGTGTATGAGAGCGGCTGCTGGCTGAAGACGAGCGAACACTGATGGAGGAACTGTGCACATGAGCCAATCGTGCCCGAATACATGACTGGCGTGGGAATGTGCGGCTCACGTTGCCACCAAGGCGAAGAATGAAGGGTGAGTGGGCAGGGTTGTGACGGTGAGTTGGGTGGTGATGGCGTCCATCCTTCTGCCGAGTTGCACTATGCATGCTGGTGGTTATTCTTTGGAGGTTTTCCACGATTTGGTGCAGGGTGGAGTCTTGTCCCAAGAGGATTCCCTGGTGGGATAATGTCTGCTGGAGTTGGGCGGTCTTCGCTGGGTTCATGTTTGTGGTCAGAAGATTCTGTGACACCGGGAGCATTTCACTTGGACCCAACGATGCAAGAGACCAAGTGCGAGGATACAATGACTTTTATTGAGCTTAGGGGAAGCACTGGAGAATGGAAGGTTGTGATCACCGTGGGGGTGAGGGGGGAAAAACACGAAAAGCAAAAATCACTGGGAGAATAACAACGTGGGAAACTGGTCGAGCATGGAGCTTGGAACCAGGAGCCAGAGAGAATATGGAGGAGATGGAATCGCACGGAGGGAACAATCTTCTGACGCTGGAGGGGAGGGCGCCGCTCCTCTCTATACCTTGTTGATGGCTGAGTGAATTCAGGTGCGCGATCTGGATTTCGCCTGCGTGTGACAGCCATGCCCCCCCAAAAATGTAAATCAATCAAATGCATCTAAAATTAATAGAAAGTGTGAAATTATTGATTTATTTTAACCAAATAAGTTGGGTAATGTTTACCAAGCTGGTCATCATCACAACAAAATAAACCCTTTTTCAGCTTGATTCGAGATCATTCTCAAAGTTTAATTTTGTAAATAATGAATGACTTGTTTCGTATTCCTGATTTAAAGTTACATTTCTGACAATAGTTCCGCAAATTAATGTTGTAAGCTATTTGTATTAAATTACTACTACTTAGTTACTTGTGTGGATCAGGTAGTTTAGTAATTAGCCTGGGTTTTCACTGGGGCCACAATCTCCATGATTAAAAAAACATGGAGCTCCATGATCTATGCACACCTGAAGCACGACTGGGGTATAGAAAGGAGGCAGGATGCATCCAGGAGATGAAACTTGAAGGATTCCGGTTTCCAAGTTCATCAAGATCCTGTATGGTGGCATCAATGTCTGGTAAGCTCTACTACAATTCCGACTTTCTGTCTGGATTGCTGTTGACTTGTAATAAGTCAAACATTTTGTTATGATCTTGATAATTTCCTTCCAAGAACACCCCTTCCCCCAACACACGTCACGATTCCCTCAAATAATGTACATGTGGCCCCAGGGTACTGGGCTCCTGATTGTGGTTGTGAGCCCCTGGTGTGATTATGCCCCCTGGGCAAGTGTGCCTCTCTCATCCCAGCAGTATAAATGGGTACCCATAAAAATACTGGAAAAGTAGCTTGCAATTGATTAGTGTCCCATCCAGGAGTGGAGTTGAACTCCTAATTGAGTCAAGCTACAGAAACTGATGGAAGCTCTGGCTCTGATCCAGTTAGCTTTGGCATTAAGAACAATAAACCAACTACGGTATTTAGTAACAGTTTAAGGGGACTTGTATAATGCAAGGTCTACAGAAACTCAAATAAATTTATTAAAGAAAGATTGTTTTACAAAATAATCACTGATCTGGTGGAGCTGTGAGTACTTGAAATTGTAAGGAGAAATTGTAAGGAGTCGTAGATGGGAATTGTCAGCAAATACATCACAAAACCAAAGGTTTTGCAACACTAGATCATCACACTCTTGAAATGTTCCATTCAAGATTTACTTTCCATTTGTTCTTATAACAATCCCAGCTCTACCAGAAATTCTTTTTGCTGCAATTTGAAGCAAAGATTTTTTCTTGGATCGTGAACAGGTTTATTCAGCCCTGTTAAAAGGCATTACGGTGGGCAGGGAGGAAGGCCTGGGGTGCAGTTGGAGGCCCAGTTCATTGCAAATGTTTTTACTGCTCTGTGCAGGCCACTCATGTTCTACTCCAAACTTGGTCAACTACATCATCTTGGAACTTATTTTGTACTCAGGTGCTGGAATGGGTTTGAGCTTCGTAGTTCCTCTGATGGGGAAATCGTACTGCTATTGCATAAAAAGACATTCTAATAGTGTGTTTCCAACTTTGTGGCAATAATCTAGGGAAGATCCTCATATGGATTTGATGTTCGAGTGTTTACAAGTTGTTTGCTCCATGGTGCAGTTCTGTCAGCAAGAATAATGCCACATTTTTGTTGAGTGACTTAGAATTTTTTTTTAGCTAATTTGAGTCTCCTTTACAAACGTACTTGCAATCTGAAGCACTTGGCTTGTGAATTGAAATGAATTTCATGCAAATATTAGGTGTCAGAGAGCACTGTATAAGTTATTCAGTCTATAGAATTGGCAGTTTATTATATAGTGCTAAACTGAAGTGATCTCTTGGCTGTTTCTGCTGAAAAAGTCTACAATACAATATTGCAGAATTTGAGTTAAATAATATTTCATGAAATCTGTGTATGTGTTTAGTTTGCACGGTGCAGTGGTGGCCTGGTGGTAAGGTGATCGATCACTGATCCCAAGGTTGGGGGTTCAAGCCCCACTCTCAACAGGTTGTCACTGTCCCCCCAGTGTAGCTAACTGGGATATCAAAGACTGGCCATGTCTCTTACTGTCTATTGTGTGAGGCATGTAAAAGAACCATTGCTGACTTTTTACAAAAGTAGGCTGCATAGCTGTCGGCGTGTTTCTACCCTGCGATGGCCTGGCGAACTTTCCAGGGTGTACTCTGCCCTCGTCCAGAGTTGGCTGAGATGGGTGTTAGCCTCCCGCAACCCTAAATTAGGATTAAGCGGTTCAGAAAATGAATAAATGTTTAGTTTGCATTTCTTAAAATTTACTTTCTGGCAGTTTGTCCCATGCCCAGACAAGAGTCACTAAGGTGTGTGTTGTCTCCCCCCCAGGGCCAGGAGGGGCTCAAAGGCGAGTGCCTGGTGGTTGGACCAACTGGGCTTAGCCGGAAAAGAAGACATAGGTCTGCCCTCTCATGGACCCACCACATACATGACATACAATTTATTGCTAAAATAGTCAAAAACACTCACATAATGTAGGTAAGAGACTGAGAAACTATGAAACAGCCACCAAAACAAAACTCAGTGAAGTTATTTCAGCACATGTGGATGAACAAGGAAAAGGTATATTAAAAGTACTGAGGCAACCATGACTGATCTTCACCTAATAAACTAACTAGAGTGATGTGGCTGATGCTTGCTCTATTGGTGTATAAATACAATATTGCTGACTAAAATTTAATTCAGAAACCTTTGGCTTATACCTGTCGGCAAGTGTCAGTGACCCATGCACCAAGTGCTTTGATCTGAAGAATGTAAACACAGCACACACATCATCTTTTATCAAGAGTGCAGAATTCGCACCAATCAAGATAATATCCAACAACACCGACATGGTTGATCTCCATCTTCTGCTTAATCCAGGGTTGAATCACGTGGGCAGTAGCCTAAGCTATGAGGTTCAAACGCCCCTCTCCCAAACCACTTCCAATAGCTTTTTTTGGAGGGAGACACCGAGGCGTTCTCAGACCAGCCGAGAGACGTGTTCTGGCTCAACTCCCGGGGTCTCTTCCCGGTTTGACATGCCCAAAACACCACACCGGGGAGGCATTCGGGAGACATTCTAACCAGATGCCTGAGCAACCTCAACTGGTTCCTCTCAATGCGGAGGAGCAGTTGTTTACTGAGCTCCTCCCGGATGGCTGATCTTCTCACCTTATCTCTGAGGAAGAGCCCTGTCAGCCTGCGAAGAAAGCTAATTTTAGCCACTTGTACCCGCGATCTTGTTCACTGGTATACTTTATCTTGTACTTCCCAAAGCTTGTGACCATAGGTGAGGGTTGGAACATAGATCGACTGGTAAATTGAGAGCTTTGCCGTTCAACTCATCTCTCTTCACCATGACGAACCAGTACAAGTTTCGCTTTATAACACAGGCTGCACTGATCCGCCTGTAGATCTCATAGAAATTCTGTGCAAAAAAATTATAAACAGAATTGGTGACAGAGGACAGTCTTGGCAGACTCCAACCCACACCGGAAATAAATTCGAGCTGTTATTGCCAATGCGCACCAAGCACTGGCGCCAATGATACACAGACTTAATGGCCCGTAACAATGGGTCTTGTACATCGTGCTTGTGATACTGGGAGCTTTCAGTCGGACCCAAAGATGTGGTAGACAGAGTATGATGGTACAAATGACCTTTTTTGAACACCGAGCAAGCACTGGTGTACGGGAATCGTGATCACTGTAGAAGAGGAAACCCGAGAACCAAAATCGCTAAGGGAAAATATCAAAGCGGCAACTGGTTTAGCACGGAGCTGAGAACCAGGGAGCCAGAGAGATCACGGGTGAAAGGGGACAATCTTCTAGTGCCGCTCATCTTTATAGCCCGGTGATGGCTGAGTAGAATCAGGTGTGCTCTCCGGACTCTGCCTGCATGTGACAGCCACGCCCCTCGCCAGTGCCTACAGTGCATAAGGATAGAGAAAGAGAGTTAAAGTCCGCCAAATAACACAAACCATAACCACCACCACCCCACCCCCCACCCCCAGGAGGCGCCACCTAGCACCTGACCAGGCTTGTCCAGGAACCGATGATAGAACTCAGCCAGCAAGTCTGGGTCCAGGATTAGGGAATGAGGGATCCTAGAACTTTCCTCGGGCCCATACCCCTCCCAGTGCACCAGGTACTGGATCCCTCGACCCCGCCTGTGCACATCGAGGATACAATTCACCATGTATGCCGGATGTCCATCAACAAGCTGGGGAGATGCTGGGGAGTCGGTAGGGGGGTGGAGGGGGCTTTCCACCATAGGCTTGACCAGGGATACGTGGAACACTAGGTACACTTTGAGTGAGGTTGGGAACTTGAGTCGGACACACTGGGGTTTATGATAGTTTGATGACATAGGGCCCAGTTTATCTGGGAGCCAACTTCTTGGAGTCGATCTGTAGGGGCAGATCCCTGGAGGAGAGCCAAACCCGTTGCACGACTGTGTAGGGCGACACCGGGATCCGGTGGCGATTGGTGATCCTCTAATTTCGGGCTACTGACCGTTCCAGGGTGGCATGAGCTTCTTTCCAGACCCAGTGTGGAATAGGACTACCACTTTGACCTTCTGGCTGGGGAACAGGGAAGGCTAGAACCTGTTGATCACCATGAAGGGGGACATCCCTGTGGTGGCACACACCAGGGAGTTATGGGAGTATTCAATCCACGGGAGGTATGTGGACCAGGAGGCTGGGAGGTGGGAGGCAACGCAGCGCAGGGAGGTTTCAAAGCTCTGATTCTGCTCTGCCTGCCCGTTCGCTTGAGGGTGGTAACCGGAGGTCAAACTGCAAGATAGGGTGTTGCAGAACACCTTCCAAACTCTAAATGCGAACTGGGGGCCGGTCCGAAACAATGTCTTGGGGGATTCCATGTAGATGAAACCGTGTCAGACTGAGGAAACCCTGTGATTAAGTCCAAAGCAATGTGTAACCAGGAGTGATGAGGTATGGGTAAGGGTTGGAAGAGGCTCATGGGTGCACAATGGGAGGACTTGTTCTGGGCACAGGTGGTAAAATCTCCAACAAACTCCCTGGTGTCGGCTATTCTGGTTGGCCACCAGAAACGTGGTTGGCGGAGAAAGATCAGGAACAGACCTTGGGGGTATCCAACGGGCTCTGGTTCCCCCCGCTGGGCGTCCTGAACTAGGCGTTGAACCTCCCATCGAGCGGCTCCAAGTGCACAGGAGGCGGGCATGATGGTCTCCATGGTGGTGTCTTTCCCCAGGGAGAACTGACTGGAGAGAGCGTCAGGTTTCATGTTCCGGGAGCCGCAGCGGTACATCAGAGTAAAGTTGAATCTTCCCAGGTAGAGGGACCATCGTGCCTGTCGGGAGTTCAACATCTTGGCTGTACGAAGGTAGGACAGGTTCTTGTGGTTGGTCCAGACCATGAAGGGGTGGGCTGCCCCTTCCAACCAGTGCCGCCACTCTTGGAGTGCCAAGACCACCGCCAGCAGATCCCGGTTCCCCAGGTCATAATTCTGTTCCGCCGGGGACAAGCGACGGGAGAAGGCGGCGCAGGGGTGTAATTTTTTATCTGTTGGGGCGCACTGGGAGAGGACCGCCCCGCCCCCCCACTGCCGAGTTCAAAGCGTCCACCTCCACCACGAACTGCAGCGAGGGGTCTGGATTGATCAGTACGGGTACATTGATGAATTTTGACTTCAGCCTGTCAAACACTGCCTGCGCACTAGGGGACCACTTGAAGGGTGCCTTGGGCGATATCAGCTGTGTGAGGGGGGGGGGGGGGCTGCTAGGTGGCTATAGTCCCATACGAATCGTTGATAGAAGTTGGCGAACCCCAGGAATCTCTGCAGCTGTTTCCGCATCCTCGGAGCTGGCCACTCTGCCATCACCTTCACCTTCACTGGATCTGGTCTTATCCGCCCCTTCTCCACGTTGCACCCTAGGAACGAGACTGAGGAGACATGGAATTTGCTCTTCTCCGCTTTGACAAATAGTCGGTTTTCTAGGAGCCTCATTAAAACCATTCTCACGTGACGGAGATGCTCGTTGTGATCCTTGGAGAAGATTAAGATGTCGTCCAGGTAAACGAACACAAAGTGGTTCAACATGTCCCTGAGCAGGTCATTGACCAAGGCTTGGAAAACCACCGAGGTGTTGGTTAGACCAAATAGCATGACCAGATACTCAAAGTGATCCAGAGGCATGTTAAAAGCTGTTTTCCACTCGTCCCCCTCCCAAATTCGGACGAAGTGGTAAGCATTTCTGAGGTCCAGCTTTGAAAAAATGGCCGCGTTGTGGAGAGGGGTGAAGACCAAGTCTATGAAAGGGAGGGAGTACTTATTCTTTACTGTGATACTGTTCAGGCCCGTGTAATCAATGCAGGCTCCCAGGGATTTGTCCTTCTCTACAAAGAAAAACCTGGCGACTACCAGGAACGAGGAGGGCCAGATAAGCCCTGCAGCCAGCAACTCGGTTATATAAGTTTCCATGGCTTCCTTCTTTGGCTTTGAGAGGTTATAGAGTCGCTGAGTAGGGAGCATGGACCTGGGAGTAATTCGATGGTACAAGTGTATGGTCGGTGCGGTGGTAGCGAATGGGGCTGGTCTTTACTGAATGTCTCTTTCAAATTGTGGTATTCCTTCAGGACACCAGTCAAGTCCATATGTTGGTCCTGATGACATACCGGTGGAGGTATGGAAGTGTCTAGGAGAGGGAGCAGTAGATTTCCTGAAAAGAATATTCGACAAGGTATTAAAGAGTGAGAGGACACTTCTAGACACTTCCATACCTCCACAGGTATATCATCAGGACCAACTGCCTTTCCATTCCTCATCCTCTTCAATGCCCTCCTCACTTCACCCTTACTGATCTTTGCTACATCCTGCTCCTCAATGGTCACCTCTTCTACTCTTTTTTTCTCTCATTTTCCTCATTCATCAGCTCTTCAAAGTACTCTTTCCATCTTCCCAGCACACTTCTGTCATCAGTTTCCCTCTCTGTCCTTGATCAATCAAACTTGCTGCACATCCATCCCATCTCTATCTCTTTGCTGTGCCAACCTGTATAGATGATTTTCTCCCTCCTTACTGTCCAAGCTATCATGCAAGTCATCATACACCCTCTGTTTGGCCTTAGCCACTGCTACTTTCGCCTTACGCTGTGTCTCCCTGTACTCCTGTTTACTCTCTTCGGTCCTCTCAATGTCCGACTTCTTAGCTAACCTCTTCCTTTGCACACACTCCTACACTTCTTCATTCCACCACCAAGTCTCCTTATCTACTTTCCTTCCAGAGGACACACCAAGTACTCTCCTACCTGTGTCCCTGGTCACATTTGCTGTGGCTGTCCAGTCATTTGGAAACACTTCCTGGCCACCCAAAGCCTGTTTCAACTCCTCTTTGAAGACAACACGACACTCTTCCTTTTTCAACTTCCACCACTTTGTCTTCTGCTCTGCCTTTGCCTTCTTCACCTTCCTCACCATCAGGGTCATCCTGCAGACCACCATTCTATGCTGTTTGGCAACACTCTCACCCACTACTACTTTGCAGTCACTGACTTCCTTCAAATTACGTCTCCTACACAATATATAGTCTACCTGTGTGCTCCTACCTCCGCTTTTATAAGTCACCATATGCTCCTGTTTCTTCTGGAAGAAAGTATTCACCACAGCCATTTCTATCCTTTTTGCAAAATCGATCAACATCTGTCCTTCTGTGTTCCTGTCCTGGATACCAAACTTGCCCATCACTTCCTCGTCCCCTCTATTGCCTGCACCAACATGTCCATTGAAGTCTGCAGCAATGACCACTCTTTCACCTCTGGGAGTACTCTGCATCACGTCATCTAAGTCACTCCAGAATCGCTCCTTCTCTGTTAGCTCACATCCTGCCTGTGGGGCATAAGCAATAACAACATTGAGCATCTTCTTCTTCTTCTTCTTTTCCTTTCAGCTTTTCCCTTCAGGGGTCGCCACAGCGAATCATCTGTCTCCATCTCACCCGATCCTTTGCATCTTCTTCTCTTACACCAACGACCTTCATGTCCTCCTTCACCACATCCATGAATCGTCTCTTTGGTCTTCCTCTAGGCCTTCTGCCTGGTAGTTCCAGCCTCAGCATCCTATTACCAATATACTCACTATCCCTCCTCTGTACATGTCCAAACCATCTCAATCGAGCCTCTCTGACTTTGTCTCCAAAACATCTTACATGTGCTGTCCCTCTGATGTGCTCATTCTTAATCCTATCCATCCTCGTTACTCCCAAAGAGAACCTCAACATTTTCATCTCTGCTACCTCCAGCTCTGCCTCCTGTCTTTTCCCTAGGGCCACTGTTTCTAAACCATACAACATCGTTGGCCTCAACACCGTCTTGTACACTTTTCCTTTCATTCTTGCTGATACCCCCCTATCACACATCACACTGGACACTTTTCTCCAACCATTCCAACCTGCCTGCACACGCTTCTTGACCTCTTTTACACACTCTCCATTGCTCTGGATTGTTGAGCCTAAGTACTTAAAATCCTCCACCTTTCTTATCCCTGCTCCCTGTAATCTCACTGTTCCTCTTGGGTCCTTGTCATTCATGCACATGTATTCTGTCTTACTGAGGCTAATCTTCATTCCCCTTCCTTTCCAGGGCATACCTCCACCTCTCTAGATTTTCCTGCACTTGTTCTCTGCTCTCACTACAGATCACAATGTCATCTGCAAACATCATAGTCCATGGGGAATCTTGTCTAACCTCGTCTGTTAGCCTGTCCATCACCATAGCAAACAAGAAGGGGCTGAGAGCTGACTCTTGATGCAGTCCCACTTCCACCTTGAACTCTTCTGTCACACCGACAGCACCATGTCCTGCACCACTCTAACATACATCTCTGCCACTCCAGACTTCCTCATGCAATACCACAGTTCTTCTCTCGGCACCCTGTCATATGCTTTCTCCAGATCCACAAAGGCACAATGCAGCTCCGTCTGACCTCTGTACTTCTCCATTATCATCCTCAAGGCAAACACTGCATCTGTGGTGCTCTTTCTTGGCATGAAACCAAACTGTTGGTCACAAATGCTGACCTCTGCCCTTAGTCTAGCTTCCACTATTCTTTCCCATAATTTCATCGTATGGCTCATCAACTTTATCCCTCTGTAGTTTCCACAACTCTTCACGTCTCCCTTGTTCTTAAAAATGGGCACAAGCACACTTCTCCTCCATTCCTCTGGCATCCTCTCACTCTCTAAGACCTTGTTAAATGTTTTTGTCAGAAAATCTACTGCTACCTCTCCTAGACACTTCCATACCTCCACCGGTATGTCATCAGGGCCAACTGCCTTTCCATTCTTCATCCTCTTCAATGCCCTCCTCACTTCACCCTTACTAATCTTTGCTACTTCCTGGTCCTCAACAGTCACCTCTTCTGCTCTTTTTTCTCTCTCATTTTCCTCATTCATCAGCTCTTCAAAGTACTCTTTCCATCTTCCCAGCACACTTCTGTCATCAGTCAATACATTTCCCTCTCTGTCCTTTATCAATCTAACTTGCTGCACGTCCTTCCCATCTCTATTTCTCTGCTGTGCCAACCTGTATAGATCATTTTCTCCCTCTTTACTATCCAACCGAGCATACAAGTCATCAAACGCGCTCTGTTTAGCCTTTGACACTGCTACCTTTGCCTTACGCTGTGTCTCCCTGTACTCCTGTTTACTCTCTTCGGTTTTCTCAATGTCCCACTTCTTCTTTGCTAACCTCTTCCTTTGTACACACTCCTGCACTTCATCATTCCACCACCAAGTCTCCTTATCTACTTTCCTTCCAGATGACACACCAAGTATTCTCCTACCTGTCTCCCTGATCACATTAGCTGTAGTTATCCAGTCATCTGGAAGCACTTCGTCACCACCCAAAGCCTGTTTCAACTCCTCCTTGAAGACAACCCGACACTCTTCCTTTTTCAACTTCCACCACTTTGTCTTCTGCTCTGCCTTTGCCTTCTTCACCTTCCTCACCATCAGCATCATCCTGCACACCACCATCCAATGCTGTTTGGCAACACTCTCACCCGCTACTACTTTGTAGTCACTGACTTCCTTTAAATTACATCGCCTGCACAAGATGTAGTCTACCTGTGTGCTCCTACGTCCACTTTTATAAGTCACCCGATGCTCCTCTCTCTTCTGGAAGAAAGTATTCACCACAGCCATTTCCATCCTTTTTGCAAAATCTATCAACATCTGTCCTTCTGCGTTCCTGTCCTGGATACCAAACCTACCCATCATTTCCTCGTCCCCTCTGTTTCCTGCACCAACATGTCCATTGAAGTCTGCCCCCATGACCACTCTTTCACTTCTGGGGGTACTCTGCATCACTTCATCTAACTCCCTCCAGAATCTCTCCTTCCCTTCTCGCTCACATCCTGTCTGTGGGGCATAAGCACTAACAACATTGACCATCACACCTTCAATTTCTAACTTGAGACTCATCACTCTGTCTGACACTCTTTTCACTTCTAGAACATTCCTGACAAACTCCTCCTTCAAGATGACTCCGACTCCATTTCTCTTCCCATCCACACCATGATAAAACAGCTTAAACCCTGCTCCTATGCTTCTCGCCTTGCTACCTTTCCACCTGGTCTCCTGAATACACAGTATGTCCCCCTTCCTCCTCTGCATCATGTCAGCCGGCTCTCTACCTTTTCCTGCCATAGTTCCAACATTCAAAGTCCCTACTTTCAGTCCTAGACTCATGCCTTTCCGCTTCTCTCTCTGCCTATGGACACGCCTCCCACCTCTCCTTCTTCAACATCTTTGACCAACAGTAGTCCAATTTTTATCAGCACCCTGTTAATTGACAGCACTGATGGCGGTCTTTGTTAACCCGGGCCTCGACCGATCCGGTATGGGGTAATACTTCTGATTTGCATCATAAAAGTTTGGCATTGGTTTTACACCGGATGCCCTTCCTGACACAACCCTCTGCATTTCTCTGGGCTTGGGATCGGCATAAGGGGGAGAGACACTGGTTAGTGCCCCCCCCCCCCCACCTCATGGCTGCATTGCATTGGCAAACTCACAATACAGTGCACCATATTGTAAGTAGTGAGTGATGTTGAACACAAGGAGAGTATTTTTTCTTATGTTTTAGTGACCTTGGAATGCAGATTTTAAATGATATTTTCACTTTGTGTCATGATGTTTCTTTGAGATTTTTGCAAAGAAGAAGCCTTTCCCTTGAAAAAAGTATGTGTTTATCAGAATTTATAGTGGTAGAAAAAATGGAAATTTCATGGTGTAAAAAGTTTTCCAAAGTTATTTTTATCTGGTATTTTTACTTACAGTATACATTTTTGAGTCTGTCAGAGCAGTAAATATTGCTCAGATATACTAACCTATACTGCATAGTTAATTCAGTAATTTCACTCACTCATCTGTCAAACAGTTTACTCCAACTAGGATCGTGGGGAGGCTGCAGCTCATCTCAGCTAACTCTGTGCAAAGGCAGGGTATACCCTGAATGGCTCAGCAGATTATCACAGGGCCAACAAACAATCATTCACACTCACTCTTTGGGGCAGTATGCAGTATGACTCATTAATGTATACTGTTTTCTAAACATAGAGGATTTTACAGAGCTGAACACTGCTCACTCAGGCTTATCTGCATTCATTTCCACTGGAATTTAAATATGGCTTACCATTATAGGACTTTACTATTACATCGAGTGTGGTAGGAATGAGAATTAATTTGGTTCTTGTCCTGTTCAGTCTTTTGTTTCAAACCATCTGGAGATGATAAGTGTCTGAAGGCTGTAACCCAAAGACATCAGCAGATGCTGGGAATTTTCCTGCTTTGACACCCTGCCAGGACTGCAATCCAGCTATTTTATGAAAGCTGCTCCTTCCTAGGGTAATTCGATTTTTTTCTGTGAAAAGAGGGCTTTTTTCTTTCCTTTTTAAAGTGACGATTGGTCCTCATTTTAGCACTGCAAAACAGGATAACTCACTCACTCACTGTACACCCTGAATACCTTGCCAGACCATTGAAAGTCTAACACACACACACACACACACACACACACACACACACACACACACACACACACACACACACACACACACACACCTAGGGGTAATTCAGAACAACCAATGAGCCTAATGTGCGTGTCTTTTAACTGTAGAAGGAAACCCACGCATACATGAGCAGAGCATACAATCTCAACACACAACCCTCCCTCCTAATCCTGGACCCATGACCTTCTTGCTTTGCGGTGGATGTTTTAACCACGACGCCAACATACCCCCCCATATCAGGGTAACCACGTGTTTTGTTTTGTCTCATTCTTTTACTTTATTAACACAATTCTGCAATCCTCAAAGCAGCAGTAGACTAAAGCATTACATCTAATAAATTACAAACCACTAATAAATTCTTGATCTTGGAGCTTTTAACCTGAGCACCTAACAGAATATCAATGTTTAGGATGGTTGTCCTGTGTCTGCCTGCTGTCTCATTCTGCTCACCACAGGAAACGCAATAAGGTTGCCACATTGTTGATTGGATGCTGATTGGCTGTTATGAATTGATGACTTGAATAACAAAAGGCAGCAATAAAAAATGTGATTTTATTAATAATGGAATTGAAACCCACAAAAACGGCTCATATGCCACTGCTCTTACTCACACAGAATAAAAATACACACATTCTAAATTAGGTAGACAAACAAACTTCCGAGTAAATAAATGTTGATACACTGAAATCAGAATATGGTGTTGGCCTGGAAAATGGATACTTAAAAGGTAGCTTTTTAAAAGGATCACATATAACATCAACAGTTCCCTCAGGCAAAATCAGTCTTTGCCCCATACTAAGTACAGGTATACCTCAGCTTACATCATAAATTGGTTCCAGGAGAGACAACGTAAGTAAAAAATGACTGAACTCGAATTAGCTTCTCTCTAGGCTAGCCTAGGCTAGGCTATGCCAAAATTTACTTGTATAATATTATAATTTATAAAAACACGTAGGCAATGTAATTTAAAGGAAGTCAGTGACTGCAAAGTAGTAGTGGGTGAGAGTGTTGCGAAACAGCCTAGGATGGTGATGTGCAGGATGACGCTGATGGTGTGAAGGGTGAAGAAGGCAAAGGCAGAGCAGAAAACAAAGTGGTGGAATCTGAAAAAGGAAGAGTGTCATGCTGTCTTCAAGGAGTTGAAACAGGCTTTGGGTGGTCAGGAAGTGCTTCCAGATGACTGGTGTGTCCTCTGAAAGGACAGAAGATAAGACTTGGTGGTCGAATGAGGAAGTGCAGGAGTGTGTACAAAGGAAGAGGTTAGCTAAGAAGAAGTGGGACATAGCAAGGACCGAAGAGAGTAAACTGGAGTACAGGGAGACAGTGTAAGGCAAAGGTAGTGGTGTCAAAGGCCAAACAGAGGGCATATGATGACTTGTATGCTCGGCTGGACAGTAAGGAAGGAGAAAATGATTTATACAGGTTGGCACAGAAGAGAAATAGAGATGGGAAGGACGTGCAGCAAGTTAGAGTGATTAAGGACAGAAAGGGAAATGTATTGACTGATGACAGAAGTGTGCTGGGAAGATGGAAAGAGTACTTTGGAGAGCTGATGAATGAGGAAAATGAGAGAGAAAAAAAGAGTAGAAGAGGTGACCGTTGAAGACCAGGAAGTAGCAAAGATTAGTAAGGGTGAGGTAAGAAGGCCATTGAAGAGGATGAAGAATGGAAAGGCAGTTGGTCCTGATGACATACCGGTTGAGGTATGGAAGTGTCTAGGCGCGATAGCAGTAGATTTTCTGACAAGAATATTCAACAAGGTCTTAGAGAGTGAGCAGATGCTGGAGGAATGGAAGAGAAGTGTGCTGGTGCCCATTTTAAGAACAAGGGAGACGTGCAGAGTTGTGGAAACTACAGAGGGATAAAGTTGATGAGCCATACGATGAAGTTATGGGAAAGAATAGTGGAAGCTAGACTAAGGGCAGAGGTCAGCATTTGTGAACAACAGTTTGGTTTCATGCCAAGAAAGAGCACCACAGATGCAGTGTTTGCTTTGAGGATGTTAATGGAGAAGTACAGAGAAGGCCAGAGGGAACTGCATTGTGCCTTTGTGGATCTGGAGAAAGCATATGACAGGGTGCCGAGAGAGGAACTGTGGTATTGCATGAGGAAGTCTGGAGTAGCACAGAAGTATGTTAGAGTGGTGCAGGACATGTATGAGAGATGTAAGACAGTGGTGAGGTGTGCTGTCGGTGCAACAGAAGAGTTCAAGGTGGAGGTGGGACTGCATCAAGCGCTGTCAGCTCTGAGCCCCTTGTTTGCTATGGTGATGGACAGGTTGACAGACGAGGTTAGAGAAGAATCTCCATGGACTATGATGTTTGCAGATGACATTGTGATCTGTAGTGAGAGCAGAGAACAAGTGCAGGAAAATCTAGAGGTGAAGGTATGTGCTGGAAAGGAGAGGAATGAAGGTTAGCCACAGTAAAATACAATAATGTGTGTGAACGACAAGGACCCAAGAGGAATGGTGAGGTTACAGGGGGCAGAGATGAAGGTGGAGGATTTTAAGTACTTAGGCTCAACAGTCCAGAGCAATGGAGAGTGTGGAAAAGAGGTGAAGAAGCGTGTGCAGGCAGGTTGGAATGCTTGGAGAAAAGTGTCCAGTGTGATGTGTGATAGGAGAGTATCGGCAAGAAAGAAGGGAAAAGTGTACAAGACGGTGTTAAGGCCAGCAATGTTGTATGGTTGCGAAACAGTGGCAATGAGGAAAAGACAGGAGACAGAGCTGGAGGTCGCGGAGATGAAAATATTGAGGTTCTCAGACCTGACCTGACCAGGATGCTGAGGTTGGAACTACCAAGCAGAAGGCCTAGAGGAAGACTATAGAGAAGATTTATGGTTGTGGAGAAGGACATGAAGGTAGTTGGAGTAAAAGTAGAAGATGCAGAGGATAGGGTGAGATGGAGGAAGATGATTTGCTGTGGCGGCCCCTGAAGGGAAAAGCCAAAAGGAAAAGAAGAAGATCCATGATGCATTGCTATGCAAAGCTTGGTGGGCTTTGTGACATCTGCAACTTCGGGCAAGTAGTTACTTTGTCTGCCTCTATGCCTAGTCTGCATCATCAGCAGGTATTTCAGGGTCATCAGCGTTTCACCCTTAAGCCTGAAGGCTTCACCTGAGTGGGGCAGCAAAGACAGAAACTGTCTTCACGTGCAGACTGGCTTCTGGCTGTATTCTTTGAAGATCTGATGTAGGCGTAAACACTTACTACTTTCTTGACTTACTTGGCTGGGTGCTGCTAAAGTAAAATGGCTTCTGATTGGCTGAGATCCACTCTTACCTCCTTTTCACCATAGACATCTCGAGCTTGACTCTGCCGAGGCACGTATGGCCTTGATTGCCTTTTTTGTAGTGGTAGGCAAAAGACCTAACCTGTGAAGGAAGTTCCTTGTTGTTAATGCTACGAAGCCCCTAGACCCAACTTAAATTGGCATCAGGCTTACTAGCCACCCTTTGATGTGTGCTTCATCCACCAAGTCCTGGTACTTCACTACTTTCAGCGCATGAGAATGTCGAGTCTATCCTCCCAGGGGACTCTGAGCTCTACTTTGTGGATGGTTTTCTTCTTCTGCCATAGTAGCAGCATATCTGGGTGCTTTGAAGTGATGACTATATCAGTTGGAAATTATAGCTTCTTCTGCACATCCACAAGAAGCTGCCAGTCAGAGGCTGTAGACATAAGTGAGCTTGATTTTCCAGACTTGCTGGGTTTGATCTTCTCACCTTCTTTCAGGAACTGTACAAACTCTACTGTGTCCTGCTTGCTCTGGCGGTTTGCTTCCAGTCTTTGCTGATCCACTACTTCTGCAATTTCTCTAAGAACATTGTCGTACCTCCATCTGTACCTCCCTTCACCTGGAGCACTCAGAAATGCTGAGAGAGTGGGATAGATCCTAGGAGGAGCGGCTCAGCCTTGTCTACCCGTCTTCTAGCACCTCTGTGAGGCTCAACAAAGCCTCACCTTGAACCTCCTCGCCATTCCCCTCCTCTGAGAGAGGTCGAATCCCACGAACCCATGCAGCTGAGCCGCACCAGGCTGACGGCAGAGAAGAGGCATTGGCGACTGACCAACAGTCTATGCATCGACTGCACAGAAAAGGGTCATTACCTCGCCCAGTGCCTTGCACAACAGGGTCCAACAGCGAGGAGTGGAGCAGCGGCGAGAGAACCCTCCAAGGCACCCGGGAAGTGCCTGCAAGTTCAGGGTACACTGCACTCTGCACAACACACCTATGCTATCAACATATTCATTGACTCAGGTGCTGACGCTCACTTCATTGATTCGGGGATGGCTGAGCTCCACGACCTATCCGTATATGAACTCGAAACCCCCAAGGAGGTAATGACCATTGATGGACAACTCATAGCTCATGTAAAGCACAAGATGAAGCCTGTTAAGCTCAGTCTGTCCGGGAACCACCAGGAGTGTTTGGAGCTGTTTGTCCTCTCCACCCCTCTCTCTCCCCTGGGGCTGGGGTGGCCATGACTTCAGACCCACAATCCCCACATCGACTGCTGCATCCTCACCATACACAGCTCAAAGGACTACTGTCTACAACACTGCTTACTGGCAGCCGTACCCTCCCAAGCTTCACAAACCCCAGTTGACCTGGAGGATCAGAATGAGAAAGAAAGATCAGAATGATCTGAAAGAGGTCTTCAGCAAGGACTGGGCTTGCTCACTACCTCCTCATTGATCATACGACGGCGCCATCGACTTACTCCCAGGTTCCACGCTCCCTTCTCAGTGACTGTACAACCTCTTGAAGCCAGAGAAAGATGCCATGGAGGTATATATAAACGAGTCGCTTACTGCAGGTCTCATTCGGCCCTCATCATCCCCGGTAGGCGCTGGGTTCTTCTTCGTAGAAAAGAAAGACAAAACCCTGAGACCTTGCATTGATTACACGGGCCCGAACCACATCACTATAAAGAACAAGTACCCTCTCCCTCTCATAGATTTGGCCTTCACCCCTCTCCACGATGCAACTGTCTTTTCTAAGCTGGACCTGAGAAACGCCTACCACTTAGTCTGGATTCGGGAAGGGGATGAGTGGAAGACAGCCTTCAACACGCCCCTGGGTCACTTGCTATTCAGTGGTTTTCCAAGCCCTGGTTAACGAATTGCTTAGAGAAATGCTAAACTGCTTCGCATTCGTGTACCTGGACGACATTCTGATTTTCTCTAAAGACCATGAGAGCAGAGGGCAGTGGTGGTCTAGTGGTATAAGGTGCCGGATCGCTGATCCAAAGGTTGGGGGTTCGAGTCCCACTCTCCACAATGTTGTCACTGTCCCCCCCAGTGGAGCTAACTGGGTTATCAAAGGCCGGCCATGTCTCTCACTGTCTATGGTGTGAGGCATGTAAAAGAACCATTGCTGATTTTCGACAAGAGTAGGCTGCAAAGCCGTCAGCGTGTTTCCGCCCTGCGATGGCCTGGCGAGCTGTCCAGGGTGTACTCTGCCCTCGCCCTGAGTTGGCTGGGATGGGCACCAGCCTCCCCGCGACCCTAATTAGGATGAAGCGGTTACAGAAAATGATGATGATGATGAACCATGAGAGCATCTTCATCACGTAAGAATGGTGTTAAAGAGGCTCATAGAGAACAGATTATTCGTCAAAGCAGAGAAATGCAAGTTTCATGTCCCCTCAGTCTCTTTCCTGGGGTTCATCGTGGAGAAGGGTCAGATGAGACCCGATCTGGCAAAGGTGAAGGTGGTGTGGGAGTGGCCGACTCCAGGGATGCGGAAACAGCTGCAGAGGTTCCTGGGGCTCGCGAACTTCTATCAACGGTTTGTACGAGACTACAGTCACCTAGCAGCCCCCCCTCACACAGCTGACATCACCCAAAACACCGTTCCAGCGGTCCCCAAGTGCCCAAGCGGCATTTGACATACTGAAGGCAAAATTTGTCAATGTGCCTGTATTGATCCACCCGGACCTTTCGCTGCAGTTCGTGGTGGAAGTCGATGCCTCAGACTCAGGGGTGGGGGCAGTCCTCTCCCAACGGTCTCCCACAGACCAGAAGAAACACCTATGCACCTTCTTCTCCGATCGCTTGTCCCCAGTGGAACAGCAATATGATGTTGGGAACCGTGAGCTGCTGGCGGTGGTCCTGGCGCTCCATTAGTGGCGGCACTGGCTGGAAGGGGCAGCCCACCCCTTCATGGTCTGGACCGACCATAAAAATTTATCTTACCTCCATACGGCCAAGAGGTTGAACTCCAGTCAGGCACAATGGTCACTCTACCTAGGAAGATTCAACTTCATGCTAACATACCGACCCGAATCCCGGAATACGGAACCAGACGCTCTCTCCAGGCAGTTCTCCTCAGGGAAAGACACCACCATGGAGACCATCCTGTCCACCTCTTGTATACTTGGAGCCGCTCAATGGGAGTTCGAATGGCTAGTTCAGGAACCGGAGCCCGTCGGGTGTCCCCAAGGATGACTATACGTTCCCACGCCAGCCAGAACCCCAGTGCTCCAGTGGGCTCACTCATCCAAATTAGCCTGCCACCCCGGAGCCTAACGAACTCTCTTCCTACTCCAACAACGCTTCTGGTATCCAACAATAGCAGCCGACACCAGGGAGTTTGTGGGAGCTTGTGCCACCTCTGCCCGGAGCAAGTGCTCCCATCGTGCACTCACGGGCCTCCTCCAACCCTTACCTGTTCCTCATCGTCCCTGGTGGCACATTGTGGTGGACTTTGTTACGGGGTTATCTCTGTCCGAAGGTAACACAGTCATCCTGACAATAGTGGAAATGGGTTTCTAATGTGTTTCACTTCATCGCCCTACCCAAACTACCCTCAGCGATGGAAACAGCTGGTCTCCTGGTCTAACATGTTTTTCGCCTCCATGGCATCCCCTAGGACATTACAGACCGGGGCCCCAGTTTGCATCTAGAGTTTGGAAGGTGTTCTTCAATACCCTGGGAATCTCCTGTAGCTTGACCTCCGGTGACCATCCTCAGTCTAACGGGCAGGCAGAGCAAACTAATCAAAGCCTCGGATCCTCCCTGTGCTGCGTCGCCTCCCGTCTCCCAGCCTCCTGGGTCACACACCTCCCGTGGATCTAATATGCATACAACTCCCCCGTTTGTGCCGCCACCGGGATGTCCCCCTTTATGGTGATCAACGGGGTCCAGCCTCCCCTGTTTCCCAGCCTGGAGGTCAAAGTGGCAGTTCCATTCATCCAGGTGCAGTTTCGTAGATCACGCCGGGTCTGGAGAGAAGCACGTGCCATCCTGGAACAGACAGTGGCCTGAAACCGGAGAATTGTCGATCCTCATCGGACCTCGGCACCTCCCTACACTGTCGGGCAATAAGTTTGGCTCTGCTCCTGGGACCTGCCCCTGAAAGTCAACTCAAAAAAATTGTCTCCCAGGTACATCGGGCCCTATATCATAGAAAAAATCAGAAACCTCAACGCCGTCCGACTCACGCTCCCATCCTCACTCAAAGTACACCCGGTATTCCATGCATCCCTGATCAAGCCTGTGGTGGAAAGTCCCGTCCACCCCCCCACCGACCCCACCCCTTCCTCCCCGGCCGACTGATGGACACCCCTGCATACACAGTAAATCGCATCCTCGATGTACGCAGACGGGGTCCAGGTTTCCAGTATCTGGTGGACTGGGAGGGGTATGGCCTTGAAGAATGCTCCTGGATTCCTTGCTCCCTAATCCTGGACCCGGACTTGTTAACAGAGTTTTATCGTGAGTTCCCGGACAAGCCTGGTTGGGCACCAGGTGGCGCCCCTTTGAAGGGGGGGGTACTGTTATCGTCTGTGCTGGCTGGGGGCATTAACTCTCTCTCTCTCCATTCATTGCAGGTGGTGCCGAGGGGTGTAGCTGTTACCTGCAGGCGAGGTCCAGAGAGCGCACCTGTATCCACTCAACAATCAGTGATCTATAAATAGGAGCGGCACACTCCCCTCCAGTGTCAGAAGATTGTTCTTCCTTGTGATTCCGTTTTTCTCTGTGATCTTTCTGACTCCTGGTATCCTGCCTTGTGCTCAACCAGTTTTCATTCAAATATTATTTTTCTAGTGATTGTGGTTCCCCTGTGCCAAAATAAACTTGTTGAAGCTTCGTACATGGTCTACTGCATCTTTGGGTTCGACTGACATGCTCCAGCCATAACCCTTTCACCTCTCTGATGCGGCTCTGTGGCTTTTAAAAATAATGAATGTGTACTTTGTGGTGGCCGACGGGTGCAAACACACTTCATATACAAAAACCACTGCAAAAAGAAAATGCCGCTCATTTACTCACAACGGAAGCACTCCGGGCTCCCAGGGGTAGATAGTTAAACCAGCTTTCACCTGAATTACTAAGGCAGAGTCCTGCAATCGTCGGGTACCCACAGGTATCCAGCGGGTAACCTTGCAAAAATGCTCTTTTAGGGTTGAAAATTACATAGATTAAAATTAACAGTCATGTGTGTGGGCGGATATTTATTTAGTGCGAACGGGGTGATTTTGTGTGTGTGTTCTTGTGGACATGGCTATCATTATATTAATCAGCTACGTTAAGAGTCTCAGTGTTTTTGATCTGCTGTGTTGGTGGATTTCCAAACCCTTGTACTCATGGCAAGCAGTGTTCTCCCCATCTCAGCAACAGCGCGGTGAGCTAGAGAGATTTTTCTGCCGCCGGGGTTTGTAATCCAGGAACGAAAATCACAGCTGAAGTATGAGACGGTGAATGAGATTTGGTTTATGCACAGCAATCTCTGAATTAAATAACTTTCCTCTCAGTGACAAAATAAAAGACTGGGTCTGGTTCAGTCTTCACTCTGAGAATGGGTCAGTGCAGTATTAAACATTTTAAGAGAATGTTCAGCAGGCTCCTTCTTAAAATAAGTCTTCAGATACTTTTCTGTGTTGCTGTCATTTTTGTAAATTAAAACTATGGCAAAACAACATTAATACTGTATAATAAATAAATAAAAAGAAGATCCCACAAAGGGAGTGATAGTGAGGTAGGCTGCCCAACCCGTTAACACATCTGGCTGCACCCCGTCCCTCGCTTCGTGGCATAGCTATTCTTTTTCTTTATAACAATACAAGAAGGACTCAAACACATTCATTCATTTTCTGAACCACTTAATTCTAATTAGGGTCATGATGCCCATCCCAGCCGACTCTGGGTGAGGGCAAAGTACACCTTGGACAGCTCGCTGGGCCATCGCATGGGAAGAAACGCTGATGGCTATGAAGCTACTCATGACAAAAGTCAGCAATGGTCCTTTTCCAGCCTTGCACCACAGTGAGAGACATGGTCAGCCTTTGATAACCCAGCTCACTGCACTGGGTGGGACAGTAACAACCCGTGAAGAGTGGGGCTTGAACCACCAACCTTGGGATCAGTGATCCAGCACCTTTAACCACCAAGCCACCACTGCTTCAGGGCTCAAATAAACATTGGAAATTTTCATTGACTTAGTAACTTTTTAGTAACTTTTTATTCAACTCTTTTTTTTTTATCTAAATATTTTTGTTGCAAGCAGTATTGTAATTGAATTGTCTCTGCAGTCGTTGAAATCAATGAAACACATTGTTTTTTTATATTCACAGAAAGGAACAAGGGGAAAACATTATATGCAGTGTTATTTGATTTTAAATGTCAAAAAAGGAATTGTGACTCACAGTCTTCTTCTTTTTCTTTCGGCTGTTCCCTTCAGGGGTTGCCACAGCAAATGGTCTGTCTCCATCTCTCCCTATCCTCTGCATCTTCTACTCTTACTCCAACGACCTTCATGTCCGCCTTCACCACATCCATAAATCTTCTCTTTGGTCTTCCTCTGGGCCTTCTGCCTAGTAGTTCCAACCTCAGCATCCTACTACCGATATACTCACTATCCCTCCTCTGTACATGTCCAAACCATCTCAATCTAGCCTCTCTGACTTTGTCTCCAAAACATCAAGACAACATGTGCTGTCCCTCTGATGTACTCGTTTCTGATCCTATCCATCCTCGTTACTCCCAAAGAGAACCTCAACATTTTCATCTCTGCTACCTCCAGCACTGCCTCCTGTCTTTTCCCCAGGGCCACTGTTTCTAAACCATACAACATCGCTGGCCTTACCACCATCTTGTACACTTTTCCTTTCATTCTTGCTGATACCCTCCTATCACACATCACTCCGGACACTTTTCTCCAACCATTCCAGCCTGCCTGCACACGCTTCTTCACCTCTTTTCCACGATCTCCACTTCTCTGGATTGTTGAGCCTAAGTACTTAAAATCCTCCACCTTTGTTATCTCTGCTCCCTGTAACTTCACCGTTCCTCTTTGGTCCTTGTCATTCACACAAATGTATTCTGTTTTACTGAGGCTAACCTTCATTCCCCTCCTTTCCAGGGCATACCTCCACCTATCTAGATTTTCCTGCACTTGTTCTCTGCTCTCACTACAGATCACAATGTCATCTGCTACATCATAGTCCATGGAGATTCTTGTCTAACCTCTTCTGTCAACCTGTCCATCACCATAGCAAACAAGAAGGGGCTCAGAGCTGACCCTTGCAGTCCCACCTCCACCTTGAACTCTTCTGTCACACCGACAGCACACCTCACCACTGTCTTATATCTCTCATACATGTCCTGCACCACTCTAACATACTTCTCTGCCACTCCAGACTTCCTCATACAATACCACAGTTCCTCTCTCAGCACCTTGTCATATGCTTTCTCCAGATCCACAAAGGCACAATGCAGCTCCATCTGACCTTCTCTGTACTTCTCCATTAACATCCTCAAGGCAAACACTGCATCTGTCGTGCTCTTTCTTGGCGTGAAACCAAACTGTTGTTCACAAATGCTGACCTCTGCCCTTAGTCTAGCTTCCACTATTCTTTCCCATAACTTCATCATATGGTTCATCAACTTTATCCCTCTGTAGTTGCCACAACTCTGCACATCTCCTTTGTTCTTAAAAATAACATAACATAACATAACATAACATGAGTGGTGAGAACAGGCCATTCAGCCCAACTAAGCTCACCATTGTCCTATTCTAAAGTGACTCTAACCTTAAAGACGCACCATGACTAGATGGTATCCAGCACTAGATCCAGTCTGCTTTTGAAGACTTGTAAGGTTTCTGCTTCGACAACGTGGTTAGGCAATCTATTCCACACTGAAATTACCCTCTGCGAGAAAAAATATTTCCTAATATTTGTGCTAAATTTACCCTTGAATAACTTCCATTTATGACCCCGAGTTCTACTTACAGAACTTGGCCTAAGTAATCGGGCATAGTTGACTTTATTAATCCCCTTAAGATACTTAAAGACCTCAATCAGATCACCTCTAATTCTCCTTTTTTGAAGACTGTAAAGGTTTAGGATCCTCAGCCTCTCCTCATAGGATTCCTTTTTTATACCCGGAATTAGCTTTGTTGCTCTTCTCTGAACTTTTTCGAGAGTCTCGATGTCTTTTTTCAAGTATGGTCCCCAGAACTGTACACAATACTCTAAATGTGGTCTAACCAATGTGTTATACAAGAGAAGGACAACATCTTTAGATCTATACTCAATACTCCTGGCTATGTAACCCACCATCCTATTTTCCTTTTTTACTGCTAACACACAGTGGCTAGTACCACTGAAATTGAGAAAGAAAAAGAGGAGGAAGCTGAGAAGAAGAAACAGAAGAAATCTTCATTGGTCGAAGACACAATGAAGCTTGCGTCAATACTCCGTTATTAGTTTTTTGTATGAAAAATGGGCACTATCACACTTCTTCTCCATTCCTCTGGCATCCTCTCACTTTCTAAGACCTTGTTGAATGTTCTTGTCAGGAAATCTACTACTACCTCTCCTAGACACTTCCATACCTCCACCGGTATGTCATCAGGGCCAACTGCCTTTCCATTCTTCATCCTCTTCAATGCCTGCCTCACTTCACCCTTACTAATCTTTGCTACTTCCTGGTCCTCAACGGTCACCTCTTCTGCTCTTTTTTCTCTCTCATTTTCCTTATTCATCAGCTCTTCAAAGTACTCTTTCCATCTTCCCAGCACACTTCTGTCATCAGTCAATACATTTCCCTCTCTGTCCTTAATCACTCTAACTTGCTGCACGTCTTTCCCATCTCTATTTCTCTGCTGTGCCAACATGTATAAATCATTTTCTCCCTCTTTACTTTCCAACCGAGCATACAAGTCATCAAACGCCCTCTGTTTGGCCTTTGACACTGCTACCTTTGCCTTACGCTGTGTCTCCCTGTACTCCTGTTTACTCTCTTCGGTCCTCTCAATGTCCCACTTCTTCTTAGCTACCCTCTTCCTTTGTACACACTCCTGCACTTCCTCATTCCACCACCAAGTCTCCTTATCTACTCTCCTTCCAGAGGACACGCGACGTACTCTCTTACCTGTCTCCCTGATCACATTTGCTGTAGTTGTCCAGTCATCCGGAAGCATTTCCTGACCACCCAAAGCCTGTTTCAACTCCTCTTTGAAGACAACACGACACTCTTCCTTTTTCAGCTTCCACCACTTTGTCTTCCGCTCTGCCTTTGCCTTCTTCACCTTCCTCACCATCAGCGTCATCCTGCAGACCACCATTCTATGCTGTTTGGCAACACTCTCACCCGCTACTACTTTGCAGTCACTGACTTCCTACAAATTATAAAACAAGTTCTCCTTACGAAACGCCCCAAACGCACAATTCAAGCATTCAAATGCAGCCATTCATAGATTCCAATCTTCCAATATCCCACCCCGCTGGCCTCCCATTGGCTAGGAGGGATGACACAGCTCCTTCCCATTGGCTATTATGGAGCACCCACAATGCTTTTCGTGTAAAGGACAGAGTTACTGTTGTTTCATGGGTTTTTCAAGTGTGCTCATTGCAACTTTATCTTTTGGCTCAAGCTTTTAACCTTGCATAAACATTTGTAAGATTATAACTCTGCTAAGACGACATGGTCAACACACGTGCACACACACACACACACACACACACACAAGCTCAAGGTAGGAATCGAACCTAGGCCTTCTTGCTGTGAGGCAGAAGTGCTAACCACTGTGCAGCCTACAGTAATACATGTTATACATTATCCATATTATGAAAAGGCAGAGCATATAATCTGAGTGTTTGAAAGCATTTCAATTGTGATATATATCGAGGGACAACGACACCCTATTTGCATTACATACCAGTGCAGTTTGTGAGGGATTCCTCCACTTAGCGGCACAGCAAAGCACTGCCTCACCACACAGCTCTTCCCTGTATTTGAATGGGACATATGGAAATTCTGCTATTCATTATTGAAAAAAAAATATTTTAATATTGAATTCAGACAGTAAATGCTTTTGTAATACCAGCTGACAAATATTAAAATGTATTATATTTTATTAATAACTTTTTTCTTTCAAGATTGACAGTGGAGGCTCTGCCTCCCCTGAAAGCACGTCACTGATGTAAAGTTTCTCTGCGATTTCGCGAGCTGTCCAGGATGTACCCGTCCTCGCCCAGAGTAGGTTGAGATGGCCACCAGCCTCTCGCCACCCTAAGTGGGTTTAAGTGGTTTAGAAAATGAATGAATGAATTCAAAGTTTCCCTGCAACAATGTTAATTGTAAAAGATGTCATACAAATAAAATTTAATTGCCTTAAATTGAACATTGGTTGGATTTAACCAATATTTTTTCAACCAATCCGTTTTTGCAATGTATACCAAGCTGACTGGGAAATTATAACCTCTGAAGCATGTCTTTGTTAATATTTTAAACACCACTGATACAGTTTTAAACAAGTTATTTCTCAATTAATTCGTGAACTCCCAGTTATCTTCCAAAAAAAAAAAAGCCAAGAAAAAAATAAAAATAAAATCACAAGATGGTGATGTTATTCAGAAAAAAATTAATAGTTTGCTTCATTCTGAGACTTTTCAGTGGTGTTTCCCATCTGGATTTTCTGTGGTATGCTGATTTCCTGATTGTGTGATCGCAGGCTGTAATTTGTGGCACTTAGAAACAGCTACATGTTTTCTCTTAGAGAGAGGGAGAAAGAAAGAGAGAGGGGAGAGAGAGAGAGAGAGAGAGAGAGAGAGAGAGAGAGAGAGACCTGAGTAGCGGCTCACTAACCTATATGGGAATAAAAGACTATACTGCACTGCTTAATTACTGTCTGTGGGGAGCAAAAACTCAGACTGGAGTAGCCCTTTCTTTCACAATATAGAAATATATGAATTATGAAGTATTAGAATATGTAAATTATCATGAAAAAATTAGAAAAAAAGGATGAAAAAGGCACAAAAAATACCCATGAACTTTACTGTCAGTTACCTGAGTGGATCTGTGAGAGAATGCATGCACACATAGTCTTGTTTCTTTAACTCCACGGGACAATACATAGACTTGCATTCTTATCCTGTAGACTTGTCTTAACCATGACCACCATTTGCTTAACTGTAACCTTACCATAGCTTTAGATTATATTTTCACTTTAGAATATAATCATTACCTCACCAAGGAAGGGGGTGTTTTTGGATTTGGACATCTATGTCTGTGTGTATGTCTGTTAGCATGACAACTCAACAACAAATATAATTTCCACAAAATTGTAACCCAATGTGTGTCTTGGATTAATGAAGAAGTCATTAAAATTTTGATCTTTATTCAGGACGGTTTTGAAGGATTTATTTTAGATTCCAAGATAGGACAGATTCGATTGCCTTAGTGGAGGTCTGCACTTTGATAGCATTTCAAGTTTATGTTATGTGGACGTGTGTTTTGTCCCTGCAAGTAAGGCAATTCCCAATAATGTGACCGTTTTGGAACATTTAGATCCCCACAAGGATGAATAACTAGGACCCCCCCTCCCTACACACACACACACACACAGTAACAAGACTGCTGTTTCTCCCCGGTGTTCTAGCTCTGTTTAGCTGTAAATTGAATCTTGTCAAGTTTGTTGCTGTCTTTTGAATCAGAGCCTCAAAACTGCAAGGTGGTTGTCTATTATTTTCTGATTTTCTATTCACTGAGTGTGAGTGCAGGCGTGTGAGCATGCTGGTTCCATGGAGAGGAAGTCACAACTTTATGTGTCATTCATTTAATTTGCATTTCCATTCATTTGTGTGTAGGCTAGAGGCCAAATGGATTCTCGGGTAGTCCATGTGTTTCAACATCTGAACGCCGTCCGTGGAGCTGTCTATGGTGCTGATTACAAAAAAGGGCAGCATGAACCTCCCTCTGAATATACTGTATAACAGTACATTGTTATTCGAACAATAAATAACCAATCATAAGATTTCTACTGAGTTTTTTTCCTGTAACATCATAAACCTCACATATTAACTTAAATTTATAATCCTCCGCGATGACCTGGTGAGCTGTGCAGGGTGTACCGCACCCTCACTCAGAGTTAGCGGACATGGGCGCCAGCCTCCCATGACACTAATTAGGATTAAGTGGTGCCAAAAATGAATGAATTAATATATTTACATTGGCTTTATTTAGTGAAAATGTTTCTGAAATTACAAGTTGAATTGAGCGAGGTAAATACAGCCTATCATAAAGTGTAGTTGAATAGGCTGCATTTTTTGCTTTCTTCATTATTAGGTAATTCATTCCTTCATTTTATGAACTGTTTTATCCTACTAGGGTTGTCAACCAACTCTGGGTAAAGATGGGGTATAATTTACCTGTCTATTACAGGGACAACAAACACAACTGCTCACATTCACACTTACACCTTGGGATAATTTGGAACAGCCAGTTAGACTAAGGTCTGCGGACTGAGAGGAAATTGAAGCACGCAACTCCACAAAGAAATGAGCGTGGGATTCACACACAAGACCTTCTTGCTGCAGCAGACCTGCTAACCTCTATGCCACTATGTTGCTTTGTTATGAGGTCAGTAACAACAATTTTTGATGATTTTTGATTGTCCAAGCATTTGTTTTTCAGTACAAAAGGACAGGAAATTATATTATTTTCAGTAAATAAAGCAGCACTAGGATACATCACATTTTTGACTTTGATGGTAAAAAGTAAAACACATAGCGAAAGCTACTGGGTTTTGCATGTAGAAATAAGAAGCAAGTGTGACAAGTCAAAGTCTCCAGAGGAACTGAGGCTGGTTCAGCAAGATGTTCAGTAAAACCTGCCAGCTTGGTTCCACATGAGCTGCACAAATTGTAGAGTCATCAAACCAAACATTGACTTTTCCTCATGTATGACTGTTTACTTTTCTTTGTAGTATTTTTTGTATTATTTATTTGCATGTGCCAAACAATCCTGTAAACCTCTCTTTCTCTCTCTCTCTCTCTCTCTCTCTCTCTGTGTGTGTGTGTGTGTGTGTGTGTGTGTGTGTGTGTGTGTGTGTGTGTGTGTGTGTGTGTGTGTGTGTGTGTGTGTAAACTGTAAATACGCATTTATGTATGCAGAGCTATCACTTCTACTTTAAAAAAAAAACACACACACATTTTTTCGCATTCTATACATTTGCTATGCAATGCATTCAGCATACTGGGCTGGAATTGTGGTGTATTGGTTACCACATCTGCTTCACACCGAGAAAAGCCCAAGTTAGAGTCCCGGACTCGTCAAGGACGTTTCTTTGTGGTGTTTTCATGTTCTCCTTGTGCCTGCATGTTTTTCCTCTGAAAACTCTAGTCCAGAAACTTGCATATTAGGGTATTTGGCTCTTCTCACTTGCCCCTGGGTGTGAGAATCAGTGTGAATTGTTGTGTGTGTTGCCCTGCAATGGATTGGCGAGCTTTTCAGGATGTGCCCTGCTTTAGCCCAGAGACGGTTGATATAGGCTCCAGCCGCTGTATGTCGCCACTATGATGACGTGGCTTGGCAAATGGGTGGATGAATGGATTATTAATAGAATAAAACCTTATGGGAATTTGGATGTTTCCTTATTGTAGTTTAAAAGCACATTGAGACACCACTGACTCTTTTATTGTCCTAAACAGGAGATTTGTCCACCACATATAAAGAAAATAGGGTGTTGATTATAGTTATAGATTTTCTTATATTTTCTTATATATGTTCTTTCCTGTCCAGGTCCTCCATCACCCGGAGACGGTCACAAGTGAAATGACACCGTTGCCTAGGCAACCGAGCCCCCTCCCTCCCTTCTTCCCCCCAATTGCTTTGCCAGCCATATTCACGGAAAAAAAGCGCTTGAGATAGGAAACAGGCAAAACGGTGTGGAAGCAGAAGCGGGTTTATCGATCATTCGTTCATTATGCGCGTCATCAAAGATAATTAAAACGCTTTTTCTGAGAGTCCAGTGAATATGTGTGAAAGAGCAGCACCGCTTCATTCCGCCACTGCTTCTGTGTAATTCGTTCTCACTTAGTAATACTGCGTCGGGTAACGCCACCTGAAGGAGTATCTCTATCTTATTATTATTATTATTATTATTTGTTTTGTTTCGTTTTGTTTTGCTTTGTTCTGTTATCAAAAAAAAAAAGCAGCGTTCAACGGCGTCAGCAGTTTAACAGCACGACTCAAACTGCGTGATTGTTGTTTTTTCTTTTAAATTCATCAGAGGAAACAATGTGGAGCTTTTTTACTCGGAATACCTTCGCAGTGCCATAATATAACAGACTTCATGTAAGAAAAACACACACAAACATGTTAAAGCTTTCGAGTTAACTTTAACATTTCCTGTCAGGGATTTGTACAGGCGTCATTTCAGCCTTCACCTTTCAGCGCGAACATGGAGACGCTTGAGAAATTACAAGAGATTGAGTCATAAACAGGTGAGCAAAACGGTCTTTTCCTTCAATGCAAGTTTTATTAGCACATATATATATATATATATATATATATATATATATATATATATATATATATATACATATGTTGGGGGGGGGTCTGACTGCGTCGTGATATGAGGATGAGAAATGCAATGTAATGTAATGTCAAGGAACGCAGCATGAGGAGCTTCTTCACTGACAGAACAGTCTGCGGTAAGTCACCAAGTTAGCCTTTACATAATTTTTTTTTCATTTTTGAAAAAATCAGATTAAAAGACTTTGCTTTCTTTGTTGTCCCCGAGTTTTACTTCATTCTCCGCTATCACTACAGCAATCATGATTTCCTCAGGGTGTAGTCAAAGGTGTAGAGAACCAGACTGCTGTTGCTTCGCCTTTTGTTGTTGTTATTGTTGTTGTTGTTGTTTTTTCAGCATGCAGACACTAGAAATGATCCAGACATCCATGTAAAAAGTGTAGTGAAGCTGCAGCAGCCACGTTATCTACACATACATTGATGCTGACGCAGGCGGCTATTCGCTGCATCCTCACTGGCTCTCATACCCACCTACTCAGCCAGTACTATATACACCCAGTGCTACTCCACAGCCAGCATAAGACATGTATAACTACTAATCAGTTCTTTTCACTTAGGTTGAGCTGTCTGTGAGAGCAGAAATGGATGATGCTCACAGCACTGCAGAGAAAAGCACAGTTCTGCACTCACCATGATATCATGCTTTATATCCACAATGCTGCATGTCTCACTGACTAATGTGTATTATATGATATGTGCATATGTAGGGTGACATTCAGGAAAAACTATCTGCACGCCAACCCCTTTCTATTTAGCCATTGTTAAATTGTCCCCTATGGTGAACATTAGAGAAAGGTGAGGCCATATTGGTAACGCCATAGGTTGTCATTTAACCCCGGTGATTTGACCTATGTGAATTGGGAAATGTTCGGAATAGGCATGTTCAGTGGAGAAACTGCAAACTGGCAAACATATTTCTTGATTTAAATGTTCTTTCTGTCTGTCTGTCTGTGTAAATCTCTCTCGTCCTCACACACAGACATACAGACAAACACACATTCTCTCTCTTTCTCTTTCTCTCTCTCTCTCTCTCTCTCTCCCTCACACACACACACACACAGACATACTGTACACACACATGCACACAAACACAGACTCATGGTGTCCTACATAATTTGCGCCACTGCCCTCTACTCCCACTAGATGAAGAGTTATCCCACATCAATGCCAGTCAAGTGTAGACAGCATGATTCACTCAACCCTTGCTTCTGCAATGTCTTACAGTCAGTGTATTTGATCTATTATGTAATCCTATCAGACACATTTTTAATCTATATGTTTCTATCAAAATGGCATCACCAACTATTCGGAAAGCATTTTCTACCAGCAAGTGCATGGCGTGAAATAATTCCACCATTTGGGTGATGAACTGACTGGTGAGATAAGGGACACTGAATGCCAATCAATCCGTGTACAAATTTCACTCTGACTGCACTGATGGGGTGAATTTAATGTCACTGCTGAAGTGTCAAAGAAGACAACATCTTTTGGGGATGAACGAAGGAAACCTTGCATATTATGCAAGGACCAATAAAATTACATCCATGCAATAGAAAAGAAGAAAAAAAAATCAAACAAACAAACGGTGGTGCCATGCAAAAAAAATGGGGAAGAGCGTGTCTTCTAAAAAGAAAGACGTCTCACAGGGGAACAAAGGTCTTCATGTCCTCTCTTGTCATTCTCTTTTCCCCTCTTTCCCTCCATACAAGTATGAACTACTGCAGTGCTATTCTGAGAGAGAGCTAGCTGCCTCAACCCACGCACTGAATATCATAAAGAGAGAGAGTGTGTGTGTGTGTGTGTGTGTGTGTGAGAGAGAGAGAGAGAGAGAGAGAGAGAGAGAGAGAGAGAGAGAGAGAGAGAGAGAGAGAGAGAGAGAGCGAGAGAGAGAGAGAGAGAGAGAGAGAGAGAGAGATTGAGGGTGGGAGCAACAGAGAGAAAAAGCAGAAAACGTCCAAAACAGATGTGCTGTTTAGTAGAATGGAATTAAAGAGAGCACTTTCAACATTTTGCACTGCTGCAGTGGAATTTGAAGGTTTGAGTGTAGATCCTTCATCAGCTCAGCAGTCGGAGTGTTCTGGAAATTCTTTGTCAGTGCGCCACGTCTTTAGTGGCACATCTCTCTCAAATCGCCCACAGTCTCTTGCTGACGGGTGCTGGACTTAAGAGAGGCTAGGCCAGTTTACAGAGAAAGGTGAACTGTTTCACAGAGCTTCGAAGCTGTCAAAATGGCCTACACATTTTTAGCGCCATTTCTCGATGCTTTACAAACACAACAGAAATTGAGAAATTGTGTAATATCATTGATTATTTTCCCCGTTATTAAAAACAGCAAATGAATTACAGAATAGAAACGTACCAAACCTGTATTTCATAAACTATACACTGCATACTCAGTACAGTGTCTGCATTAAATGCACGCATGTGGTTGTGCACCTAAAACCACACTAGCTTTGATTCAGTGGAATCAGCAGTTGAATTAATAGAGCACTACAGTGATAATTTAGAGCAGTGGTCCCCAACCTTTTTTTTTTTTTTTTTTTTTTACACACCTGCATCCCTAAAAAGATTTTGCTCTGACCTCACACCCCCTACATTTTATACTTTGTTAAAGGATAAAGGCTGTGCAATCATTCTAAATTTGATCAAAATAAAATATTTATTTCAAAAGTTACAGCCCTGCTTCTCGCACCCCCTGGAATGATGTCTCGCACCCCCAGGGGGTTCGAGAACCCCTGGTTGGGAACCCCTGATTTAGAATGAGGATGAAATAACAACAACGACACACAAAAAACAGCTCAATGTTTAACCATTAGGGACTGGAGCTGGTCATAAATGTACAGAAGCTATGAATGGGGTGAACAAATACAAGGAACAGCAAAAGATAATCTTCACAAGTAGAGTTTAATTAAGTAAAATTCAAATGGAAAAAGAAGTCAGGATTGTAATTTGTGTGTTGGATGAAGTGAGTAAGTAAGTAGTGACAAATAAATTAAAAGCAAAGCAGATTTCAATTCTCCTGTGAGCCGTTTCTTATTAGCGCTTTGGATTAGATTAAATGTGAGCGCCCGTGTTCATATCAACACTGAGCACGAGAGATCAGCTTTCTACTGAGAGAGAGAGAGACAGAGAGAGAGAGGGGGGGGGGGGGATAAAAAGGATGCAGACATCTTGGGACATTATGTACTGTACTGTTAATATAATTCTTTAGACACAGATTTTTTTTCATTATGTATCATCATCATTTTCTGTACCCGCTTAATCCTAATTTGGGTCGCGGGGAGGCTGGTGCCCATCCCAGCCAACTTCGGGCGAGGGCAGAGTACACCCTGGACAGCTCGCCAGGCCATCGCAGGGCGGAAACACGCTGACGGCTTTGCAGCTACTCTTGTCGAAAGTCAGCAATGGTTCTTTTACATGCCTCACACCATAGACAGTGAGGGACATGGCCGGCCTTTGATAAGTTAGCTGCACTGGGGGGACAGTGACAACCTTGTGCAGAGTGGGACTCGAACCCCCAACCTTTGGATCAGCGATCCAGCGCCCTATACCACTAGACCACCACTGCCCGTTCATTATGTATATGTATAGTATATCTATATACACACAGTATATATAAAAACAGGAAACAGGTGCAGTAGTTTTTGACTGCCTAAGCTTTTCTTCATCTTCATCTTGTTTTGCTTAATCCAGGGTCAGATCGCAGGGGTAGCAGCCTAAACAATGAGGTCCAGACATCCCTCTCCCCAGCCACTTCCTCCAGCTCTTCCGGGGGGACACTGAGGTATTCCCAGAACAGCCGAGAGACATAATCCCTCCAGCATGTTCCCGGTTGACTCTGGGTTCTCTCCCCGGTTAGACATGCCCGAAACACCACACCAGGGAGGCGTTCAGGAGGCATTCTAACCAGATGCCGAGCCACCATGAAGCTTTACAGCCTGATTAAAATTTTCGAACATGTCACAAGTCTAGAATAACATTATTTACATTCCTGGTTCTTTTCAGCCACAACCACTTATCTGATGGTGGCTAAATGGATCGCAAATCCTAAAATAGACTTTTACTGCTTAATAAGAGAGCATGTGTTCCCAGCTCGGGCCACTTCATCGATAGTCGGAATATCTGACTACTAAATGGACAGCATTGTTAAGTGCACAGCCGTTGTGTATCAGGGACGAATAGGACCCCCCCCCCTAAAAAACAGGGCTTGTTTATGGAGATCCTGCTCAGAGAAACGTTGCTTGAGCTTCTGTGTGAACCTTTATTTAGATTCAAGTGCTTTGTTTATGTGAAAGTGTTTAGGATTTGTGACTAATAATGAAACAAATGGGAACAATTAGTGAAATTTCAGACCACACACACACACACACACACACACACACACACACATTTTCTGTTATGTAACTAACCACTTATATGTTATATGTAATAGCATGTTTTAATATTATTGTTATTTAATAGTAACAATATCATATAAGTTTTGAAACATGTTACCCTTCTGTTCTGCTGCTGATTTGTTTGCAAATCTATATAAAATATTGTGCAGTGACAGAAGTAGCACATGATTTTTTAAATACAAAGTACTTTGCAAAAGTTTTAGGCACCCATTATTTTGTAGTATAAACTTTGCCACAGGTTTTTATTTCATAATTTGCATATTAGCAAGTTAGAACAAAAATATATAGATTTCCAAACATTAGTTTTCCAGCAGAAAATAAAATCTTACATAACAAATGTTTGGACATAACTCAATTAAGAAAGCAGCATATTATGTATAAGAGGCCGGCCACTTTTCATATAAAAATATAATGAAGGCTGCTGCGATTTACATGCAAATAAAGAATCGAGTGTGACAGTCAACATTTCCAGCAGAACTTTGGCTGGTAATGTAAGAGACCTGATAGATACTGTATTTGTTAAACTGCACATACTGTTTAATTTATTGTTTTTACTGTGCTGTTTAGATGTTTTAATGTGGAGATATTTAATTTAATGGTATTATTTGGGAAAAAGCCGAAAGGAAAACAAGAAGATTTTCTGTAAATATATGGCACCTTTGTTTTACACCATTCCTTTGCATGTGCCTAAACCTTTTGCACAGTATTGTACTGTATATATGTTTTTATTTTATAATGTGTCCATTATTTAGTCCAAAACCAGCAAGCATTAAATTAAATGTTGGAGAAAAATGGTAGTATGTCACTAAAGAAAGCAGGATATTACATAAGAGACCAATTTTCTTGAGACAAAAAAGCATAATGAAGGCTGCTGGGATTTGCATGCAGAATTACAAAGCAAGCGCAGCAGTCAAAGTCTCCAGAAAAACTGGCTCTGTAAGATTCTCAAGAGGAACTCTGTGTACTCTGCCCTCACCCAGAGTCGGCTGAGATGGGCGCCAGCCTCCCGACGACCCTAATTAGGATTAAGTGGTTCAGAAAATGAATGAATGAATAATAGATGGATCATATATATATATATATAAAAAACAAAAAACTTCATTTTTTTTTCTTTCTGTAACCGCTTCATCCTAATTAGGGTCACGGGGAGGCTGGTGCCCATCCCAGCCAACTCAGGGCGAGGGCAGAGTACACCCTGGACAGCTCGCCAGGCCATCGCAGGGCGGAAACACGCCTCACACAATAGACAGTGAGAGACATGGCCGGCCTTTGATAACCCAGTTAGCTCCACTCGGGGGAATGCAGCCATGAGGTGGGGGGGCACTAACCAGTGTCTCTCCCCCTCATGCCGGTCCCAAGCCCGGAGAAATGCAGAGGGTTGTGTCAGGAAGGGCATCCGACGTAAAACCAATGCCAATTACTTAAAATGCAAATCAAAAGTATTACCTCCATACCGGATCGGTCGAGGCCCGGGTTAACAACGACCGCCATCAGTGCTGTCAATCAACAGGGTGCTGATGGAAATTGGACTACTGTTGGTCGAAGAAGGAGAGGTGGGAGGCGTGTCCGTAGGCAGAGAGAGAAGAGGAAAGGCATGAGTCTAGGACTGAGAGTGGGGACTTTGAATGTTGGAACTATGCACAGAAAAGGTAGAGAGATGGTTTGGACATGTACAGAGGAGGGATAGTGAGTATATTGGCAGTAGGATGCTGAGGTTGGAACTACCAGGCAGAAGGCCTCGAGGAAGACCGAAGAAGAGATTTATGGATGTGGTGAAGGAAGACATGAAGGTTGTTGGAGTCAGAAAAGAAGATGCGGAGGACAGGGTGAGGTGGAGGCGGATGATTTGCTGTGGCGACCCCTGAAGGGAGCAGCCGAAAGTAAAAGAAGAAGTTAGCTCCACTCGGGGGGACAGTGACAGCTTTGTGGAGAGTGGGACTCGAATCCCCAACCTTTGGATCAGCGATCCGGTGCCTTATACCACTAGACCACCACTGCCCCCTAACAAAAAACTTCATATGCATAAATCACCTTAGATTTAACACTGTCTAAGTCAGTCTGATATATTTTCTTTTAAATTATCCCTTGATAATTTTAAAAGTTAAATTTTGGAAAAATAATACTTACACAGGCAATGCAAAATAATACATACAAAATTTCATTCAGTGATTAATAACTTTTCAACTGGAATTAAAGTGGATTGGAAAACATGACCATAGAAACCCAATAAAAGTAATACATTTTATAAAACAAGAGCGCAAATGGTATCACAATGAACGGGGCCGGTGGCGTATTGGTTAGGGTGATGGACTCATAATCGGGAGGTTATGTGTCAAATCCCAGTTAGAACACCACTGTGCTAAGACCCCTGAGCAAGGTCTTAACCACAAGTGTGCCTCTGTTCACGCAGCAGTATAAATAGGTACCAGTAAAAAATATTGCTCATCATCATCATCATCATCATCATGCCGGTGCTTATCCCCAGTTTCTGTAGCGTGAAGCAACTAGGAGTTCAACTCCTCCTGGATGGGATGCTAGTCCATCACAGGTTACCTTCCCTGTATATTTTTACTGATACCCAGGTGAACAGAGGCACACTTGAGGTTAAGACCTTGCCCAGGGGTCCTTAACACAATAGGGGTCTTACTGGGATGTGAACTCACAACCTCCTGATCATGAGCCCAGCACTCTAACCACTTGGCCACCAGCCCCACAGTAAAAAATATACTGGGAAGGTAATGTGTTATGGACTAGCGTCCCATCCAGGAGGTGTTGTACTCCGAGTCACTTCATGCCCTGGAAACCATAATCACTGACCCGATGAGCCAGTATGGCTCAGGTGTAAAAAGCCCAACAGACGAGCAAATCACAATGAAGTACATTAATACAGAAGTGATGGAAGTGTTGTATATCTCTTGCTTCACCTACACGTGCATTCTACGGTTCCTGTGCACCCATCGCACGGCCAATGTCATGTGCATATGAGTCTGTTCTTTATTATTGGATTCCACAGTGGATGTGTTTTGTGTTTCAGGGTTCGGAAGTGCTCATGCTGCATGAACGTACTGTGCTGTATACAATGTGTGCATGTGTGTGCTGGTAAGCGATGTCACAGAAAGCTCTCCATTCTCTTCCACCCACTCGCAGAACTCCCACACATTTGCACACGCACTTCATGATCACCACACGCAGAGCTTTTCTGCCATACCTCTGGCTCTGTTTGTTCCTGCTGCATTTATCTTACTTGCTTTTATTTGGCCGTTTCGTCTTTTCTACTCTGAAAATGCAAAAATAAATAAATAAATAACTAAACTATAAATTAGATTCGATTTAGACATCTCAGAAGCTGCAAAGATTCTCTCTCTGGCTCTCTATATCCCTGTCTTGTCTCTCTCTTTTTCACACGCATGCACACGCACAGCGCATAAACATACTGACACATATAATAATGCACCCACCAGCAGCCTCATCATGTGCCTTATGAAAGGAATTGATCACTGCTTGTTCAGATCATCGCTACCATTCAGACCTCTCAATGCCTCTGACTCACAATGACACATAGTAACACATTAAACAAGCCACCATTACCCTTCCTTGCACTATGCAGCACGACTATTATGCACCATTCCTTTTCTTGTCTCCAAGCGGACACTGGAATTTACCCTTGCAATGTTTGTGAGTCTTCAGGACAATCAACTGAACACTAATTATCCTTAATGGGCTTTGAAATACTTGAAAGGCTTCCACAAAGCATGCATTACCATTTTTCTGCTCATGAGATGCATCAGTTGCTTTGCATGTTGAATCTGTTCATTTGTTGTTCATCTACCCAATGTTCTATTACAGTCGGACAGCATTGCATAGTACTGTATCTGGCTTTGGGTTGTGGAGTGAAAAGATGGCCACGATCGCCGGACGTGCATCAAAACCTGTATGCATATGCATGTATTTCTATCTAGGATGCGACAGTAATCAGCCTATTTGTTCTGTATTTCAGAAACGCCACTCCCCACTGAGAAAATAGCTGATAAGGATCGTCACATTTCAAAGCCACCCAGTCTGAATTCAAATGGACTGAAGATTGGGATTTCGAAGTCATTCTTACTGTTTACATGCGTCAAAGGTTGAAGCTGTGGTTCGACAGATCTGCCAAAACCAGTGCTGCTTTCAAATACAGTAAAATTCTTCATACAGTTCAAGGGAGAGAGAATCAGCATCAGCATCGAAAAGACATTTTGTCCCCCCAGTTTCTTTTTAAACAAGTGAAGTGTTTACGTCTGTGTTTTTTTTTTTTTTTTTAAAGACTTTTAAATTGAGCGTCACTTAGAATCAGATTTCAGAAATCTGTAAACAACGTAAGGAATTATTATGTGAGGAAATAGTTGCTCATTTAGAGATTGTTTTCTTTTGGCTGCAAAACCACGCACTTTCGCACACGTATTAGCATTACCACAGTTTTTTTTTTTTTTTTTTTTTGAAACAAGCAGGTAAAATGTATGAGGTTCTGCTCTGAGCAGAAGAAAGCATTGGTTAGATGTCCAGTGAGAAAAGCCTCTGAAGGGCTGCGTGGTCAAAATGATTCCCCATCACACTGACCTTAACCATTCCAAAGATTTCACCACCATAAGTAGTCCTCTAAAGACGTAAACTTTATTAGTATTCGTTTATTAATCTTTTCTCAACAGTAGAGTTTGGTTCATGACGTGTTTTAAATAATTAAAATAAATTTGCATTCAGGGAGTATTACGGGTCAGGGAAGTTCCTAATGACTTAAGTGCCAATATAAAGAGTGCCCAAATTGTATAGACGTCATACAGAAGACAAAAAAGACAGTGCATTAGTTTACATTTTATGGTGTTTACAGTTGCCATTTGCTTTGAAGCAAAACCATCGTAATAAGTGCCAAAACAAAGAATATGTGATGTATTAAGTTGTGGTTAAATGGATGTGCATGCATTTATTAACTTAAAAAGCCTTTTAAACGCATAACTCTACCTAACTAGTGTTTGTTTAATAAGCAAAGCCATTTTTTTTCTTGAGACATAAACCCACTTTCGCTTCTTTAAAAGCATGTTTTGTTTCTGAGATAAGGTGAGAAGTGAGTGTCTCTCAGTTTACGTTGCCTCAAGGGAGAACTATTAGGCCAGTTGCCCAGGCTTTCTTTGCACTGCTGAAGAAATGAGGATCTGAGTTTCCCTGGAGTCCGAGACTACATTATCAGCACTGCCTCCCTGTTTTCTCCCCGAATATTTCAGAGTGCCCTCTTTGCAGACGCTTAAGCAAATATTTTATAGAGGAAGCCCATGACTTACATTTTTACATGCGTTGTTAAAGACTGGGGTTTCAAAGGAGGATTCTGCACTGAACAGTGGGTTGAGTCAACAAGACAAAATAGACGTGTTAGTCACATAAAGATGATGGCCACCTCAGGAGCCAAAACGCGTGTCATCCTCCTCTTCCTGTTAATTGCTGCTCCACTTAACACGTCTTCAGCCAGTGTGTCAGATCCTTCTAAAACTAGAAATGCTCCAGTCAGACCCACCAGCATCCCAACTGTCAGTCCCAGGCCCAGTAGTTGGGGATTCTTTCTACATCAATCTAGAGGTGGAGGGAACGGTAGAGGAAATGGCAGAGGTAAAGGGTCAACAGGATGGCCAGAAACACCACCCAGACCCCAGGCTCAAGTCATGCTTTCTAAAAATGCTACAGCTGATGCCCTGGGACCGCCGCTCGGAGCAGCACAGGTGGCCCCTCCTCCACGCAGACTGGTGGAAGTGGATGTGTGCCGTGGTTACTATGATGTCATGGGCCAGTATGACCTTACCTTTAACTGCTCTAAGGATGACTTTATCTACTGCTGTGGTACATGTCACTACCGCTTCTGCTGTCCAGACCGCTCCCGCCGGCTTGACCAGAACATCTGCCACAACTATCACTCACCAGTATGGGCCAACACAGCTCCACCAGGGACTAAACCGCCCCATCATCTCACTGACCCTGACCTCAGTCGCATCGAACAGAGCAACAATACCATATATGTCATTGGTGGAGTAATCTCATTCACTGTTGCTGTGGCTGTAGCTATCAAGGTGGCCTTTAACAAGGCCTCACGGCAGGCTCGCAACAGGGAGCTCAATATGCCCAGGTAAGACAAAGTCAGCTCTATTTAATTTAGGGTATCAAGTAATCATGTCAGCATATACTACCTGTAATCTAAACTGTTGGCTTCCTCTTCTCCTTTGATTGTTTTTCTCAGAGCTCTGGTGGACATGCTGCGACACCAATCGAGCCCAGTCCAACAGGGAGAAAGAAACAACAGTGTTGCCCTGGGCAGTGGAGGAGGAGGAGGTGGAGGAGGAGGAGAGGGCACCCTTGGGCGGCCTCCTAAAAACCTATACCCAACTCTGCAGAGCAAAGACAACCGATGTGAGAAGTGACCAGATGTTATTTTTTTTTTCATTTTGAACTTGTTTTATAAAAAACAATAATTGGATGTGATTATTTACTACTTAATGGGTTAATTTATGTATGATGGTATATTTGTCTGTTTTTCATAAATCAGAATCATTTCATGCATGTAGAATGACCTTCTTTACTGCAGTGTATGCAGCAAAAAAATTATGTGGTGTAATAGAAAGCCTTCACATGCAATCATTTACAAGGAACAGATGCTGATGGCATCAGTCCTCACAGCAGCAGTATTTCACCCGGGGAGTTCACAATGAGGGGGCTCTCCCAAAACAGATGCAGTCCTGCCAACCGTTCTAATTATTGTGCTGTGTTGTCAAGAGTTTAGGTTTAGAAACTGAAATTTGTTTCAGGCATAGCTGCGACACTAAAATATTAACCAAAATCTGGTAAATTGTAATAATAATAATAATAATAATAATGGCGTAGTTTAGAGATTAGTACTGTTGCCTGACGGCAAGAAAGTTCTGGGTTCAAACTTTATGTCTGATTGAATACTTTCTATGTTCACCCCTTACCAGCATGGATTGTCTCTGGGTACTCCGATTTCCTCCCACAATTTGCAGACATACAATAGTATGTCACGTGACTATTCTAAATTGCCCCTAAGTGTGGAGGTTAGTGTGAATGTTTGTTATTCTACAGGCTATTGCTATGCAATAGGCTGGCATTCACTTTGGAGTCCACCCAGTCTCCTGCCCAAAGTCTGCTGGGAGTGGCTTCAGTTTCCCTCGCAACCATGACAGATAGGCAATACAGATACAGATATATACATATATATATATATATATATATATATATATATATATATATATATATATATATATATATATATATATATATATATATATATATATATATATATATATATATATATATATATATATATATATATACATACATATATGTGTGTGTGTGTGTGTGTATTAGAGTACAGAGGAGAAGAAGAAGATATAATAGACTAATGTTTGCATTTTTTTGCATTCATTCAAAAACTTTAACAAAGAACAACCAGTGAATAAGCAAGAAAATTTTATGTGAAGTGCATGTGCAGACAGTGATGATTATGGTTACATGCATGTATGTTGGGTTGCCTGTAAGCATGGACCCAACAACAAAATCAATCTCATAGTTTTATGACATTTACATAAGTATGAATCTCTGTGGAGCTAATACTACTATTATATACTTCTACTAATACTACTAATAATAACAATAATAGCAATAATAATCATGATGATGCTACATATAAAATATCAATAATAACAGTAATAATAAATGTAATATTATATAATCATTTAATAATATAATAATTTGTGTAACAAAATTACACAGAAAGGAATTGCTGCTTTGCCAGAAAAAGAAACTTGGATTAGTATAACATTGAAATGTGAAAAATTATTGTCATAACCCTTTTTTTTTAAACATTTGTACAAGATATTTTCAGGTTATTATAACATACAAATGAATCACATTATGACAATATACTATTTATCTTCTTGTATTTTGATCAGTTAGAGCTACAACCTAAAAGTTATTATTATGCAATAATACTTGTTTTATTATACTGTGAAACATTTCACCTTACAACAAAATAATTTATGTTCTTGGATTGTAACGTGATACTCAGGGTTGAATGAAGAAACGGTATGTGAAGACTGGATAAACTGAGAAATATGGCCTATTTATATAATTTGATTACGTTCTACTTAACTCTGCTTTGGTTGAAATGTGGTGAGATTCTGCTGTTAATATAAAGTGAATGATATTGTAATGTGTAAGTGCAAGATAATTAGTACAGTATATTGTTATCAAAAAAATTCTACTATAGGTTTAAGTGTCATAAATACATGAAAAACATCCAGCATGAAAAATATTGGTATCACAATAAATAATTTCACCTTATAATATGATACTGATCCATATATTTGTTTCTGGCATGGCAGCAACACACATCCATAGCTTTACACAATGTAAGTACATACTGTATTTGTTATCTTATGTAAGTCAGTGATAAATCAGTACAGTCATTTAATACATTAAGAAACAACTTTTTGCTATGAACATGCTTGCTTGTGTTGTATACATCCTTTCTCAAATTTCATGGTCTATGCTGTTATAGTGGGAAATCTGCAGCATAATTATATCCACACCTCAGGTTCCAGCCCCAAACACACTGCCACAATTGGTAAGTCAGTCATGTGTGGACTGTTATATTCTAATAAATAGAGTACAGACTCTTATGAAATGTTTTTACATGTGTCTGTGCATACATAAATGTTATGAAGTAGCCAGCCAACTGATATATGCCTGCTGCTGTCCGCAGAACGTGCACCACGTATGAACAACATGCAGATGACCACTGGTGGAACACTGAAACCAAATAAGCATACTAACGCCATGAAGCCTCAGCCTTCGTTTCACCACTCACTTCATAACTTGGCTCAGCTCCCGCCTTCATATGAGGCTGCCATGAAGCCTGAGCTCAACAGATACTCCTCCCTCAAACGACTGGGTGAGTTGAAACATACATCTTCATTTAAAGCAGAATTCCCCAGTTTACATAACAAAAGAATAAAAGAATAAATAAAACTGTTGCTTTATTGTGCTGTGGGGTAACTAGGACAGCTGGACACAACTCTGCAACACTTTGATTAAAATATATCATGTTAAAGCAGTAATAGATTTCTCTGACAGAAATGTCAGGGTACTCTAAATATTTGTGAAGGTTTTTTTAATGATGCCAGATTACAGAATCATTTTAGCATTAAATGCTTGTAGTTCTCAGGCTGCACTCTGATGGGATGTGAGGAGACAGAAACAGCAGGAAATCCAGGCAATAAAATTAGGCAAACACAGCAACAACAATATTCAGTCATTAATTCATTCATTTTCTGAACCGCTTAATCCTAATTAGGGTCGCAGGGAGGCTGGAGCCCATCTCAGCTGACTCTGAGTGAGGCCAGGATACACGCTGTACAGTGGCATTAATAATAATAATAATAATAGTAATAGTAATAATGATAATAATTGTTTCTCACTCATTTGCCGAACTGCTTAATCCTCCTCGAGATACTGGGCAATTAACTTGTATTTCATTGCAAACAGTATGATCTGAAAATATTTCAGGTTTAGTCTGGTCCTCTTCATTTCAGTTGTTGAAAACATGCATTTCCTTGGCCTGAACATTCTAAATAGTTGTGCTTTTTAGGGTTGGGGAAGAAGTAATATAATTAAATGATAAAGAGTTAATTATTGAATGTTATCATATCATTGTAATCATAATTTGGTACAAAGCCTTATGCAGGAAAGCCCGAGTGATTGAGCAGCAAAGATGGGCAGAGGAACTCCAGGTAATCAACAAATGTATGAGAAAATTATTGAAATGTTCTAAAACACTGTTCCTGAAAGAAAAACAGGAAGGGGTGGATTTTTCACCTTCCACAGTACATAATATCATTAAACCATTCAAGGTGTCTGTAGGAATTTGTTTGCATAATAGGCAAGAGCACAAGTATATAAGATGAATACCTGTTATCTCTGATCCCTCAGGAGGCACTGCGTCATGTACTGGCTCATCTGAAGCTGGTCTGATTTAGCCACTCAGCATTACTGTAGCTCACTGTTGTCATGCATTAAAACATGGAAACACATCAAAAAACCTTACTTAAAAGAAAACTACATTTACTGTGTTCAGAGGCATCACTGAGTTCTCTGGGCTCAAAAGCAAATGGAATGGTGTTTTATGGTCAGATGAAGCAGAATTCCATTTTTTTTGAAGATTAAAAGAGTCATCCAGTCTGTTACCAGCACCAAGTCCAAAAGCTAGGGTTGGTCGCAACATTAATGCAGAAAAGTACATTGAGATTTTGGAGCATTATACCGTACATATTTCAACAACAGTGCAAAACCACATTATGCACACATCACACAAGGTAAGAATTGGGTGGTATTGGGTGCTGGACTGAGTTGTCTGTAATCTTTAAGACCTCTTTGCAGTAAGAATGGAACCTAAAACGCTTCATTTGGTCTCTTCAGTCCCTTAATGTCTTTGTAAGTGTAGTGAGAATGAAACGCAGAATTACAACATGATAAATTCATCCAACTTTTTTGAAAAATATTGCAATAATCTAAATTTAAACGAATATTTTGAATATAACATTAAGATTCATAAGTTAAAACAGGGTGGCACCGTGGCCTAGTGGTTAGCATGTCCGCTTCACAGCAAGAAGGTCCTGGGTTTGATGCCCAGCTCGGATGTTTCTATGCGGACTTTGTATGTTCCCCCTGTTTTCATGAGCTTCCTCTGGGTGCTCCAGTTTCCTCCCACAGTTCAAAAACATGCACAGTAGGTTAATTGGCTAGTCCAAATCACCCGTACGTGTGAGGGTGAGTATGAATGGTTGTGTGAGTGTTGGCCCTGTGATGGCCTGGAGAGCTGTCCAGAGTGTACCCCGCCCATGCCGAGAGTTAGCCGAGATGGGCGCCAGCCTCCCTGCGGCCCTAATTTGGATTAAACGGTTCAGAAAATTAATGAATGAATGGATGTTTTCAATTTGGGTGCCATGTTGGTTTCCCTGGATTTACAGTGGGCCATGATGTTTGCAATCACTGTGATTTCAGGTAATCATAAGGAGTGTGGGGAGCCATGGGATTCAATCATGATAATCTTGAGAGAACTTGGTCGATTTGTGCTTATGGTGATGATTGTGACAAATTTTTTGACTGTCAAAAATTTAGCTAGGATTACAGTGGAGCCTCGGAATCCAAACGCTCTAGAGTTTAAACAAATTGGAATCCGAACGAAAAATCTGTGATTTTTTTTTTTTCGTCCTGGAAACTGAACAAAAACCGGAATTTGAACTCGAGAAATGTGCGAGAAAAAATGAGACTGAGAGGGAGGAAAAGTGCGTGTCTTCTGGAAGTCCGGAAGTTGTTGATACTATGTATCACCCCGATGAAAACGGGTGCACTTTATTGTTCACAGGGAAGGCATTAGATCATGGGGAAATCGTAGTCACTGTTAGAGATCCGGAGAAACACGGAAATCAAACTAAAGCGGGAACTGGTGGAACACGGAGCTGAGAGCCAGAGAGAACACGGGGAAGATGGACAATCTTCTAGCCCCGAGATGAGTACTCTGCTAGTCTTTATAGCCCGTGATTAAGTGGAATCAGGTGTGTGTGTTTAGCGCTCCACCTGCATGTGACTTCAACGTGCACAGAGAGAGAGAGAGAGAGAGAGAGAGAGAGAGAGCGGCCAAAACCAGCGTCTCTCACAGCATAGACCATAACATAGTATATTGTATTCAATAATTTTTTCACTTAATTTGCAGACCTATGTTATGAGTTACGGTACTGTTAACTTCTGTTCAAAAGACGATGGCACGGATTAAGACCATTTACATTATTTGTAATGGGAAAAGCGGATTTGGACTTCGAACAAATCGGAATCCGAACAACTGTCTGGAACGGATTAAGTTCGAGTACCGAGGCTCCACTGTTTTACAATGTGTGATGATTTGTTGCCAATCCTGATAAACAAGCTTAACAGAGCATAACAGACCTTGATGTGCCATTGTGGGGGATCAGGATGAACTTGAAAACGCAATTCCTTCAAGTTTCATCTCTCTCTCAACCCTCCTTTTTACATCCCATTCATGCTCCATGCGTGCTCATCATGGAGCTACACATTTTATGAATCATGGATAAACCCAGTGTAAGCATGTCTGCCTCACAGCAAGAAGGTCCCGTGTTCAAGTCTAAGGCTCAGTGAGAGTGTTTCTGTGAGGGGTATGCATGTTTTTCTGTTGTTTGTGTGGCTTTTCTCCGGGCAGTCTTGTTTCCTCCCACAGTTCAAAAACATGCTCTTTTAGTTGCTAATTGGTTGCCCCTCAGTGTGTGTGTGTGTGTGTGTGTGTGTGAATGGCTGTTTGTGTGTCCTGCAATGGACTAACAAGCTGTTCAGGATGTACACTGCCTTCACCCAGAGTCAGCGGTTTGGAACATGAATTGAATGTATGTGTACAGCTTTAATTTCCCATTCAACATTCCGATCCTACTTTTTCTGATTTAGGGTTGCATGTTTACCTATGCTGTAATTAAAAGATTGTTTTTATTCACTCACAATGAAATCATGAGTGTAAAATAACAGCTACTGTGTTAAACTAACGAAGTATAAAATGTACAGTAATAATAACTTAATGAGAGAGGTTTTGTGGAGGGGCAATTGTGGCCTGTTGGTAGGGTGCTGGATTACTGATGTCAACGTGGGCAGTTCAAACTCCAATGTCACTGGGTTGTCACTGCTATCCCCCCAGTGCAGCCAACTGGGTTATCAAAGGCCGACCATGTCTCTCACTGTCTGTGATAAGAGGCGCTGACTTTCGTCAAGGGTAGGCTGCATAGTCAATAGCATATTTCCTGTAAGACCAAGCTAGTGAATGTTATCAGGATGTATTCCTACATCATGTCCAGTGTTTTTAGGATAGACCCTGGGGGAACTGAGCAGAGGATAGTGGTTACTGAATGAGAATGTGTGATTGATGTTCTGATGCCCGATAAAATTTCTGTAAGTTGATTACATTTTAGTGGTTATTTGTGTAATTGCAAAAAAAAAGCAAAAAAGAATGTCATAAAATTAATCAGTATCCAGCATTGAACAGTTTTTATTAAGGGGTTGTAGGTGTATGATTTTTTCACCCAGGTATACAATAGCAAAATATTGACGCTTCACAATGATTCAATTTTATAGGATTAGATTTAAATGTTGCTTCTAAGTACCTTCCACTGTTGGTTTATTCATGGATTAAATGCTACAGAACTATTTAGCCTAGAGAATAAATTAAAGAAGTTTGGCACAAACAAACAAAAATTACACTTGACTTTTTATTTTTGGAAACCATCACTTGCAAGCAATGACAACATCAGGCATTCTTTTTATCTTAAATATTTGTTTGTTAATGGTACAAATTAAGTCAAAATATAATAACCCATTCTGATTGTCTCTCCATGAGCAAACTCTTGAAAATGTCTGCTCTTCTTTCCAACTACAGAAAAAGGAGGTCTCGAAGAATATTCAGGTTACTGCACCACTAAACGGAGACCCAACAATGCCCCTCCTTCTTTCCACTCCTCACAGCACCACTTGCCTTGGAGTGGTGATTACACACTTGGCGGGAGAGGCACACTCCCAACCCACGCCACCCGTCCCCGCATACCCCACCCTCAATCTGCCCCCAGCCATACCCCTAACCCCTATCCCTTGGAGCCTAAAGAAACCAAGCCCAACCAGAACTATGACACTCTTTCCAAACCTCCTCGCCGAGTCAAATCAACCGATCAACTTCTTGCTCTTGGAGATGGCAACACCTTATCACGGCTTTCCAAGAACCAGCAGCATCAGTATTACAAGGCCATGAATGCTGCAACATCAAAGAACTCCAATGCCCAGAACACCCTGCGCAAGTCTAAAGAGAGGCTACTAATGTCACCTGATCATCTAGAGGAGGAAGTGGGCATAGGTGGAGTCGATTATGGAGGTGGTAGCAGTGGCATGGGAATGGGTGATTACACAGTTGGAGGCAGCATGGTGCCCACTCTACCCCGCATGAGCCACCAGAAAGCTCAATCACAGCAGAATGTCTGTGCCACACCCTCTCTTGATCGCCATCATATGATCAAGATGAACTCACACCCGACCTCAGGCCGCGAGCAAGAGCGCAACACAGTTGCCATGTCGGGTCACCTGGGAGGGGGTGGAGGTGGAGGGATGGGTTGGAGCGAAATGCAAGGAACCGGGGTTGTCATGGGCACAGGAACACTAGGAGGTCATAGCGCCAGAAGGCTAGCTTTTGCTGCAAAAAGGCAAAATACCATTGAGCAACTACACTTCATCCCCGGAGGAGGAGGGAGCAGTGGAGGCGGGGTAGCCGCAAACCAGGGTGTTCGGACGGGAAGCAAAAATGAAGTGACTGTGTGAAGAAAGGATGGAGGGAATTGAGAGAGAGTAAAAGAAAATGTAGGATAGGAAGGGTAAGTTTGAGGGTATGATGAGTGGGTTGGTAATGGAGGGATTAAGGAATAAAGAATAACTGAGTGGGCAGAGAAGGGAGTGAAACATGTAAAGGAGAGTGTAAAAGGAGTGGGAGGATGGTATAGGTATCAGAAAAGATAAAAAAAGGATACAGAGAGTGGATGAAGGGGGAAAGTATAGAAGGAATGAGGACATTGAAAGAAAGGAAGGATAACAGATAGAGATGTAGAGGAAACCACAAGGGAACTAGAAGCTGTAAATACAGAGAGAACATAATGGTCTTGTAGACAAGTTTAAAACTTTAAAGTTGCTGTTTTATTCTCTTTGTAAAATTTCAGCCATAATTACAGTATAGTAATTTTCTTAATATGTTTGATGATAGCCACCTTAGAAAACATTGTCAGAAATGAATACTGTAGATGAAGAGACTGGGTACCCTGGTGAAGTAAGAGAAATTCATGTCACCATGTCATGTTTTTTTTTTTTTTTTTTTACACTTGATATTACATGACATTTAATGCCACTATAGAGCCATATGTTCAAGTAATGTCCAATGGAACATTCATCTTATCCAAAAAGAAAAACAAAGGCTGAAATGAAAAGAAAAAGAAACCTGAAGGAAACATTGCACACTATTTGCTTACATCAGAAGATCCCGGCAAACCAGAGATGAGTTAATCCACCTGTTGAATTCTGCTAGTAATTTGGAAACAGAAGTGAGTTTTAAAACAGGATGTTGATATCTTGTCAAAGTACAAAACTGTGGGATATCAGCGCTATGAGCACAAAGAGAGAGAGAGAGAGAGAGAGAGAGAGAGAGAGAGCGAGAGAGAAAATATACTGTACATTTTGATGACACGATGACACAAAAACATGCTGATCCAAAAACTAAAAAAATGACTTTTTTTGCACACAGTGAGGGAAACGAAAATGCATCGGCTTTAGGATAGCCCCACGACTATTATTGCCTTTTTCATAGACACCAAACGGTGCACAAGTCACAAGTTCTGGAAGAAGTGCTTGCGGACTTACTAGATGAAGACTGCTTTGTTGGAGCTAGGTTTGATAAAATTCACAGATAAAACCCAATAACTAACATTTTGTCGCTTCAACTCGAAAATCCCACTGAAGGGGGTAGTTAACGTATCTTCAAAAGCCATTCTGATTGGGCAATACAGCCCACGCCAGAGGGGGGAAAACGAGATGTATCTGACAATCATCGACTTTCACCAACTGAAATGAACTCATTAAAGACCACTGGCACTTTGTTTGGATTCTAAGCCAATGATTTCTTCCATGTCCAAGTGCAGGGACTCTACAAGAACATTTTGCCTTGGCTGAAGGACACTGGCCACGAATTCAGAAGAATACTAAGCGTTCTGTAAGGTTGTGCACACAGCTGTGCCATTATAAGCTCTACATATTCTGTATGTATTGCTGAGTTTTTATTTATATGGATGCCTCAAACTGTTACATGTGGCTTAGATGAAAGGAGTACAAGAATGCAGATGTTCAGTTTTATATAGAGAAAGGTCTATTGGGGTCATTTATATTCATTAGGCAACACAGCACAGGAAGCGTTGGCAAGGTTGGCCAACAGCAGTGGAATTTAGCTCAGGTGTACATAGACACTTCAATGAGCTTACAAACTTGCTGGGTTGCATCTGCTTTCATGCAGAAATGGATAGCGCGTCACACCCAATACCCTAATCAATAATACTTATCAATATTAAGGGCTATACTACGTGTGTCAGCGGTAGACTCCCTAGGCACAGTTTATTAATTAGTTATTTCAAAGGAGATGAGAACACTGACTCATGTACATAGACTGAGATACTAATCCTGTGAAGCAGAAGAAAGTGGCGAGGTAAAGACGACCTCGGTCTAACATACAGGACAGGCTTCGATGTGAACCGTTTTAGTTCTTGTTCATTTCTAGAGGTTTTCTGCGAGCAATGGTAAACATTTTAGTATTAGATAGTTATTTCAAGCGTATATCTCCCAGTAAAAGTAGTTTGGAGTAAACTGCTTCGTGCTTTTGGAGGCAGAGAAGTGAAAGAAGTTCTTCATGTGGTGGCAGTAGACTACATTCACTTATTTCAGACAGAAATTAAAATGGATCTCGATGCGTTACAAACAAAACTTAGAGACAATCTTCCTACAGATTCTCTTATACATACGTGTTTGTTATTGTCATTAATATGACAGTTAATATTATGGTTATTGGTGATATCTATTCTTGCTGTTTATTCTCTATTATCTTAACATTATGATGGTGATATTTTCTTCTGTGGTTTTAGTGTTATCTTGTTTTTAGGTATCTATATTTCTCATTAAATTATTTTGCATTCTAAGTACAAAATACAAGCACAAATACAGTAGGCACTCATTCTTTGCCGATTCTCAGTGCATCCTGACGACTGAGTGCATTGAAACATTCCTTAGCGTGACGTCGTCGTGTGACCATCATAAAGAGGCTTGCCAGTGTCATTGTGGCAACGACATCCCAATGGGTTGATATGATGTCATAAATTGTATGTAAATGAATACTAGGTTGATTTGAATTAAATTTCAGCTGTTTGAATGTTTATTTCAGGGAATATTAGAATAGCTAAATTGATTTAGCATTTTTTTTTTGTCATAAAAGGTCTGTAGCAATGTCTGTTCGGTTTTGTACCCACAAGCCATAACTGTACGTTTTTATGAGATGTTTAAACTTAAAACTGCAAAGAATAAGATAACCATCAGTTGTGCTGATATAGGCCTTCAAACATTTTTATGGCAAGTATAAATTAAAAGAGCACTAAATGTAGACTTTATAGTCTTGGGTATTTAAAAGAAGCTCCAGACAAATTTTTCTCCTTTTTAGTTTGTTATGGGAGCTTTACATGAAATATCCTACTTATGTAATAAAACATTAAAATTGTGAGTAATTAATCCAGAGCACATGTTTTATTCAGATGTGCAGAAAACAGTAAAATTAGACAATGTATTTCCCTGGAAAAAAACAAGAACATGCTCTTCCAGACTAAAAAGCTTTAAAAATTCCTCGGTAAAGAAATGTAATAAAACGCAAAAGATTACAGGTATAGTTCATAGTGAAATAGTTCGCCATTGAAATGCCACTTTGTTTTCTATCTCCCTCTTCGATAATACATGAGGCAAATATGATTGTTTACCTTTGTAAAATAAAGTCAACTGATGAAAGCTGTCTTTGAAAGCACGTGTTATTTTTTTATTAAACATTTCCATCCTACAGATCTGTGTATGTGTGAGGCACTTCAATAGCAGGTCACAGTTAACTTTTGGCACCTGGACACACGCAAAAGCTGTGACAACACATCCGAGGCAGCCATTTTAAAGCGGACAGGGGCTTTTACTTTGAGCTGTCATACTGTAATAAAATGGCCACTGCTTGTTTACATCCCACGATGTCAACGGCTATCCAGTAAAAGTGATTAAAAAAATAAAAAACGATGTAAACTTAAAAACACGCGAGAAAGAAACACTCTGCTCGTGTTCATCAAGGAAGTAAACAAACAGTAGTTCGACTACTTAGCATAAGCTAGTGCGCAAAACGCTTAGCATCCAGTTAAAAAAAAAAAGAAATTAATCCAGGTTAAGTGTCGTTTAAAATATGAGGTATTTTTATTATGTTTAGAATTTAAAATAAAAGACAAAGAGTTTTTTGTGTGAACGCATTAAATCTTAAAGACGTGAAGATGCATAGGTAAAAACAAACAAACAAAAAAACAGAAACAAGTCGACCACGTCTCATTGAGGTCAGAAAAAAATAAATAAAATAAGTCAACAAGAATATTACATAAACAACAAGTATAATAAAATTATTTACTGTGGTATTAGATAAAAAACAACAACTTAGTAATAATATGAGACGCAAACCGGCGGCTAACTGTAAGCGATTGCTTGTATCAACCGGAAGTTTCCTGGAAGCCGGAAGTGCCTGATGGCGCTCACACGTCATTCCTTTGCAAAAAAAAAAAAAAAGCATAGACGATCCTAAATATTTTAGCCGACCAAAAAAAATGCGCCAGTTTAATCCAGGCGTGCTGTCGTTTAAAATATGAGATAATTTTATCATGTTTAGAATTTAAAATAAAAGACAAAAAGAGCTTTGTGTGTGAACGCAGTAAGGCTGCGGTGACTATAAGGTCTAGCTATCTGGCTAACGATTGGAAAACAGCACGCAGAACAAGGGGGCATATGAGCAAGAGGGGCAGGGTGGGAGAGTGTAGCAGGCCCTGTTCATCTCTTTCCAATCTTAAAGATGGATGCATAGGTAAAAAAGGCCTGTTTTATTGTCTCGACTGTCGGTGCGTGATTGTTTTCTCTCTCTTTGGGAGTTTTAGCGACGTGTTGCTCCTGTATAATCTCCATGCTTGCAGATGTTTGGTTGCGCATCCTATACTGATGACATAGCAGGCTTGCTGTGTCCCATCGCTAGCTGAATGTGTGCTATTAGCCAGCTGTTTTGCATGCTAACGACATGTTAACTACGCCGACAGTTTTCCGAGTGTTGCGCATTTCCGTAATGGCTCGCGCTCTAACGGTGTAGGAATGAAACCAACGGTCGTGCATGCGAGCATATTCGTGTTGGAGCGCGTTGGCGAGATTTCATTGCTCCCCGTTGCTTATCCACACGGACATTTTCCTTTTGTGTGACATACAGAGCTATCGGCAGATGTAATAATTACTTGAATTGCACACCTCTCCCCACTATCGACTCGCGCGCGGCTCCTCAGCACAATACGAGCGAGCAACGTGGAAGGAAACATTGATGTCGAAGAATAAATGCAACTCGTGCTAATGCGTTGTGCACTCGTTTCTGTATTGTAGTGCGACATTTAGCTGATATGCAAATGCATCTTTTTCCCCCACTTGACCCTCCGGTGGTAAACATATCAGTTATAGGTGTAACATATCAGTTATAGGTGTAATAACATATTAGTTATATGTGTTATGCAGTCTGTGATGTGCTTGGTGTATTAAATTAATCAACCTAAATTTTCTATTATTGTTATTTTTAATATTTTTTATTAAATACGAAAAGTAGGAAATCTGCTATATATTGCACTGGGCAGTATATTCTACCCAAACCGAAACAGTATTCAAAGCATAGCTTCATTTTTGGTTATTGTTGGATTTTATTTAAATTTTTGTGTTGGTACAAAATTGTTTAGGCTAGTTTCATATATTATGACATATTATAATCTCATGTCTGCACTACATACTACAATTGTCAGTTTTGCAGCATGCTACAATATAGTCTTTATTACAAACATCATTTGGATTACACATATTTAATAGTGAGCAGGTCTGTTTCATAGCAATGAGGTCTGGGTGTGATTCCCGGGCTCGGGCGTTCCTGTGTGGAGTTTCTATGTTCTCCCTCACTTGTGCGGGTTCCTCCGAGTTCTCCAGTTTTCTCCCACAGTCCAAAAACATGCACAACAGGCTAATTGAATGTTCCCGGTCACCCATAGGTGTGAGTGTAAATGGTTGTGTTGGCAATACAATGTCCTGGTGAGCTGTCGAGGGTTTACCCCACCCTCACCCCAAGTTGACTGAGATGAGCGCCAGCTTTCTCATGACCCTAATTAGGATTAAGCGGTGTCGGAAATGAATGAATGAATGAATGAATGACTATTTAAGAGGATATGCCATTTTATAATTGTTTTAGGGGACGCACGGTTGGCACGTTTGATTCACAGCACAATAGGTTTGAGTCCCAGGCTCAGTGAGGGCGTTTCTCTGTGGAGTTTGCATGTTCTTCCAGTACTTGCATGGGTTTACTCTGGGTACTACAGTTTCCTCATACAATCCAAAGGCATACACATTGAGTTATTTGGATATTCTTGTTTGCCCCTAGGTGGGACTGCAAATGTGAATGGTTGTATGTTTTGGCCCTGCAAGTGATGAGCTGTTCTGAGTGGACCCTGTCTTCACCCAGATTTAGCTGAGATAGGCTTCAGCCACTCCATTAAGAAGTAGAAGCACTCAGAGAGCACACATCTTTTACTAGGCCACTTATAAACTCATAATTTTGAGCTGTTAATGCTATAAAAGTCAGATTTCTAAATAAAACCTTTCTCTTTCTAGAAGAATGTGTATAAATAATCCATATATTTATTGAAGAATAGTGTACAAAATCTGGAGAATAGAGATTTTCACAAGTATCATTTCTGACTGTGATGTTCACTCTTCTCTGTCCTAATATTCTGGTAGTGTACATGCCTAGTATGAATTAAAACAATCCAGTAAGATTTTTCAAAAAAATTCTTAATGTTAAAGATGAAGATTATTCTTTATTTATGGATTTTGTTCCCCAACATGATCCTATACATTAATCACCTCCAAAATGTAATGTATTTACTTGTACCTTACTCTACTCCATAAAAAAGATTCATTAAAATCTGTGTATAACTTATTGGGTTACATTGCTCACTAACAAAGTAACAAACCAACACAGGTCACCTCCAACATAAAGAGGTTCAGCAAATTAATTAATTACTTTTACATGTAAAAATTACTTCTACATATTGATGCACAAAAACAATGTCAGAAAATATGGTTCACTGACGCTCAGATTTCACAAAATCACTTCCACTGATTATGCGTTTATTTCCACATGCATTTTTTTAAAGTGTAATAAGGATAGGGCTGTCTAATTGCAAGCCTGAAATAGATTTTTCTGGGTTTTTTGCTTTATTATACCAAATCCAATGTATCAGATATTTTACAAGTCTTAAACCAGATTCGCACAGAAAGTGATGAGGGACAAGCGACCATTCAAAGTAAGTGATTGCTAGCGAAATGATTGGCTTGATGCAAAATTTTCTCAGATGATGCAAAGAAGGTGGGCAAAACTAAGAGGTGGGTAAGGGTGTAACTGAGCTGAACATTCATGCAAGTGATTTAAGCAATAATCGATCAGAGCTTAAAGATACCGTGTATTGACAGATGTCAGCAAACACTGAGTAAAACAGGCAATTTTGTGTGCAGTTTAGGAGCAAAGTGCTTCACATGTCACACATTGCTTCCTGTGAATGTGGCTTGGTTAAACGAGTCTTGTAGGTGAAGGGAAACATGTAACATGTACAGAGCAGTGGGAAGTTAGGGATTGTTAAATCAGTTAACTTCACATGTCTACATTTATATTTACTCTTTTTTTTTTGTCTCGCAGTGAGAAGAGGAGGGATGTGGAGAAATGTCCCATGCACCTGAGAGTAATTTCTTCAACAATGGAAAAGATGCCAAGCATATTTTCTGGAACATGGAAAAGGAATTATATGTCACTTGGGCTTGAATGGATTAAACATTAGCAGTCTTGGACTGTAAAGAACTAACAAATGGCACTTGGAGATATCTGTCCCTGACTAGGATGGCAATGAAGTCAAGTATGTAACCAAGAAAAGTCTTATCTAGTCATCTTGGTTTTGTTTCATAACAAAAACATCAATACGCACTTTGAAAATGTGAAAATAAAGTGTCACCGTATGTGGTTTACACGTCTTCTCTCTTACATTACATGTAAAAAGACCAAATCAAACCCATTAACATTAATGATGGACTGACCAATGTGCAATTCAAGGAAAAGATTACTGACAAGGAAACTGATGAAAGAACAGAACTGAAAAGACAACTTCTTAACTACAGACAGTGATTCGAATAACCATCAAGCACTAAACCACAGAACTGTTAAAGACTCAAAAATCAAATCCAGCCTTTGAATTGTGTGTTGCAGAACTTTGGAATATCACTATCCGTACCGAAAATCCATTCTTCGCCGCAGCATCTGCTTGGCACATCTGGCTATAAGGTGGGAACAGTTGGTGATTGTCAACTAACTGCAGATCAGTTCAAAGCAGGCCATTCACAAGGGTGAGTTGAAACAGGTTAGAGAAACAACAGTGATTGTCATTGTAACACCTCATCTGGCAATTTTAGTGTGATTGTTGTTGCTGCTCCTAGAGCAGAAGGTGTTGCCATTGCACACCCATGTTTCAGTAACTGGGAAATGTTCCAGTTTGGAAAATACAATGTGGACATCATAGAGATGCTAAGTGGACACCAAGCCCATCAGTTTAAAGGTCTTGGATTAGAGAGACAACTACAACACCAGCAGCAAGTGCAGCTTCACCAGCACCAGTTGCAACATCAACAGCAGCAGCAAGTAGAAACCTCTGGGGCTATTTTATCTGGACTTGGCTTAGGCCCACTGCAAGGATCTAGAACCAGTGCCTTTTCTGATTCTGCATCAATTTTTGCAAAAATGAGTGCACCACCACCTCCTCTGCAGCAACAATCACTGTCTTCATCTTCACAAAGTTCAAGGAAGTCAAGCAAAATGTCTGGCAGCAGTAGCACTGGAGGAAGTCATGTGAGTGGTTATCCTCAGTTTTTGCGTTCATTTCATCCAGCTGAGGCAGCCCTTGCACAAGAACAGCTACATCCAGGAGTTGGGCGATTTGACCATTTTGGAGGCTCTAGTGGAAGTGGCGGAAGTGCAGGAGGAATTGGAGGACTAGTATCATCTGTACCACCTCCACCTCCCCCATTACATCCTGGTCTCACTGTTCCCCAAGCATCCCCTGGGCCACCATCCTCTTCCCCATCTTCTTCAACTTCTAGTGCCAACAATCCTTCCAGCTCTAGTACAGTAACTTCCCTTGGTCACCAACTGACCGGAGCTCAGTCTGATGCACGGAGCTTGCATCAACAGTTTAGTTGCATGCTAGCTGCTAATCAGTATTTTCTCTCTGGAGTACCAGCCAATTCCAGTCTAGAGCAATTTCTGGTACAGCAAGGAAGCCACAACCATCTAGGTCTTGAATCAAGTTCAGGTCTCGCTCCACCTCCTGCTCTTCACTCCTCACACACACATAGCCACACAACCACCTTGCCCCAGCCACAACAACCACCACCACAACAACAACAACTGCCCACTCACACTCTGTCTCACCCCCATCCACATCACCCTCTTCATTCCTCATCTCAACCTTCCTCATTAAGCAGTTTTGACTTTCAAGGGATCCCTGTGCTCTCCTCAAACCAGCTAGCATCTCTGATGCAACAAGAAACTGGTTTACCACTTCCTCTTCCCTTACATTTGTCCCTCTCCAAGGATGATGGGAAATTAGACAGTGCACTAGGAGGAAGTGGAGGAGGCAGGAGAAAGAAAGCAATGGCTGGATACTTGCCTCAGCGGAAGACTGATGGCAGCAGTAACGCAAGCAGCAGCAATACCCATGGCTCTGCAAATCATAACTCCAGCAGTAGTAGCACTTCAGGAGGTCTTAGCCAAGATGCTGCACCTGGCCTTGGTGGAGGTAGCCGTGTTGGTATGTCAGGACTTGGTAGAGATCCTCCTTCCCACCTAACCCCCCCACCTTCCTCTTCAATTGTGTCATCATCCTCTTCTTCTGCTCCCACTTCTTCATCTGCATCAGTTCTGGTGACAAACAGTTCTAAACCTGACAGTCATAGCTCCATGCACCCTCGATCATCTCAACATGAACCCGAACCACTTTATCATTGTGGAGAGTGTGGAAAGACATTCACTCACCTATCCAGTCTGCGCAGACACTTACGCAGTCATGAATTGACCACTGCGGGAACAGCAGGCACAAGAAATAATGTGGCAAATCCTGTTTTGCATCCTGCTGATCCAAGTATTCCGCACTCAACACAGGATAGTTCAACATCGTCCTTATGCCAAAGTCCTGACAAAACGTTCCATTGCTCAGATTGTGGAAAAGGATTTAAAAAAAAGGGACACCTGCTGCAGCATGGTGTCATCCACTCTGGTGCGCGACCATTTGCCTGCAGTACTTGTAGCCGTGCTTTCAATCGGCGCGAGTCCCTCACCCGCCATGAAAAGATACACGAAGAGAAATCTTTTCGTTGTCCAGCTTGTGGCCGCTGTTTCCGTGAGAGTACCTCTTTGTTGAACCATGCAGCATCGGGCACTTGTGGCAAATCAGGCAGAGGACCAAGACCGAAGAGTGATAGTAGCAACTCTGTAGTTGGTGGCAAGAACAGTAAGACAGGGGCTTCCAGTGATGGAATGGTAACTAGTGCAGTGGGTGAGTCACATATTTATCTTACAGGATAGTATGTGTGTGCGGCAAATAAAGTTGTGCTGTATGATGTGCTAAGGGGATATTTGTATGTGCAGCATTCATACTGTTTGATTTGTCATGCAGGGTCTTACCGGAGTGATGGTTACAATAACTTCAAAGACCAGCGCTCTCAAGGCAACCTTTATGTTGGAACATCCTCATGTGGTGGAGCCATAGGAGGGCCAGCACTAAGAAAAGCACCTTTAGCTCCTACTTTGCACCCACACCCACAGAGTCAAAACCAGCAGCTTCACCAACAGCACCCACATTTACCCCTCTCTGCTCTGCTGGATGATTCTGAAGATGATGTTACAAGCTCTGTCAATAGTGCCATTTCTGCTATCACTGCTGCAGCAGCAAATTGCATGACTGGTGATCTTACCAATACTGGTCGGGGAGACGATAGAAGAGATTTAATAGGAGGGTTACTTGGAGGTCTTGGACTAGGCCCTCTTGGTTCACCTGGTGGCCCGTCTTCAACAACCGGAATGGATAAATCGTATAGAGGTGGTGAAAACCAGGTTACCCTGTCACTTCACCAACAGTCAATCCAACAGATGCCAGGTGTAAAGCCCAAGCGCCCTCGGAAACCTCGTAAAAAGAAGGAACCTGGAGCAGCAGGTGCAGAACTTCCGAAAAGACGCCAGTCCTCGCAAAGAACAGTAGGAGGACTAGGAGACGTTCGACCATATTTGTGCAGCATCTGTGGTCGAGGATTTGCGAGAAGAGAAACTCTCCGAAGGCATGACCGAATTCACACTGGGGAAAAGCCTCATCACTGTACAGTGTGTGGCAAATACTTTCGAGAGGCTTTCCACCTGAGTAAGCATCATACAGTGCATTCTGGAGAGAAAAATTATAAATGTCTTCTTTGTGGAAAGGATTTTGGATATGCCCAGAGCCTTAAGAGACATGGAAAGTTACACCAGAAAGGAGAATTGGAAGAAGTTCCTACAACACCTGGAGGAGAAAACCTTAATTACCCACCCCCTGGTGGAAGTATGATCCAAGGTGGTCCAGGAAACTCATCATTCTATCCGTATCCACAAGACATTAAACCACATGGGTCGAATTCCCATCCACCTCCCAGACTTTACACATGTGCGATATGTTGGAAGTCTTTCCGTCATCACTTCCATCTTACTGCACATCATCAAACAGTGCATGAAGGCGGAGGTGACAAACTCTTTTCGTGTGAGGTGTGTGGGAAAGCCTTTGCATACTCCAACAGCCTTACAAGGCACAGGCTGTCTCAGCATGGCTTAACTCGTACTGGTCAAGGAGCACCTCAAGGAAGCACGACTGTCACTGGAGAAGACAGCAGTGTTGGTGGCTCAGTATCCGAGAGTGAAGCAGCCACAAATGCTTTGCTCCAGCTTGCACCCACTGGTGGAAACCAAGGAGAAGAGGATTCTCATAGTGGGGTTCTTCACAGTCACCAGCACGCTACACCACAGCCACAAGCTGGGTACTCTCCTCTTTTCTATGATGCCAGTACATCTCTACCTTCCTCCTCTAACACCACACCTTATTCCCAGCCTCTACCTTCAAGTTCCTCCCTGCAGTCCCATCAGCACTCCGGCGTAAAAGGTGAGCCCCTGTATCAAGCTGGCCAAAGACATGCACTCAACCCAAACTTACCTCTCCACCCCCTTGTTCTGCCGGCATCTGAGCAACATCAGCAGCATTCTCTCTCTCATCAGCATCAAGCCAATGTCCAGCCACACCATCACCACACCTTTCACAGTGAAGAAGAACTACGTCGTCGCAAGAAAAAAAAAAAAAGACGGATCGGGAGAGAGAAGATAGGCTACGAATGGGGTCAGACCACAAAAGTGGACGGGGTGCAGATGGATCCCTCAGCTGGGGAAAGGAAGAAAAATGAAACAAGAAAGCTTCAGAAAAGACTAAGAAAAACATTTCGCAGAAGACAACGTAAATTTAGGAAGAAAATGGCTATGCTTTTGAGGATTAGAAGAAGCAGTGGAGGAAGCAGAGTGGTGTATGAACTGAGTCCTTCAGGAGGACTGGAACTATATAGACTGCTCTCTTTTCAAGTCCCTCTTAAACGATTCCCTTGTCCCTTCTGTTTCCTTACAACATTTTCACGACGAGCAGCACTTATTGTCCACATAGCAGCTAGACATTGCCCAAGAGTTAGTTACCCCTCGGGTCGATTACGATGTGCAGTTTGTGGAAAACAATCTCGCAAATTACTTTCAGCTCTTATTCATAGAAGCTCTCACTTATCTAACAGAGCATTTTCTTGTAAACGCTGTCCTTCTCGTTTCTGGAATGCAGCACTCCTCACAAGACACAAAAGAACTTGCCGGGGAAAACTAACAGAATTGACACGAGGGAGTGCACTTTGTTTGAAACTGACAACAGGAAAAATTTTTAAAAGAGGAGACGGTAAAGGGAATATTTCAACTCTGCAAATACAGTACAGTCATTGAGTGTGCTTCATTAATTTTAATGACTTCAATATGTAGTAGAAAGATGGACATTGTGTTTTGCATGACAAAAATAGAGACTAAAACTTGGTATTTGACCATTGGAAGGTCAGTCGATCGCTTTTAGTTTATTCTTTTCTATTTGACCGTCATGGGTTACTCACATAAACCGAAGTGAACTGCGACAAGCAAAATAACAAATGCTTTGCAGTTGTCTTTTATAAAGATACCAACATAACCCCCCAATCAGTCTGATAATGGCTGTTCTTCAATTTTGTGTGTTGGACAACATTCTTGACTCCTTCACTGACATTAGAAAAAGTTATAGTTATTTTACTAATGCAGTATTTCCCTTAATGGTATACTCACTGTAAGTCAGAAGTGCTCTGTAGAATTATTCTGTCGCTGGTATGTATAATGTGTAGTTCATTTAGAACAAGCGTGGGGATTTGTTTGTTGTAACAATGCATTTGTAGCAGAAGAAGAAGAAGAAGAAGAAGAAGAAGAAGAGAAAGAAGGAATTAGGAAGGTCAGTATTTTGTTCAAATCTGTGCATGTTTGCGCACTGGTCTTAATGTATAGGATGGATGTTGGTTATTGAGTGGTTCTGTATTAAGTTCAATTGGAAATGTGTAAATGAAATTAAAAAACAAACAAACAAACATCAGTCCCAGAATAAGAGCTCCTTTATACCTTCCTCTTCATGCCAGATAGTGGGTGAGAGGATGGAGGTGATCTGAGATGTATCCATCTAAGGAGTAGAAACTAGCATGAAGAAGGGAGCACTTATATTGGAAAAGGCTGCAAGTTTTCAATAACAGTAAAAAAATGCAGAAATGCATTTTCATTTGAGAGCTACTCGCATGCATAGTTTTTCTTTAACCAATCAGAATTCATCATCAGAGTATTCCAGAGCATCCAAATAATTGAGAAGTGTGGGTTATACTCGTGTTCAGTCGCAAATAAGGGTGAAAATAAATTTTGCAAGAGTAGCTCTTGAAGAATAGGATTGAAGATACATTAATAATATAACTCAAGCTCCACATTTTCGTAGAATGAGGCAAAAAAAAAAAAAAAAAAAGCCCTGTTCAGTTTGAAATCTCACCCATTGACCTGGTGAAGCTTTTATATATAGACTCTACGGTAGAATTAGGAAGGAACAAGTGTACTGTAATGTAAATTGTGTCAATATTTTATTATTGTTATGTTTTTTAAACAAAAGTGAAATATGTTTTTATCATGGGTACACTGCAGGTAGTTTGGAATGATAGAGGAAATTATCACTTTCATATCTTAAATGTATTGTGTCGGACATAGTCTGCCCACTTGCCAACTTTGAAAGCATCCCTTATACTTTATGTTAATTTCTTATGTAGTGACGCCATACTACCAATAGCTCATTTTTTTCTCGAGAGTAATACGTAAATCAATAAGTATGTTTCTATCACTTTATTTACCTATAATAAACTGGTTGTTAATGATACCCAAGCATTTAATAAAATTTGAAAAGCTTATACTGCTCATTCTGTTGTTACTGCATTTCATGTGTTCCCATAGCCATTCATTTATGAAGGTATTAGGGCAGTGGTTCTTAACCTGGGTTCGATCGAACACTAGGGGATCGGTGAGTCAGTCTCAGGGGTTCGGCGGAGGTCAAGACACACACCCGACTCAAATTCATGATGAAACGCCCCGCTTGGCCATCACTGGCTGCAGGTGATCACGCTACATTGCAAATTTGGTGCGCTCAGTAGTCGACTTGTGATTGTCGTGATGGTACGTCGTGTGATTTCTTTCTGAACATTTTAATCCTTATATGTTGAGCAAAAAAAGAAAGTGCTCAGACGAATATGTAAAACATGGATTCACATATATAATGGAACGTGATGCTAGTCAGCTTCCTATCTGCATAATTTGTGGAGTAGGATCAAACCCCCCCCCACGCTGACATATACATACATGTCTGTGTATACAACATCAATAAATACATATTCAATGCTTTGAATGCTTATAATAACAATTAAACATTCAAAATAATGCATAAGATGTAAATAAAATATAAATATACACAAATATAGATGCGTGTGCACGCACTCAGATGCACACCTCACATAAAAATGTAAGTAGTTTTGATGGGCAGAGTTCATGCATTGCATTGGTTTTGTTCTTTGAACACAGTGATGGTAATGCACAGTTCAGTTTGGTGCCCCAGTAAAAACCTGTCTTGAAAAAAAATCATATTTTATTTTTCAATAAAGAAGGGTTCAGTGAATAAGCATATGAAACTGGTGGGGTTCAGTACCACCAACAAGGTTAAGAACCACTGTATTAGGGCAACAAAGTGGTGTCGTGGTTAGAACAGCTGCCTCACAGTAAGAAGGTCCTGAGTTTGAATCTTAGGCTCAGGTGTTTCTGTGTGGAGTTTGTAGGTTATTCTTGTGCTTATGTGGGTTTTTCCGGGTATCCCAGTTTCCTCAGGTAGTCCAAAGGCATTCACATTAAGCTAAATCAGTGCTTCTCAAATAGTGGGGCACGCCCAGCTTGGGGGGCGCTATATGATGTCGGGGTGGGGGTGGGGGGTGTTTAACCCTGGGGAACATGCTTTTCTGGAATAGTGTATGAGAATTAAGTGTAATTGAACCTCCACTCCAGTAGTTGACACTGGCGCTCTCATTGTAACGCTATGGTGTAGCAATTCTATGCACAGGCAAACGATATAAAGTGCAGTAAACAACCACTCAAGAAACAACACCGAAGAATTTCTAACATTAACGGAGAGAAAGGTGGAGAGACCAAGATATTAAGACATAAATAAATTGAATGAGTTTAAATAAAGATCTATTTTTTTTTTTAAATTTCAGACACATTGATACACTTTAAATCTTTTCTGTTACAGATTTAAAAAATGAAAATTTTCTTTATTGTAAGTTGGACAATATTTCTTTTTTGTTTTTAATGTTGATAACGATGTAGTGTTATGCAGAGGTGTACTAATAACAATTTTATAGACAAATCTTCTTTTCCTTTCGGCTGTTCTCTTCAGGGGTCGCCACAGCAAACCATCCGCCTCCATCTCGCCCTGTCCTCTGCATCTTCTTCTCTTACTCCAATGACCTTCATGTCTTCCTTCACCACATCCATAAATTTTCTCTTTGGTCTTCCTCGAGGCCTTCTGCCTGGTAGTTCCAACCTCAGCATCCTACTACCAATATACTCACTATCCCTCCTCTGTTCATGTCCGAACCATCTCAATCTAGCCTCTCTGACTTTGTCTCCAAAACATCTTACATGTGCTGTCCCTCTGATGTGCTCATTCCTGATCCTATCCATCCTCGTTACTCCCAAAGAGAACCTCAACATTTTCATCTCTGCTACCTCCAGCTCTGCATCCTGTCTTTTCCCCAAGGCCACTGTTTCTAAACCATACAACATCGCTGGCCTCAACACCGTCTTGTACACTTTTCCCTTCATTTTTGCCGATACCCTCCTATCACACATCACACCGGACACTTTTCTCCAACCATTCCAACCTGCCTGCACACGCTTCTTCACCTCTTTTCCACACTCTCCATTGCTCTGGATTGTTGAGCCTAAGTACTTAAAATCTCTACCTTCTTGATTTCTGCTCCCTGTAACATCACCGTTCCTCTTGGGTCCTTGTCATTCACACACATGTATTCTGTTTTACTGAGGCTAACCTTCATTCCCCTCCTTTCCAGTGCATACCTCCACCTCTCTAGATTTTCCTCCACTTGCTCTCTGCTCTTACTACAGATCACAATGTCACCTGCAAACATCATAGTCCATGAGGAATCTTGTCTCACCTTGTCTGTCAGCCTGTCCATCACCATAGCAAACAAGAAGGGGCTCAGAGCTTGACCCTTGATGCAGTCCCACCTCCACCTTGAACTCTTCTGTCACACCGACAGCACACCTCACCACTGTCTTACAGCACACCTCACCACTGTCTTGTATACGTATATGCATATATGTACATAATATCAATTAATACATATTCAATAGTATAAATGCTTATAATAACTAATATACATTGACAAATAATGCATAAGATGTAAATAAACTACAAATACATACACAGACGCAGGTACACACGCGCAAACAGATGCACGTGCACACACTTAGATGTGTACCTCACATAAAAATGTAAGTTTTGAAGGTTTTTTTTTGCATAATTTGCTTTGTTTTTGTAGCATTTCCCTTAACTTCCCCCTATTTTTCCCTTAATTTCTTTATTTTTTACTACAATGAATATTTAAAAAAAAAAACACGATGCACTGAAGCCGCATCACGTCACTCTGCTTTCCATAATTATTGGCACCTTGATTAAGATGTGTTCTTTAACTTTTAATAAATTTGTGCTTTGTTTTCTAAATAATGTAAAACCACAAAGAAAATATCAAACCTTTGTTTCAAATGCATTTATTCCATATGTAAAAAAATCCCACATTAAGAAATAATTCTTATACTGTACAGGTATACCTTGGCTTAAGTTGTTCTCGATTATACGTTGGTTTTCAAAAAAGTATAGAAAAATAAAAAAAGTCAAATAAAAATAAAGTTTAATAAAATAGATCTTATTTGTTATGGTCTGTACTGGCTGGAGGCGTTAACTCTCCATTCATTGCAAGTACTGGCAAGGGGCGTGACTGCTACCTGTAGGCGAGGTCCAGAGAGCGCACCTGTTTCCATTCAGCAGTCAGCAATCAGCGAGCTATAAATAGGAGCGGCGTGCTTCCCTCCGACGTTAGAAGATTGTCCTTCCCAGTGATTCCGTTTCCCTGCTATCTCTCTAACTCCTGGTATCCTGCTTCGTGCTCGACCAGTTTCCACCAATTAATTATTTCCAGTGATTTAGATTTTCCAAAGTGCACAATAAAATCGTTGAATCTTCTTACATGGTCTCCTGCATCTTTGGGTCCGACGCATATGTTCCAAGCGCAACACTATTAACCATATTGAAAATTTCATTCATGAATAAAGTTCAGAACTAGGAATGGTTATTTTCTGTTTAGTCTAGACAAGTAAATTTGGCGTAGCCTAGGCTAGCATAGAGACAAGCTAATTTGATTTAAGTCATTTTTCGACTTAAGTCGTCTCTCCTGGAACCAATTAATGACATTGGATGAGGTATATCTGTATATCAAATCATGTATGCCACAATTATTGGTACCCTGATGGTAATATTTTATGCAACTCCCATTTTCTAAGTAAACAGCACGCAATCTTCTCTTATGATGTTTCACAAGATAGGAGAAAACAGAAAGCTGATTCTTGTACCACTCCTCTTTGCACAATCTTTAAATTATCCAGTGATGTGGGTCCTCTCCTCTGCATTCTCCTCTTCAGCTCACTCTACAGGTTTTCAATGGGGTTGAGGTCTGGCGAGTGAGATGACAATGGGAGGAGCTCGATTCTGTGTCTGGTGAACCATTCATGTGTAGGCAACATGTTTAGGGCCATTATCTTTCTGAAAGACCAAGTGATGACCCGTCTTCAGCTTTTGGGCAGAGGCCACCAGATTTTGATTCAAAATGTTCTGGTATTTCAAAACGTTCATAATGCCATCCACCCTGACCAGCTTCCAGGGCCTCTGGAAAATAAACAGGCCAACAGATTCACCGATCATGAGGTATGGTCATGCATGTGGGCATGAGGTGCGTTTCTGCATACTCATCTTTTGTGGTCCGCCAGACCCACTTAGACTGTTTGTTGCCAAAAAGCTCTATCTTGGTCTCATCTCACCAAAGCTCACAGTCCCACTTGAAGTCCCAGTACTGCTTAGTGAACTCCAGATGTTTGGCTTTATGATTGTGAGTGAGAAAAGGTTTTTCCTTGTATGCCTCCCAAACAGCTTGTTGGCGTGTAGATTGCGTCTGGTGGTTGTTTTGGAGACTTTGTGGCATCAAGATGCTACCATACCATATGTTTCAATTCTTTAACAGTGGTTTTGTGGAACTTTATATTTCTCTTACCATCTTCCTGACTATGCATGGTGGCAAAATAACCTTGTGTCCTCATCCAGGCTTGTTTACCACTGCTCCGATTGTTTTGAACTTCTTTATGATTCCTCTGATAGTAGATATGGACAGGTGCAGGCGAGGGGCTATTTTCTTGCACCATTGCCTAACTTATGAAGGTTGACACACATCCGTCTTAGTTGAATGGTGTGTTCCTTTATCTTTTCCATGTTGAAGACTGGATAAGAGAAATTGCCTCTGTGTCACATCATATTTATACCCCAGGGAAACGGGAAGTGATGAATTACCAATTAAATGTTCCTCAATACTCTGATCAAATTTGTAAACTACGTACTGCAGAAATTACAGAAATATTTAATTTACATGTATTTCCTAGGAATTGTTAGGGGTGCCAATAATTGTGTAACTTTGGTGATTTTAAGAAAATAATTAATTCTAAGTCAGGGATTTATTTTTTTCCCCACTTAAAATTTACATGAGTTGATGTTTACATTTTTCTACAATTTTCAGTGAGAAAGTATACTTCTGCAATGAAAATTTAATTTATTTGAGGGCTTTGAAAACATCTTAAGCAGTTGTGCCATTAATTGTTGAGGGCAGTGCACACACACACACACACACACACACACACACACACACACACACACACACACATATATGTATATATATGTGTGTGTGTGTGTGTGTGTATATATATATCTTTTCTTTCAGCTTTCCCCTTATATATACTAATATATATATATATATATATATATATATATATATATATATATATATATATATATATATATATATGAGAGATTTCCTTTCGGCTTTTCCCCTTTATCAGGGGTCGCCACAGTGAATGTTTCGCATGTTTAATTTGGCATAGATTTTTTTTTTTTTACATCGGATGTCTTTCCTGACACAACCCTTTGTGTAAGGGACAGAAATACACTGATGGCTTTGCAGCCTACTCTTTTACGAAAATCATCAACGGTTCTTTTACATGCCTCTCACCATAGACAGTGAGAGACATGGCCCGCCTTTGATAAGCGCCCTATACCACCAGGCCACCACTGCCATTGTATATACGTATATATACATACATATATATATATATATATATATATATATATATATATATATATATATATATATATATATATATATATATATATATATATATATATATAGAAAGTGTCTTAAAAATGAATCAGTTCATAAAAATAAATGTCAGTAGTGATTATCTTTATAATATTATATTGTTCCCATGTCTAAACATCGGAGCACATGGACAACATTCTATGTTTCATCATGCATCAGAGTATCTGTAAGCTGTGCACTGATTTAAATATTTCACAATAAAAAACGTTTTTTCTTTTCAATTGTAAATGTAATTACTGTATATGACTGTACTATGATGAAATATAAATGCTGGTCGACAAAATTGCCATTTAAACCCACTCACTCATTTAGCAAACCACCTAAACCTACTGGGGTTGAAAGTACGCTGAAGCCAATCTCAGCTGACACTGGGCGAAGGCGTAGTGTATCCTGAACAGCGCGCCAAACTATTACAGGACAAACACAAACACACTACATTCACACTTACAACTAGACGCATTTAGGAACAGACGGTTAGCCTAATGCACATGTCTTTTCTACTGTGGGAGGAAATCCATACAAGTGTGAGAGAAATTGCACAATCCCCACAGAAACATCCTTGTACAGAATCCATACCCAGGTCCTTCTTGCTGTGAGGTGGATGTACGACTTCACTACTCTGCTGCTGAAAAGCTGCATATTATAAGGTTAAAAATGAATAAAAACATCATCTAGTTGTTAACATAATCCTGAATCCATGCAGGACTGTTAAAGGTTTCTAACCAGAGGTGTCATGGTGTGCCTGCTTAGCCTCCGCTCTTAAGTGGGTTAGGGTTTTCTGAAACCATATTCATTTGCAAATACATACTGATAGACACCTTTCATCTTCATCATCAACACCCCGTCAATGTCCACACCAATTTCTAGCTTCCAGATCCCCCCAGCCTGCATGATGAAATAATGTAGCACATCTGCCTCACTGAGAGAAGGGTCAAGTCTTGGGCTTGGGTGTTTCTGTGTGGATATTGTATGATCTCCCTGTGCTTGCCTGGGTTTCCTCCATGGGGTTTTGGTTTCCTTCTATAGTCCAAAGACATGCATATTAGGTCACTTGGCTGTTCTAAATTGTCCAGAGTTGTTAGTGTGAATGGTGGTGTATTCGCCCTGGAATAGCTTGATGTGCTGTTCGGGGTGTACCCCATCCTCGCCCAGTGTCGGCTGAGATAGGCACCAGCTTCCCGGCAAACGGTTCCCCAAACTGTGTGGGTGGGACCCTGTAGCCTCATACCTGCTTTTTTTGCGAGCATGTCTCTAAATAAATCTTACCAATGGATCGTTAGAGCTAAGGATAAATTACACTTTAATGTCTGACCTAATGCCTTTCAGTCATGGGATTTACAACCTATGTACAGTATTACGTGTTTCTGTCCCTGCTTCTCTTCTTACCTCAGTAATAATCTCAGAAAAGTTAACCCTCATTAATTCATTTGTTTTCTGAACTGCTTAATCTTCATTAGGGTCACGGGGAGGCTGACGCTCATCTCATCCCATCTGGGCAAGGGCAGAGTACACCCTGGACAGCTTGCCAGGCCTTTGCAGGGCAGAAACACACTAATAGCTTTGCAGCCTACTCTTGATGAAAGTCAGCAATGATTCTTTTACATGCCTTTCACCACAGACAGTGAGAGACATGGCCTTTTATAAACAGTTAGCTGCACTGGGAGGACAGCAGTGACAACTATTGACAGTGGGGCTTCAACCCTAAAAACTGGGATCGATAATCCAGCACCTTGCCACCACTTCCCAGTAATGTTAATAATATTACAAATTAAATTTTACTCAGAAAAACGTTTTCAGTAGTTTTAGAAAACAGGGGCGATATTTCTTTTTATCTTTGACCAGTGTCAGATTTAATCGACGATCTGTAATAGTTGCAAACTGGCGCATTTAATTTTCACCTTGTAACACCTAATCATATGCCATTTGTACATGCACTACTCTACTTTAACCACATGGTGGCAGAATAAGGGCTTTTTGTCTTTACCTTAGAAAAAATAATTGCATTTATTATGTGCTTACATTAGAGGGAAGTCAATCTGCAGGGCTACACAGCAGTCATTTGTACAGCAATATAAAAAATGTAAGTAGTATGCAAGCAATTCTTTTTAAGGGAGTGAGTGCATGGAGGATTAATTTCCATAAAATAAAAGAGGGCCTACAGCAAGATAACTGTACCCTGAATATTACCCTGACAGAGGGTAAAGATGTCTTTAATATAAATAGATTTTACCTTTAAGATGTAATGAATTCAGTCTTGGTAATTGGTTCTCTTTGAATTTGTCAACTACAGGTATTGTTTTTAACTGCGTGTTACACACACAACACACACACACACACGCGCGTCTTGTTTCAGTAGTTTCAGATGAAGATATATAGACTCATACCCTAACCATAACCGCCTGCCTAACCCCAACCGTAAGCGGACCATAACCTTAAACCATGTCTTCACCACAAAAGGGATTTTTTTAATATGGGGACATGCCTGTCGTCATAATTTCACTGTGTAAGCCTGTTTTGGTCCTCAGAACGTGAGACACACACACACACACACACTAACACTAACATGAGGTCTGAACTGTGTAGTCTCACGCGGCTGTGGCTGGCGAGTTTACGAGGGCGGGATTGATTGCAGCTCAGCAACCAATGAACGGATTCAAGGAGCGGGGACTTTATTCCTTTTAGCCAATAGTAAAGAGGACGACGACTCAGCCGGAGGCTTCTCCGCGTGCTGTGTACACGTGCGATGGAAAGCGCTTGTGCTTCTCGTGTACCTCTGTAGAGAGAGAGAGAGAGAGAGAGAACAAGCACTAAACATGTCCGTGGATTAAGATGATCAGGGTTTTTTTTTATTATTTATTGGGCGATTTGTCAAAATTGGTTTAAATTAGACAACTTGAAAAGTGCGTTTCTTTTTATTATTATTATTATTATTATTATTACTATTATTAATTATAGGATTATACAGGAATGCTTAAATATCAATAATCATCAGGTGTTGTCATGACCATACATGAAATATTTCACACCATGCTTCACAAATAAACGGTGATCCATGGAATTTCTTTGCACACGAGATCCAGGAACAGCACAGACATTTATTAACGTAAACCAGTGTGTCCTTGCAGTCCTGGAGAAGGTACTGTATATGGATTATTATGATAGGGTGCAAAGACCTGGCATCAAAAGAAAAACAACAACAACAAAAAAAACGCGCACATTGTTTTATAGAAAACATCACGTGATCCCTACAGCAAACGCTCTTACTACTTAAACATACACTCAATGTGGTATAGTATCATCCGGCTGTGTACTCTCTCTCTCTCTCGCTCTCTCTCTCTCTCTCACTCTCCATTCAGCCAAGCGTCTGCTGCTGAGCTCGAGGGAGAGGTGACGTCACGTGACCGCCCCGAGTTCGTTCCGGCTGAGCGCGGAGCTCACGTGCTCGCTCAGAGAGGAGGAGGAGGAGGAGGTGGTGGTGGTGGAAGAGGAGGAGGAACGGCTGCAGGAAAAAAAAAAGAAAAGAAAAAAGAAAGAAAGCGATAACATCCAACCAACCGGCAGTGCGCAGCTGCAGCCGTGCGTCCTGCATTCTTCCCCCGTTCGGTTTTGTTTTCATTCGGTGTTGTTTTGCGTCGGTGACTCAGTTTATACATATTATTATTTCTGCAGTTACATTGAACATGGTGGGAATTTTCACTCCTTCATTTCCTGTTTTCGCAACTTTTGTCTCTTTCTGCAAGCCCCGTGTCTCCTGCTGCCTGACAGTTGGGTCTGAGAGTGTATGAACACACACACACACACACACACACACACACCGTAGCACTGGAGCTCTTTAAAGTTTGAGACGAAAAATATTCTGGCACCTCGAGAAGCCCAAGCCACAGGAGTGCCGTCCACTGCAATAAAATGACACTCTTTCCTTTATTCTGAGCTCACAGGAAGATTAAAGGTAAGCATACTACTTGCAATCTTATAATAATAATAATAATAATAATAATAATAATAATAATAATCATTTAAAGGTATATCTTGATGGCAATAGTATAATCAGTGATTATTGTAGTTTGCATAGGCCTTGTTAGCTGTACCTTGCAATGATCTGTCACCAGATTGTCACTTTAGGCTTTTTAAAATGTTTTGATTTGTGTGTGTGTGTGTGTGTGTGTGTGTGTGTGTTATAATAGTAAAGAGTAGTGGTCCAGCTCTCCATAGTGAACTGGATGATGGCAGGGCCTCCTTCCCAACGACTGTTGCCCCCTTCTGGACCCAAAACACACTTCAGGAGCTTAGACCATGCAGGTGGTGACTCCTTGAACACCGGTCCTGACCTCAAATCCCCTCCGCCGAACTCACTCAAAGGTGATCAGAGCTTTAAAGACTGCTGTGAAATGAAGGGTACGTCAGCCATATGTACCTGCTGTCTGTACAGTCTAACCCTGAGTTCACACAGGCATCAGGGTCCCCCCCCCCCTGCCATATGTCAGTAAACTTGCTGGATGTTGGTTTGTTGATTGGTGTTTTTACCTTGATGTCTTGAATTATTGCGAGTTGTCATGGTGTTTCTTGTAGCTCATCGCTAATGTAATACAGCTGTAAAGCTATTTGCAGTGAAAACACTAGTGGCTGTATCTCTATTTATCCAACACCTTGAGCCTTGAGTCTGTAGCTGACAAAGCAAATATCAGCAGTTGGCAGTACAGTATCTGGCGTGGATATTCAACTAAAATTTGTGAAGCTCTATTTGGGGTTTTGATAAGTAATTACCATGGTGAAAACAGTCACCTTTAATCGCCAGCGATTTATTCATGGGTGAAAATGAAACTCAGGTTTGAAGGGATTATATTTTGTGTTGGTTATGTGACCACGTTTGACTGTAGTTATGTACTGTAGTTAACATAATGCAGAGAATAAAGTATTCTTTTTGATCAACCCATGTCATTGCTTCAAAGATAACTTCAGAGTGGATTGATCACTATTTTTTACTTGCTGTACTGCAGCTTAATAATTCATCTAAATGGGTCGAATTAGCTGTAAAAAAGGATCTTCTATAGAAGTAGTGCTGGTTCATGTTTAAGAAACTGGAGATCAGCTCTCATTTGCATAAAGTTTAGCTCTACCTGCTCCTTTTTTGCAAATTGTTCCTTTTCACCTACTGTCAGCTTAATTGCCAACAGCAATAATAAGCCCAAAGTGTGAATGCTGTAGTTTTAATGTAGCAGTAAATGTCTTATAAATCATGTTTTTTGTGTCCCCCCCCCCCCCTAATTGGTTTTTCTATTGTTTACATTTCTACATTGCATTGGTTACCTTTGCTTTGAGTCATACTTTTGTATACACTGTTATACATTTAGTTCAAACCTTTTTATTTGATGAGATAATGAGGAATCATTAAATTCAACCTTGGTTTGAAAATAATACAAGCCAATTTCACATTCGGCCATCAAGGCAAAATGGTGTTTCGTGTATGTTGTTGTGTAGCATAGTGAATAGCATGTCCAGCTCACAGCAAGAAGGTCCTATGTTCGATTCTTGGACGCCGGCATTTCTGTGTGGAGCATGCATGTTCTCCCTGTGCTTGTGTGGGTTTCCTCTTGGTACGCCGGTTTTCCCCAACAGTCCAAAGACATGCACATTGGGCTAGCGACTAACTGGCTGTTCCAGATTGCTCCAAGGAGTGTGAGTGTGTATGTTTGTGTGTTTGTTTGTGTTGGCCCTGCGATGGATTGCAGATCTGTTTGGGAGGTACCTTGCCTTTGCCCAGTGTCAGTTGAGTACCAGCCTTTCTGTGACCCTCAGAGGATTAATTGGTTCGGCAATTGATTGAGTGAGAGTGAGTGTATGTGGTGTATATGCAAAGTTTACAATTGTTTTGCAAAATTTTAGTAAGGTACATGTGAGCACAGAGAATGCTTATTATCTTTACACATCTAAACAAAGAAATCTGTTTATAACTGATAATCCAGTACGAGGGATATATGTAGTAAAACAGTCATTATCGCGAAATGCACCCTGATAGGGCTTCAGTCACTTTCAGCTTCTGAGAATTTCTATACGTACTGACTATGCTGAATGAGTTATGAGTATCATGTTGTCCGCCATGTTTATTGTTTGACTTGGAAGCTCGATTATTTTGAACAGTGCAGGGGGATCAAGAACACCATGAAGGAGTTTATCTGATGATAATGAGTGACCTGCTGTACTGTATGTAATCCTGTTCATAAACTATTGATTAGACAACAGTTTTATTGAGTAAAATTATTTTATTAATTTTGAGACTGACACACTCCACAGCGATATTCTGTTATACTTAGCAACATTCTGTTTTAAAGAAACAAGAGACAGTTGAATACTATGATTGACCAATCAGAATGAAGATTTGAAATATGCTGTGTAATTAAAAGGAGTGATGCATTAGTATGAATCCAGTTATACTTTAGATACACACTGAAGACCAGAGCAAATGGTATAACCAGAGGCAGAATCTGCAGCAATCAGTGAAGATTTTTTCTGCTTTGGTGCACTCTGTCAAAAAGTGCCCCACATTCGGATGTCCTTGCAGAAGGAGATGTTGACAGCTGTTGGCCTCAGGATCAGCTTTAGGAGAAGGGATCCTAAATATTACTCCAATGTGAAAAGGGAGAGATTTTTTTAGTGTGTACAGTGACAATGCAAAAGTGGTGTATGATTAACTTGGCCAAGGATCAGGCATTTTGATCTTAGACTGATTATAAACCAAGTGAAAAGCCACCTGCTCCATTAATTCCAAAGGTTTATTTGCAGCTCAAATGCCAGCCCACAAGCATTTAGCTACACTTGGTGAAATGTAATGGATTTATAGCCATTCAGCTATAAAAAAGGGTCAGTACATTGACAGACAACCCCCTGCCCATCAAGCTTCATGAAATATTTAAAACGGCCAGAAGGAAAGAAATATTTAAATACAGGACATGTCCAGCAATTCAAAATATTGTTAGATAGGTTAGAATACTGAGAAAACAAAAATACAACAGTTTACTGATGTATTTAAAATCATGAAATACATCTGTATGATTCCGGTTCTGGGTTCAACATTTCTGTGTGGTGTTTGCATGTTCTTCTGATGCTTGTATGGGTTTCCTCTGGGTACTGTCAAATAGCCCAGAGGTGTGAATGTGAATAGTTGTTTCTATGTTGCCCTGTGGTGCACTGGGGAGCTGTTTCCGAGTGTCCCCTGCCTGATCCCAAAGTCGACTGAGATAGGCTGCAGCCTCCCTGAAACCCTGGTAGAATTAAGTGATTCAGAAAATGACCAAAGAACAAAATGCATGTGTATAGTACACTCAATGAGAATGCAAATGTAGAGCCGGATTCTAATGACCCAGGATATAGAATTGCCATTTTACTTTTCAAATGGACTATATCATCACTGTCGTGCATCAGTAGTGTACTGAGACTACTAATGATAGCTATAATAGTATGGTTTATAATAGTATCAGCATCTGCTATGTGAACTGGATTTACTGTTTTCAGGGAACTGCGACTAATGTGGTATGATTGAAACTACTTTTTGAACTTACTTGTGTTCTGTCTGTGCCTGCAGCTGTGGCCACTTCAGATGATTCAAGGTTATCATCTAGCTTTCCCAGGGTTTTTTTCTTTTAGGAGCTGATACTGTTCATGGCAGCATATACTGTAGCTGTGGGAAACATTATAGTTACATATTAGCACAATCATTTGCAGGAGAATAACCTACAGAATGAGTGTGACATGTTTAAGTCTAGTAGCCCAAACCTTTGCAAACAGAGATAAGGTACTGAGGAGAATTTAAATACACCAAGAACTCAGGGTTGACTTCTGTTACAGGGAAATTCTAGGCATGTCATGGTACCAGCGATATTACACCTTAAGAGAAGCTGCTCTGTCTGTACTTATTACTGTATGGACTTTTTTAAATATTTATTTTTTAGAGAGCTGACAGTGGAATAAGGAAAAAAATATGTTATAAAGACTCCTACTTGCAACCTGCTGTCAAAAATAATTAATTCAACTTGTCATGTATGTTGACTGCTATATTGATTCATAATCCAGTGAGTAGGTTCTTAATTCTCTAGGAGGGTACAGTAATTATAAACTGACTGAATAGGGCATGAATTATTATTCCTGATTTTTCAAGATCAGCATGTTTTATTAGAACACCGTACTGTAAATCACTGCTATGAAATTCAGTTTATGCCCAAGTATGCTCCATGTTTCAGTGAATTACCTCATTGAGATACAGTACTATTGACATGCACCTAAGACCTGCAGCTGTAATTACAACATGTTTCCTGAGCTTTCCCCCTTTTGACAATGTGCTTGGCTTCTGGCTTGCTCATTAAGGAGCTTAATGTACAGTGTATCTACATTTTTGTAAAGCTCTCAGTGAGAAGCTTAAAGCAAAGTCATTTTAATGAAAAATTGCTAACATGCAGCACACTGTAGTGCACTGGCTGCAAAGGGAAAAGTAGTGATTTATGATGTTGTGTTTTATTAATTTTTTCCCCATTAATATGCTGATAATATTTAATTGTGTTTCTTCCTTCTCTGCATCTCAGATAAGGACAGTTTGAACATGGATGAGGATTCTTTGGGACGTTGTTGCATCCGTGACAGGAACAGCAACGGGCAAGTGGCAGATGGGACCGGTTTAGGGTCAGGGCCAGGCACCTTCCAAAGCCTGTGGGAGCGGACAGTGGCGTCTGATCCCGGTTTGTTCCAGCTGCACTACATGGACCTGGGCGAGTTTCTGACGGAGAACGGCATGGCCATGCACGGAGCTCAGATCCCCTCACAGAGCTCACAGTGCCCTTCCACATCCCCCTCTCCTTGCTCTTCCTCTTCCTCGTCCTCAGCTTCTGCTTCCTCACCACCTACGCTGCTTGGCTTGGACATGCAGGTGCAGCAGAGCATGCTGGGAGCTGCCGGCTGCTTGCACAGTGAGTGTGGTTAGTGGATGCTATTTATGCTGGTGCTAGTTGAGAGATTATAACTTTGAATGTGCCTTAATCTAAGTATAATTATTTAGAAGTTTATTTGTCATATACAGGAAACAATTGTACAGTACATCATTACCGGATATGAAATTCTTGGACTCAGAGCTTCCTCAATATTGCACATTAAAAACAAAAATTTCACATAAAGAAACAAGTATTGCACATAAAAAAACCTATATAAAAAGAGATAAACTAAAAGAATATATATATATATATATATATAAAAGTAAAAATAAAAGGACAGGACAAAGACTTTCTATTGAAACTTCATTTTCACCACAGATATGTTTCGAGGGGTGGTGAAACCATCCTCTCTCTTCAGATAATAACAGAAGATTCACCACCCTTCGAAACAGATCTGTAGTGAAAATGAAGTTTCAATAGAAAGTCTTTGTCCTGTCCTTTTATTTTTACTTATATTTGCGCTACGAAATAGTATTGAGCACTCTCTTATGGAAGGATCTACTCAGAAAATGATATATATATATATATATATATATATGTATGTATATGGCTGTGTGTGTGTGTGTGTGTGTGTGTGTGTGTGTGTGTGTGTATGTATGTATATACACATACAGAAGGATAAATAAAAGAATATCAAAAAATAAATATCGAAGGGGTGTAGTGCAGATGAAGTGATGTGTACATGTACAGTGTGTACAATGAGTGTGCAAATGATTGTGTGCAGTTTTTCCAGTATTTCAGCAGTTTAATAGCCTGATGGCTTATTGGTATAAACTGTCTCTCAATCTGCTGGTCCGAGTCCAGATGCTCCTGTACCATCTGCCAATGGCAGGAGCATGAAGAGGGTGTGGCTGGGGTGACTATGATCAAAGGGCCTGGGCCTTCCTTTCACAACGCTGTGTGTAGAGGTCCTGGATGGCTGGCAATTCAGTCCTGGTGATGCGTCGTGTTGATCTGACCACCCTCTGTAGAGTTTTGCAGTCCGAGCATTACAACTACCAAATAAAACATTATTATGTAGACAGCATATAAATAATAATTCACAATTAGTTAACTAATTTTAGGATAAAATACATTTATGATGCAATTGCGTCCACACTGCAAAGTTAATCTTTCATAGCTTTTTCCATGTTCCTGATTTTCTACACTAAAATATTGCTGTAAGGGATTTCATTATCAGAACCATTTGCCTAAAGAAGCTCGACAAACAGGACTTGCAATCTTTCAGCAATCAGGTTGAAGATGAGTTGGGGAGAGCTTATTATATTTATTAGCTGTGTATTTGGAACTCTGGGAATCAAAAAACACAGCTGGATGGTGGATTTTCAAATAATTCTGCAGTATCATTGCAGTATGTACTTCAATTCCTATAAGAATAATTCAAGTGGTGGTAAGGTGCAGGATCACTGATCACAAGGTTGGGGATTCAAGCCCCACTCTCAACAGATGATCACTGCCCCCCAAGTGCAGCTTACTGAGTTATCAAAGGCCGGCCATGTCGCTCACTGTATATGGTGAGAGGCATGTAAAAGAACATGGCTTGGCGAGCTGTCCAGGGTGTACTCTGCTCTTGCCCAGAGTCGTCTGAGATGGTCACCAGTCTCCCTGCGACCCTAATTAGGATTAGACATTCATATTAGGTTGACTGGTTGTTCCAGATTTCCCCTGGGTGTGAATGGGAGTATGAATGATTATGTATTGACCCTGCGATGGATTGGCTAACTGCTCAAGATGTACCCCGCCTTCTTTCAGAGTCGAACGGGTCAGTTTAAGCCTTCCTGAGTCCCTAATTAAATGTTTCAGTAAATTAATGAACAAACAATTGTACATTATTTATTAAGCATTAGTTTTGATGACCCTCTTTGATGACTGATAAGGTTAAATGTTTCAGTGGTGTATTAGAAGGACCCCAGTCAGCCATGTCAATACAACCACTGCGAGATGGAGTGAATGATGTCCATTATTTTGTTACAGTGACACATGTCAAGGGGAGATGAGTGAATGAGGGGTTCCTAGCAGTGTTCCCATTAAGGAGAATTGAATTTGGGCTAATACTGTGTTCAGATGATTCAGACTCTGAGAGCGAGAGGGGGGTATCCCCCTCGTATGGGGGTTGGGGGGTTGGGGGCTTCCTCAGAAAATCTTTCAAAATTTGCAATTGAAATATGAAATCTGGTTTCATTTGGAGACAAAAGTGTTTATTTAAAAATGTAAAAACAAGGAAGAATTTGTGCATGTACTGACAGAATGTCTGTTAGTAGGCAGTGGTGGCTTGGTGGTAAAGTGCACTGTATCGCTGATGCTAAGGTTGGGGGTTCGAGTCCCCCCCCCCAGTGCAGCTAACTGGGTTAGCAAAGGCTGGCCATATCTCTCACTGTCTATGGTGAGAGGTATGTAAAAGAACCAATGCTGACTTTCGTAAAGAGTAGGCTGCAAAGCCGTCAGCATGTTTCTGCCCCTTGCTAAAGGGTTGTGTCAGGAAGGGCATCCGACGTAAAAACCCATGCCAAATCAGACATGCGAATCAGATGATTTGCTTTGGCGACCCCTGATAAAGGGAAAAAGCCGAAAGGAAAATAAGCAGAAGACTGACAGAATGTCTGTCTGATCTGATTCCATAGAAGTATAACATAAACTTATGAAAAAGTTCATGCTCATTGTGTAGTCACAGATCAGTCAGAATGCCAATGCTTATCCCTGTCCAGCTCAAACTTTTGCAGTGGACCTGTGAGCATCAGAACCGGACATTTTCTTTGATTGCTTGTTGATGCCCAGGAGTGTGTGCATTGCTTTACGGTGGAGGAGACAAAATGCACTATGGGAAGAAGGCAAGTAAGCAGAGTGAGTGTCATGCTGTAGAAAGTGCTCTGCTGGGAAACCTTATGTTCTGAACTTAATGTGAATTTTATTCTTACATGTACCAACTATTAAATGTTATTCCAGACCTTTTCATGGCAGTGATGTACTCGTTTTGCAGGATAATGTGCACTGCCTTAACTGAAGAAATAGTTCAAAAGCTCAAGATGTTGACTTGACCTCCAAATTCCGTAGAATTTAATCCCATCGATCATCTGTGGGACGTTCTGGATAAACAAGGCTTTTTCATAAATGCCTCAATTTGTAACTAACAAGACTTTAGGATTTTCTTCTTTCTTCTTCTTCTTTTCCTTTTGCCTGTTCCATTTTTCTCAGGGGTCGCCACAGCGAATCATTGCATGTTTAATTTGGCATAAGTTTTTACGTCAGATGCCCTTCCTGACACAACCCTTTTTAGCACGGGGCAGAAACACACTGGTGGCTTTGCAGCCTACTCTTTTCAAAAGTCAGCAATGGTTCTTTTACATGCCTCTCTCACCATAGACAGTGAGAGACATGGCCGGCCTATGATAGCCCAGTTAGGTGCACTGGGGGGACAGTGACAACCTTATGGTGCATGTGACTCGAACCCCCAACCTTAGGATCAGCGATCCAGCGCCCTTTAACATCAGGCCACCACTGCAACTTACAAGACTTTAGGATCTGCTGCTTATTTTTTGGCTCCAGCTACCAAAACACACCTTCATATTTCTTGTGGTGTTCATGTCTTTATAAGGCAGAGTTGTCTGTGGCAGGGGAGCAGGCAGTTTAGTATTATGGCTAATTGGTTTAAATATTTGATGGTAAATCAGTTTTTGTTGTATATGTATATACAGTTGTGTTCAAAATAATAGCAGTCAGAGAGCACTAACCTGATCCATCAGTGTTTTTGGTAGATATGATATTTCTACATGGCAAATAATTTACTAGCAGGTGTAGTAGAGTAGTAAGAGTTCTTTGAAGAGCTGATGAATCAGGAAAATGAGAGAGAAAAAAGAGCAGAAGGGGTGACCGTTGAGGACCAGGAAGTAGCAAAGATTAGTAAGGGTGAAGGGAGGAGGGCATTGAAGAGGATGAAGAGTGGAAAGGCAGTTGGTCCTGATGACATACCAGTTGAGGTATGGAAGTGTCTAGGGGAGGTAGCAGTAGATTTTCTGACAAGAATATTCAACAAGGTCTCAGAAAGTGAACAGATGCCTGAGGAATGGAGGAGAAGTGTGCTTGTGCCCATTTTTAAGAACAAGGGAGATGTACAGAGTTGTGGCAACTACAGAGGGATAAAGTTGATGAGCCATACAATGAAGTTATGGGAAAGAATAGTGGAAGCTAGACTAAGGGCAGAGGTCAGCATTTGCGAACAACAGTTTGGTTTCATGCCAACAAAGAGCACCGCAGATGCAGTGTTTGCTTTGAGGATGTTAATAGAGAGGTACAGAGAAGGTCAGAAGGAGCTCCACTGGCCTTTGTGGATCTGGAGAAAACATATGACAGGGTGCCGAGAGAAGAACTGTGGTATTGTATGAGGAAGTCTGGAGTGGCAGAAAAGTATGTTAGAGTGGTGCAGGACATGTATGAGAGATGTAAGACAGTGGTGAGATGTGCTGTCTGTGTGACAGAAGAGTTCAAGGTGGAGGTGGGACTGCATCAAGGGTCAGCTCTCAGCCCCTTCTTGTTTGCTATGGTGATGGACAGGCTGACAGACGAGGTTAGACAAGAATCTCCATGGACTATGATGTTTGCAGATGACATCGTGATCTGTAGTGAGAGCAGAGAACAAGTGGAGGAAAATCTAGAGAGGTGGTGGTATGCCCTGGAAAGGAGGGGAATGAAGGTTAGTCTCAGTAAGACAGAATACATGTGTATGAATGACAAGGACCCAACAGGAACGGTGAGGTTACAGGGAGCAGAGATAAGGAAGGTGGAGGATTTTAAGTACTTAAGTTCAACAATCCAGAGCAATGGAGAGTGTGGAAAAGAGGTGAAGCAGCGCGTGCAGGCAGGTTGGAATGGATGGAGAAAAGTGTCCGGTGTGATGTGTGATAGGAGAGTATCGGCAAGAATGAAGGGAAAAGTGTACAAGACGGTGATGAGGCCAGTGATGTTGTATGGTTTAGAAACAGTGGCCCTGGGGAAAAGACAGGAGGCAGAGCTGGAGGTAGCAGAGATGAAAATGTTGAGGTTCTCTTTGGGAGTAACGAGGATGGATAGGATCAGGAATGGGTACATCAGAGGGACAGCACATGTAAGATGTTTTGGAGACAAAGTCAGAGAGGCTAGATTGAGATGGTTTGGACATGTACAGAGGAGGGATAGTGAGTATATTGGTAGTAGGATGCTGAGGTTGGAAGGCGGACATGAAGGTCGTTGTAGTAAGAGTAGAAGATGCAGAGGATAGGGTGAGATGGAGGCAGATCATTTGCTGTGGTGACCCCTGAAGAGAACAGCTGAAAGGAAAAGAAGAAGTGTAGTAGAGTAGTAGAATCCAACAGACCCAACAATTATGACATTCATGCTGCAAATTCTGTGTAATTGGATCATTAATCGAAATGGGCGTGTTCAAAATAATAGCATTATGGAGTTCAATTAATGAGCGTTTCAATTAATTCTTTGAAAACTAGGTGCCAATTATTGCCCTTATTTAAAGGAGGAAGGCAGCAAATGTTATGCATGCTGGTTATAGGGCATTTCTCTCTGAAATTCTGACGAAAATGGGTTGCTTCAGACACTGTTCAGAAGAACAGTGTACCTTGATTAAAAAGTTAATTGGAGGGGGGAAATATATAAAGAAGTACAGAAAAAGATGTGCTGCTCAGCTAAAATGATCGCAAATGGTTTAAAATGGCAACCAAAACCTGAAAGATGTGGAAAAAAGTGAAAAACTACAATTGGGATGGATGGAAGACGAGCCAAAATGGCAAGGACTCAGCCAACAATCAGCTCCAGGAAGATCAAAGAAGATCTAAGTTACCTGTGAGTCCTGTCACAATTAGAAGACACCTATGTGAAGCAAAGCTATCAGCAAAAAGCCCCTGCAAAGACCCACTGTTGATAAAAGGACATGTGCTGAAGAGGTTACAATTTGCCAAAAAGCACACTGACTGGTCTAAAGAGAAATGGAGCAACATTTTTTGGACTGATGAAAGTAAGATAACCAGACAACCCCCAAACACCGAATTTAAGCCACAGTGAAGCATGGTTGCGCAAGTATCACGTATTGGGATGTTTCTCATACTACGGTGTCAAGCTTATTAATCGCATACCAGGGATCTTGGATCAGTTTGAACACATTAGAATATTTGAAGAGGTTGTGCTTCCTTATGCTGAAGAGGAAATGCACTTGAAATGTGTGTTCTAACAAAACAATGATTCCAAACACACCAGTTAATGGGCAACATCTTGGTTCCAGACCAATAAAACTGACGTTATGTAGCAGTTCAATCTTCGGACCTTAATCCAGTAGAAAACATGTGGGGTGACAACAAAAATCCAGTTTCTGAGTCAAAACCAAGAAACACAGAAGAACTATGGAATGTAGTCCAATCATCCTGGGGTGTAACACCTGCTCAGAGGTTCCAGAAGTTGGTTGACTCCATGGAACACAGATTTTCATCAGTTCTCAGAAACAGTGGTTATTCAACTAAATATTAATTCAGTTATTCAAAGGAAGCAAAATCTTACATTTTCGGCTTATCCGGTGAATGTTTGAGTTTTGCCAAGAAAAAAGCAGACACTGCTACTTTTTTAAACAGTCTAATATTCACTTTTCTTCAATTTCTTTAAAGGAATCACACACATTTGATATATTTGTGTTTTGATTGGGAATAGAATGCGTAGTGTTCCCAGTGCATTTATGTGTAAAGATATAAGGATTTTGAGCTTTATTCACTTTTTAGACACTCTCCTATTATTTTGAACACAACAGTACTTGTCTATAGTTAGCTAACTGAAACATGAAGTGATAGAGTTTGTCTCACATTAAAGAATTTATTACTTTATACATTGTCTAAATACATTGCATGCAAACCCATGTATTCAGAGAGATTGTATTCTGGCAAAAATGATTAGACCAACAGGATGTACTAATATAGTGGATTTCAAGACAGCTGTGCAGATTATTCCACACTAGCAGGTTATTTGTTGGGGAGAAATTAAGACTTCCCATTGGTGTATTTTATAACTGGTATTATCTTACTACAATGTTTCTGCAGAGCATCTTCCCAGACAGTAGGCAGGTCTGGTAATATCAAATGCTGTAGGGATGATAGTATAAAAAGTTCAAGGTGGAGGTGGGACTGCATCAAGGGTCAGCTCTGAGTCCCTTCTTGTTTGCTACAGTGATGGACAGGCTGACAGACGAGGTTAGACAAGATTCTCCATGGACGATAGTGTTTGCAGATGACATTGTGATCTGTAGTGAGAGCAGAGAACAAGTGCAGGAAAATCTAGCGAGGTGGAGATATGCCTTCAAAAGGAGAGGAAAGAAAGTTAGCCTCAGTAAGACAGAATACATGTGTGTGAACGACAAGGACCCAAGAGGAAAGGTGAGGTTACAGGAAGCAGAGATAAAGAAGGTGGAGGGTTTTAAGTACTCAGGCTCAACAATCCAGAGCAATGGAAAAGAAGTGAAGCAGCACGTGCAGACAGGTTGGAATGGTTGGAGAAAAGTGTCCGGTGTGATGTGTGATAGAAGGGTATCGGCAAGAATGAAGGGAAAAGTGTACAAGATGGTGTTGAGGCCTGCGATGTTGTATGGTTTAGAAACAGTGGCCATGGGGAAAAGACAGGAGGCAGAGCTGAAGGTAGCAGAGATGAAAATGTTGAGTTTCTCTTTGGGAGTAACGAGGATGGATAGGATTAGGAATGAGTACATCAGAGGGACAGCACATGTAAGAGGTTTTGGAGACAAAGTCAGAGAGGCTAGATTGAGATGGTTTGGACATGTACAGAGGAGGGATAGTGAGTATATTGGTAGTAGGATGCTGAGGTTGGAACTACCAGGCAGAAGGCCGAGAGGAAGACCAAAGAGGAGATTTATGGATGTGATGAAGAAGGACATGAAGGTAGTTGGAGTAAGAGGAGAAGAGGCAGAGGATAGGGTGAGATGGAGGCAGATGGTTTGCTGTGGCGACCCCTGAAAGGAACAGCCCAAAGGAAAAGAAGAAGAAATAGGGATGATATTATTATCACAAGTTCATAGAGCGTAGTGTACAGGGGCTGTATTGCTTCTGACAAGAATAAGAAAACTTGTTTACATTGTTTAATAGATCTTTAAAGCACAAAATCTAAACATAGCCAGACTCTAAATAAATAACTGTTCCAAAATGAATGTTTAAGAAAAAGAGACTAATGTGACGGCGGGAGCATATGACTCTGACCCAAAAATGCAGGAGACCATGTACAAAGATTCAATGATTTTATTTTAGCACTGGGAAAACCAAAATCACTGGAAAGAATTCTTAACAGAAAACTGGTCGAGCACGAAGCAGGATACCAGGAGTCAGAGAAATGACGGGGAATGGAATCACATTGAAAGTACAATCTATTGACGCCGGAGGGGAGCCCACTGTTCCTCTTTATAGTTCGCTGATTGCTGAGTGACTTCAGGTGCGCTCTTCTGGAATTGCCTGCTGGTAACAGCCACACCCCTCGCCAGCGCCTGCAGTGTATAGGGAGAGAGAGAGTTAACATGCTGCCAGCAAGCACAGACCATAAGAGTACTCCCTTCCTGAAGGGGCGCCACCTGGCGCCTGACCAGGCTTGTCTGGGAACTGACGATAGAACTCAGTTAACAAGTCCGGGTCCAGGATTAGGGAACAAGGAATCCAGCAGCATTCTTGGGGGCCATACCCCTCCCAGTCCACCAGGTACTGCAAACCTCGACCCCGTCTGCGTACGTCGAGGATGCCATTTACTGTGTATGCGGGGTGTCCATCAATCAGCTGGGGAGGAGAGGGTGGGGGGTCGGTAGGGGGGGTGGATGGGACTTTCCACCACGGGCTTGATCAGGGATACATGGAATACCGGGTGTACTTTGAGTGAGGATGGGAGCTTGAGTCAGACAGCGCTGGCATTTATGATCTTTTCGATGGCATAAGGCCCAATGTACCTGGGTGACAATTTTTTTGAGTCGACTTGCAGAGCCAGGTCCTGGGAGGAGAGCCAAACTTGTTGCTCGATCATGTAGGGAGGTGTCGGGGTCCGGTGGCGATTGGCGATTCTCTAGTTTTGGGCCACTGTCCGTTCCAGAGCGACACGGGGTTCTCTCCAAACCTGGCGTGCTCTACGAAAATGTGCCTGGACGGATGGAACTGCCACTTCGACTTCCTGGCTGGAAAACAGGGGAGGCTAGAACCCGTTGCTCATCATAAAGGGGGACATCCCGGTGGTGGCGCAGACCAGGGAGTTGTGTGCATATTCGATCCATGGGAAGTGTCTGGCCCAGGAAGCTGGGAGATGGGAGTCGATGCAGCACAGGAAGGATCCAAGGCTCTGATTAGTTCGCTCTGCCTGCCGTTAGACTGAGGATGGTAGCCGGAGGTCAAACTACAGGAGACTCCCAGAGTGTTGCAGAACGCCTTCCAAACTTTAGATGCAAACCGGGGGCCATGGTCCGAAACGACATCCTGGGGAATTCCATGAAGGCGAAAAACGTGTTGGACCAGGAGACCGGCTGATTCCATCACCGAGGGTAGTTTGGGTAGGGCGATGAAGTGGACTGCCTTGGAGAAATGGTCTACTACCGTCAGGATGACCATGTTGCGGTCAGAGTAAGGGTTGGAGGAGGCCTGTGGGTGCACGGTGGAAGGACTTGCTCCGGGCACAGGTAGCACAAGCTCCCACGAACTCCCTGGTGTCGGCTGCTATCTTTGGCCACCAGAAGCATTGTTGGAGTAGGAAGAGAGTTTGGTGGGCTCCGGGGTGGCAGGCTAATTTGGATGAGTGAGCCCACTGGAGCACTCGACCTTGGGGGCACCCGACCGGGCCCTGGCTTCCCCTGCTGGGTGTCCTGAACTAGACGTTCGACCTCTCATCGAGTGGCTCCAAGTATACAAGAGGCGGGCAAGATGGTCTCCGTGGAGGTGTCTTCCCCCGGGGAGAACTGCCTGGAGAGAGCGTCTGGTTTAGCGTTCCGGGAGCCGGGTCGGTACGTTAGCATAAAATTGAATTTCCCGAGGTAGAGGAACCATTGTGCCTGACGGGAGTTCAAACTCTTGGCCGTACCGAGGTACAACAAGTTTTTATAGTCGGTCCAGACCATGAAGGGGTGGGCTGCCCCTTCCAGCCACTGCTGCCACTCATGGAGCGCCAAGACCACCGCCATCAGCTCACGATTCCCAACATCATAGTTTTGTTCCGCCCGGGACAAGCGACGGGAGAAGAAGGCGCATGGATGTAATTTCTGATCTGTAGGAGACCGTTGGGAGAGGACCACCCCCACCCCTGAGTCTGAGGCGTCAGCTTCCACCACGAACTGCAGCGAGGGTTCTGGATGGATCAGCACGGGTGCATTTACAAATTTTGCCTTCAGTCTGTCAAATGCCTCCTGGGCACTAGGGGACCGCTGGAAAGGTGTTTTGGGTGATGTCAGCTGTGTGAGGGGGGCTGCTACCATCGATAGAAGTTAGCAAACCCCATAAACCTCTGCAGCTGTTTCCGTGTCCCCGGAGTCGGCCACTCCGCCACCACTTTCACCTTTGTCGGATCGGGTCTTATCCGCCCATTCTCAACGATAAACCCCAGGAAAGAGACTGAGGGGACATGGAACTCGCACTTTTCCACTTTAGCAATAACCTCTTCTCTAGGAGCCTCTTTAACACCGTTCTTACGTGACGGAGATGCTCGTCATGGTCTTTAGAGAAAATTAGGATGTTGTCCAGGTACACGAATACGAAGTGGTTTAGCATGTTTTGAGCACAGCGTTAACCAGGCAGGGCTTGGAAAACCTCCAGGGCGTTGGTTAGACCGAACGGCATGACCAGATATTCGAAGTGACCCAGGGGTGTATTAAAGGCCGTCTTCCACTCATCCTCCTCCCGAATCTAGACTAAGTGGTAGGTGTTTCTCAGGTCTAGCTTAGCAAAGATGGTAGCATTGTGAAGAGGGGTGAAGGCCGAATCTGTGAGAGGGAGAAGGTACTTGTTCTTTATAGTGATGTTGTTCAGGCGCGTGTAATCAATGCAAGGTCTCAGGGTTTTGTCCTTCTTTTCTACGAAGAAAAACCTGGCGCCTACCGGGGATGATGAGGGCCGGATGAGACCTGCAGTAAATGACTCATTTATATAGGCCTTCCTGGCGTCTTTCTCCAGCTTTGAGAGGTTATACAGTTGCTGAGAAGGGAGTGTGGAACCTGGGAGTAGGTTGATGGCGCAGTCGTACGGTCGATGAGATGGTAGTGAACGAGCCCGGTCCTTGTGAAAACCTCTTTCAGATCATGGTATTCTTTTGAAACGCAAGCCAAGTCCAGATCTTCCAGGTCAATCGGGGTTTGTGAAGCTTGGGAGGGTACGGCCGCTAGTAAGCAGTGTTGGAGGCAGTAGTCACTCCAGCTGTGTATGGTGAGTGTGCGCCAGTCGATGTGGGGGTTGTGGATCTGCAGCCACGGCCACCCCAGCACCAGGGGAGAGAGAGGGGCGGAGAGGACAACCAGCTCCAAACACTTCTGGTGATTTCTGGACAGACTGAGCTTGACAGGCTTCGTCTTGTGCATGACACGAGCTATGAGTCGGCTATCAATGGCAACTACCTCCTTGGGGGTTTCAAGTTCATATACGGGTAGGTCGTGGAGCTCAACCATCCCAGAATCAATGAAGTTAGCATCAGCGCCTGAGTCAATGAATACGTCGACAAAATAGGTGTGTTGTGCGGAGTGCAGTGTACCTTGAACTTGCAAGTGCTTCCCGGGTGTCTTGGAGGGTTCTCTCGTCGCTGTTCCTCTCCTAGCTGTCGGACCCTGTCATGTGGGGCACTGGGCGAGGTAATGACCCTTTTCTGCCCAGTAGATGCATAGACCGTTGGTCAGTCGCCGATGCCTCTCCTCTGCCGTCAGCCTGGTGCGGCTCAGCTGCATGGGTTTGTGACAATCGTCCTCTCTCGGAGGAGGGAATGACGAGGAGGTTCAAGGTGAGGCCTCGTTGGGATTTCACGGAGGCACTCGAGGACAGGTAGACGAGACTGGTCTTCCCTGGAGCAGACCTCTATCCCTCTCTCTCAGCTGGTTGTCCAGGCGATCAAATCCTCGAGAGTAGCTGTCTCATCTCGTGCCACAAGCTCGTCCTTCTGCCTCTCATTCAGACCCTGCAGGAAAGCCCCCCTAGTGCGCGGGGTCGTTTCAGCTGCTTTCTACGGTGAGATCCAGAATCCGATTGCATACTCCGCCACTGACTGTGAGCCTTGCTTGATTCAAAGGAGCTGAGACCTCGCCTCCTCCCCTTTTGCCAGACGATTGAAAACCTTTTTCATTTCCAGCACGAACTGGTCGAAGTGGGAGCATAATTCCTGGGTATGGGTGGCGACCGCTAGCGCCCAGGACGAGGCTTGCTCCGTGAGTAGGCTCATAACCAAAATCACTGGAAATAATTCTTAACAGAAAACTGGTCGAGCACAAAGCAGGATACCAGGAGTCAGAGAGATAACGGGGAACGTAATCACATTGAAAGGACAATCTTCTGACGCCGGAGGGGAGCTTATAATTCGCTGATTGCTGAGTGACTTCAGGTACGCTCTTTTGGAATTTCCTGCAGGTAACAGCCACGCCCCTCGTCAGCACTTGCAATGTATAGGGAGAAAGAGAGTTAACACGCTGCCAGCAAGCACAGACCATAACAACTAATTATGTATGAGACTGACTTTTATTTAAATAAAGTTTGGGCGGTCCTAAATTGAAAAGCAAGGGTGAAAACCAAGCTTTTATGACTTGTAACCAGTCATCGCTTATTTCAACAGTATCAACAAAAGTTTCAACCTTCAAGAATTTATTTGCCAATTTAATGTTTTTGGTGTGATACAATATTTGAATTATAAATAACATTAGCATCACAGCCACTGTAGAAATGGCAAATGCAGTATACTGTATTTCCAGTAACTTCAGCCTTGGCATCCTCTGTAGTGATAGCTAGCTGAAGTATTACTGAAAATAAAATATTCTCATTTGCAACATCATCCTATTGTAATGAATGAAAACGTGCCAATGAATACAGTATAAGTGAGTAAAGGGTCCAGGATGTATAGCTTGGTACAGGCAACCTTTAAGCATTCTTGAAGAGGGAACAGAATTTTCCAAATCAGGTCTCTCATATACTCACATCCCAGCAACTATAGGCCTCCCAGCAATCTTTGTATGGCCCCACTGGGGTTTACAGGGGCATCTGTACCCTTTACCCCTCCCCCGACAGTGGGCCTGGCTTAGTAAACAGAAATCTCAGCTTGGATATACATCTCAGAACAAATATTCCATTTCCCTTTGGATCTATCCATGTATAAAATCCTAAGGGGATTTGATATTGGCAGTTCGCGGTAGTGAGCATACAGGGTCCTGGTGCATGGATCGAAATATGAATGTTTCAGAGTTTTTCAGGTTATACCTACATGAACATGTAGATATTTAATCCTTATCCTATTACCTTATCATATTGCAGTAATTACTGGATATCACAGTCTTTGGAAGTATTGGTCACAAGTCTTTGATTAAAGTGTGTGTGTGTTGTGTGCCTGTGCATGGCCCTTGTTTATCCTGTGTTATAAAGCAGTTAAGATTGGGTTGGGTTTGGAATGTACTGTAAGTAAACTGCTATCAGTCCTCACATGCTGACAGAGGGACAAGATAAAACATACAAAATAAAGACAGAGGTTGGATTGGGAAGTAGAGAAAAGAAACGGAGAAGATTATTGAATTGGAAAAATAGTAGAAGAGAATGGCAGGACAAGACAGAACAAAATCACATATAAAGAATGACAGGATGTGTGTGTGTGTGTGTGTGTGTGTGTGTTTGTGTGTGTGTGTGTGTGTGTGTGTGTGTGTGTGTGCGTGCACGTGCATGTGTTAACACTCGTGTGCACATGCTCCATCACGTGCCAGGACAAAGTGTGGAACAGAGTGAGGGAAAGTGGGAGGAGATACAGAAGGATAGTTAGAAAGATAGACTGGGTGGAGGGAGTGGGCGGGTTTGGTGTGTGTGTGTGTGTGTGTGTGTGTGTGTGTGTGTGTGTGCTTGCATGTGTGCACTTGTGTGACACCTGTACTTCAGAGTAATGTTTACTCTGCATGGTATAGAGAGAGAGAGAGAGAGAGAGAGAGAGAGAAAGAGAGAGAGAGAGAGACAGAGACAGAGAAACAGACAGAGAGTACAGATGTTCTGTATTGAGATCCTGGCTTCCTTTCTTTTATTTTATTCTGTTTGTATGTGCTCTGATAGGATTGAATTAGTGTCAAGAAATCATTGAGACTTGAGGTTGATATTTCAGGTCAATAGATTACAAATATCGTAGGCCTATAAATAGTGTTTATATATTCTTAAGGTCTCTGTTGTGTATGTGATATCGATCTGCATATGTGTGTTTGTGTGTGTGTGTGTGTGTGTGTGTGTGTGTGTGTGGGGGGTGGGTGGGTGGTTGTGAGAGGGCAGAGTGAAATCCAGAATTGTTCAGTGGTGTAAGCTGTATTTATCTGCTGCCCTCTGGTGGAAATGTACAGAAGAGCAACATGACTACAATAGTTTGATGATGGTTTCCTTTCGGCTTTTTCCCTTTTTTCTTCAGGGGTCGCCACAGCGAATGATTTGCACATTTGATTTGGCATAGGTTTTTACGTCGGATGCCCTTCTTGACACAACCCTTTAGCAAAGGACAGAAACATGCTGACGGCTTTGCAGCCTACTCTTTACGAAAGGCAATGGTTCTTTTACATGCCTCTCTCACCATAGACAGTGAAAGCCATGGCCAACATACGACAGCCCAGTTAGGTGCACTGGGGGGACAGTGACAACCTTATGGAGAGTGTGACTCGAACCCCCAACCTTAGGATCAGTGATCCAGCGCCCTTTAACATCAGGCCACCACTGCAACTTACAAGACTTTAGGATCTGCTGCTTATTTTTTGGCTCCAGCTACCAAAACACACCTTCATATTTCTTGTGGTGTTCATGCCTTTATAAGGCAGAGCTATCTGTGGCAGGGGAGCAGGCAGTTTAGTTTTATGGCTAATTGGTTTAAATATTTGATGGTAAATCAGTTTTTGTTTTATATGTATATACAGTTGTGTTCAAAATAATAGCAGTCAGAGAGAACTAACTTGATCCATCAGTGTTTTTGGTAGATATGATATTTCTACATGGCAAATAATTTACTAGCAGGTGTAGTAGAGTAGTAGAATCCAACAGACCCAACAATTATGACATTCATGCTGCTGATTCTGTGTAATTGGATCATTACACTTAGGATCAGTGATCCAGCGCCCTATACTGCTAGGCCATCACTGCCCTTCTGACTGAAATAGTTTATTGATATGATATGGGCTCTGATGATAAAATAAATAAATTAATGAAAGTCGTAGAGAGTCTGCACATTAAGGCTGTGACTCTTTAAGTTCATCTCAAGATTTGATTAAATTATGATTTCCTGTCAACAATTTGTTATCATGATGCATCTCCCAAGTTTCTATCGTACACTGCAGGGCTACTTTTTCATCAGCGAATTAAAGCACTCGGATAAATATAAACTTCATTTTTATTTTTTCAGAAAAGCGCTTTAGAAATCTGTTGCACAATGGCATGATGTTTCACATGTTTACCTCACAGCAAGAAGGTCCTGAGTTGGATTCCTGGGCTTTTCAGTGTGGAGTTTGTATGTTCTCCCAGTGCATGAGTGCCATTCCTTGGAGCACTCCAGTTTCATCCCACAGTCAAAAACCATACAAAGTAGGCTAATTGGCTGTCCCAAATTACCCCTAGGTGTGAGTGTGCGCATGAATGGTTGTCTGTGCATACTGTCTTGCAATGTTCTGGTGAGCTGTTCAGGGTGTACCCCACCTTTATCCAGATTCTAGAAGTTTCAAAAACCTGAATTCCTCAGTGCTGGATTGGGCAGAAAGCCGTGTCTGCTTCATGTGTTTTACTAAAGAGAAAACAGAGTGCTGATTGGTTATTTGGTTATTTAAAGAGTGCCACTACATGGGTATCACACTCCAGCCAGTCACAGAACTTTGTGTTCAGTACTAACTGAAAGCAAACTTTCAACTTTATTGTCCAGTCAGCTGTATCTGATTATGTTGTGTCACTACATCAATGCAGAATCATCCATATCCTCCATCTGCATCATGGTACATCAATGCAATGATTATCTCAACACCTCTAGTATATATCATTTATCATTTTTCATTTCATTGCACACATTATATATATATATATATATATATATATATATATATATATATATATATATATATATATACACACAGTCGGCCCCCAATTTAGAAATTAATCCGTTCCAGAGCCCTTTTCGTATTGCGGGGATTTCGTAAGTAGGGGTTGCATCTTACATGTTAAACGCCTAATTCGTTATGTTAAACGCCTAATTCGTTCCAAGGCTCCAGTCTTTGGACTAGATAAACCCCATAAACCCTTTAAAAATTATAAAAGTACACCAATTTTGTATGAAATATGTGTTAAAAGTAAAAGAAAATTATTTATTGAACCATTTAAACATTTTATTAACATATTAAACCATTTTATTAACATATTTATTAATTAAACCATTATTAAACATTTTTTTATTAACACACACACACACACACACACACACACACACACACACACACACCTCTCTCTCTCTCTCTCTCGCTCTCTCTCTCTCTTTTTTTCTCTCTCAATCTCTCTATCTCTCTCGCACACTGCGGGTCACGCCCACAAGACGTGGAATTCAACGTGTATTCCCTGCTTGACAAACTCAACTTTAATTTGATTCTTTGAGGGATCGGAATTCTAGATAAGCTCAAATGCGCCCACATTTATTAAACATTTACTGAATTAAACAACTTAAAAAACTAAAAACTAAAGCGCTATTCCTTCTCTCTTTCTCTCTGTCTCTCTCTCCCTATCTCTCGTGTGCACGCTGCGGGCCACGCCCACGAGACGTGAATTCAAAGTGCATTCCCTGCTTGACAAACTTAACTTTAATTTGATTCCTTGAGGGATTGGAATTCCAGATGAGCTCAAATGCGCCCATATTTATTAAACATTTACTGAATTAAAACAACTTAAAAAACTAAACTAAAGAGTGAAGCTTCCTTCTGTTTCTATCTGAGAGGCCAGCGGGGCAGGATATTGAGAGACAGCCAATGAGAGAGCAACTCACGCGTTGATTGGCGCGTTTGAATTTTGAATTTCGATTCGTAAGAGGGGGTTACTTCGTATGTCGGGGACGGAAACTCAGGAAAAAGTTTTTCGTTTTTCGTAAATAAAAGGATTTCGTACACACGGGTCTTTGTAAGTTGGGGACCCTACTTACGAAATTAAGCCGATATATTTATATGTATAAAACTGAACTGGGAAGGAGGGGCACTCAGTCTTTTGTAAACAATGGACGCAGCGTCATTGCGTCATTACATCAGCGTACTACGTAGGTACGTCTAAACTCAAAATTTGACTCTTTTTTTTTTGGAAAAAAAAAACAAAACGTAAAATCGAAAAAAAAACAAAAAAAAACCGTAAAACGGATGAACGTAAGTCGGGGAGTGTCTGTATAAACAGATCAGAGAGTTTTGTTATATGGTTATCTTATATAGTTTTCTTAATTTCAGTGTGATTGAACCTGACAGTGTTTTTTTTCAATCAGTATAATTTGAAGGCATTTGAACCTTTATATAATGGTCAAAAAGATACATACTGCTCTTATTGTAATATACAGAAATGGAGAAAAAATGTTGTTTATTTGTTAATTTTTTGGGCTTACCACGGTTACTGATGGTTTAAAAAGGGCGTGTCAGATTAAAATGAGAATAATTTCTCTTATCATCTCTTCCTAAAACTCTTCCGAGACATGTTTTCTAAAAGTTTATATGGCTGAAGTGCATAAAAATGTTTGGTTGCTAAGGACTAATGATCTTGGAAGAAGTGCAATCTTTGTGCTCATTTTTCTCTGAAACATCTTTTGAAATTTTTAGTTGAATGCTGACACAAGAAATGGCATAGCTTGGTCAGTTTTCAAGGTATTGACAAACATTTTGCTGCATTTTGCAGCTTTGGGCCTCCTCCATCTGACTGTGTAAAAAAAAGCTCATTTTTAATTTTTGGACCCAAGTGCCTACTTTCGGTGGAGTGGCTCACATATTTATATCCGAAAGGCTCACATATATATTTCCGAAAGGAAGACAGACAATGTAAGAAGTGCCCTACTCCAATTATCCCCCCCCCTAGTGTTTTTGATCTTACATCTAATAACCACCCATGTGTACTAGGAGCAAAATCGTACATCTGTCTGTCTGTCTTCCTTTCGGCTTTTTCCCTTTTACTCGGGAGTCGCCACAGCAAATCCTCTGATTCGCACGTTTGATTTGGCAGAGGTTTTTACGTCGGATGCCCTTCCTGTCACAACCCTTTTCTGCAAGGGACAGAAACACGCTGACGGCTTTGCAGCCTACTCTTTATGAAAGTCAGCAATGGTTCTTTTACATGCCTCTCACCATAGACAGTGAGAGACATGGCCCGCCTTTGATAACCCAGTTAGCTGCACTGGGGGAGCAACATCGTACATCAAACTTACCAATTTTATTCGATCAATCTCTGTCACCGTAAAATGAGGCGTTCACTGCCTGTAAAAGTGAGTTTACACAGTATTTCAAAACCAATGAACCATTAAAAACTGCTACAGCAGAACTATTGGATGCTCTGAATGAATGGAGCGATGAGCCAGGTATGGACCTATCAGAAAGTGATGACGAGTACTTTTCACCCGATTCTCCTGCTCGCTAACTTCATAAATTTAAGCACGTTCCTAGCCATGTACTTTTGTTTATGTTTATGTTGATTGGTTCAACGTGCAAATACAAATAAAAACTTGTAAATATTTGTTGAAAGTTGGCAAAAATTGTTGTAATAATATGGATCTAGGTGAATGTGGCAGGTTCCCCTACAAATTACTTATATGACAAGGACCGTCAAATTTTGGTGGAGACTTTTAAGACTTCCAAGTTCTAGATTACCTCACCAGTTCTATTTAATGTTGAAGGCATTAGATGAGTCTGGACACACAACATGGGCATCGTATATTAAAAATATTTTGTTTAGACTGGGGTTTGGCTTCATTTGGATATCACAGGATATTGGTGATGTTGATATTTTTATTTCAGTTTTTAAACAGATGTTATCTGATAATTTCTTACAAAATTGGCATTCATCACTACAAAATACATCTAAGTCCTCTAGTTATTTACTGTTCAAGTCCCTTCTAAATGTCGAAACATATATTAACTCAGATATAGCACTTTGTTTGAGAATCTGTCTAGCAAATTTCAGATGTGGTACTTTCAAACTTTGCACTTAGACTGGTAGATATAAAAATGTTCCTTATAATTTAAGATTTTGCCCTTTATGTGAGAAAAACAATATCTATGAAACGGAAGATGAAATCCATGTAATACTTTATTGCAAAGGCGACATAGGTATAAGAAATACATTATTAAGTAAATATTTGAAGTATCCCTTATCACAACACAGTTTTATTAATATTGTGTCATCAACTGATGTTAATGTAATCCGTAACCTATGCTTATTTCTTATCCATGTTCAGAAAATCAGAAATTTAAGTAGTCTATAACAATAGCTCATGCATTAATCGATTTATTCTGTCTGTAATTTGGGCTAACGGCCTAGTACTGAATAAAATTTCTGTTTGTCTGTCTGTCTGTCTGTCTGTCTGTCTGTCTGGTTCAAGTGCCATGTGCTAAAGTTGACATTCGTGTTGATTGGCTCAATTTTACTTCTGGGAAAATGTTTAAAGGAAAAGCACGGGGGGCGGGGGTGATAAGGGGTCTTATTTTAAATTTTATGCTGTTTTCTGTTTATTTTCAGCTTTCATGTAAGTAATTTGGGTGATACCACAAAACGAATAACAGAAATACCAGTAAAACTCTTTTATTATTCTGTTAGTATTCATGTATTCCACCTTGATGGTAATAATGGTGGGGGTGGGGGGAGCTCTTATTGGAGCAGGGCGTGTATTATGTCGAATGCGGTATATACAGTGTATATATACTAGTATGTATATATATATATATATATATATATATATATATATATATATATACTAGTCCTTCTCAAAAAATTAGCATATTGTGATAAAGTTCATTATTTTCTGTAATGTACTGATAAAAATTAAACGTTCATATATTTTAGATTCATTGCACACCAACTGAAATATTTCAGGTCTTTTATTGTTTTAATACTGATGATTTTTGCATACAGCTCATGAAAACCAAAAATCCCTATCTCAAAAAATTAGCATATTTCATCCGACCAATAAAAAAGTGTTTTTAATACAAATAAATGTCAACCTTCAAATAATTATGTTCAGTTATGCACTCCATACTTGGTCAGAAATCCTTTTGCAGAAATGACTGCTTCAATGCAGCGTGGCATGGAGGCAATCAGCCTGTGGCACTGCTGAGGTGTTATGAAGGCCCAGGATGCTTCGATAGCAGCCTTAAGCTCATCCACAGTGTTGGGTCTGGTGTCTCTCAACTTTCTCTTCACAATATCCCACAGATTCTCTATGGGCTTCAGGTCAGGAGAGTTGGCAGGTCAATTGAGCACAGTAATACCATGGTCAGTAAACCACTTACCAGTAGTTTTGGCAATGTGCGCAGGTGCCAGGTCGTTCAGAAAAATGAAAATCTACATCTCCATAAAGCTTTTCAGCAGATGGAAGCATGAAGTGCTCCAAAATCTCCTGATAGCTGGCTGCATTGACCCTGCCCTTGATAAAACACAGTGGACCAACTCCAGCAGCTGACATGGCACCCCAGACCATCACTGACTGTGGGTACTTGACACTGGACTTCAGGCATTTTGGCATTTCCTTCTCCCCAGTCTTCCTCCAGACTCTGGCACCTTGATTTCCGAATGACATGCAAAATTTGCTTTCATCCGAAAAAAGTACTTTGGACCACTGAGCAACATTCCAGTGCTGCTTCTCTGTAGCCCAGGTCAGGCACTTCTGCCGCTGTTTCTGGTTCAGAAGGGGCTTGACCTGGGGAATGCGGCACCTGTAGCCCAGTCCACTGCTTCGACAGGTCCCCCCAAGGTCTGGAATCGACCCTTCTCCACAATATTCCTCAGAGTCCGGTCACCTCTTCTGGTTGTGCAGCGTTTTCTGCCACACTTTTTCCTTCCCACAGACGTCCCACTGAGGTGCCTTGATACAGCACTCTGGGAACAGAATATTCGCTCAGAGGTTTCTTTCTGTGTCTTACCCTCTTGCTTGAGGGTGTCAATGATGGCCTTCTGGACAGCAGTCAGGTCGGCAGTCTTACCCATGATTGCGATTTTGAGTAATGAACCAGGCTGGGAGTTTTTAAAAGCCTCAGGAATCTTTTGCAGGTGTTTTGAGTTAATTGGTTGATTCAGATGATTAGGTTAATAGCTCGTTTAGAGTACCTTTTCATGATATGCTAATTTTTTTGAGATAGGACTTTTGGGTTTTCATGAGCTGTATGCCAAAATCATCAGTATTAAAACAATAAAAGACCTGAAATATTTCAGTTGGTGTGCAATTAATCTAAAATATATGAAAGTTTAATTTTTATCAGTACATTACAGAAAATAATGAACTTTATCACAATATGCTAATTTTTTGAGAAGGACTAGTATATATATATATATATATATATATATATATATATATATATATAAAATATGCATTTTAATATACATTTTTTTATAAACAAGGAAAAGATTTAACTTGTAAGTGGGTGTAATGTCAAGCACTCTTACCCTTACAATGTGTCGATAATATTCCACTAACTGAAATGACACATCTTATGATTAAGGTTTCTGAGAAGAATTACGTGAACCTGTACAGGGTTGGCGTTGTTCCTAATACAAAAGATTGAGTGAGTATTTTTCCCCAAAGAATCTTCCCAAGGAAGCAAGGTCCTCGCTTCTAGGAATGAGTGTCCTCTAGGTTATAGAATAGCAATCTAAGAACTGTGGAGAAACAAATTACAAAGAAAAAAAATATTTTGAGTTGTTTCATAATAGCAGGGAGAGAGGGAAAGTTTTAGAGCACTGTGAGGAAATGTTTTTATGGCTCATGAAGCTTGTGAGCTGTTTTTGAATCATGAAACTTGTCCTCTGCCAACATTGTAGAAGTTATTTCTGAAAAAATACACAATCCATGTACCAGATACTGACAACTTTGGAGTATTTGGCATGGGTATTTAAAACCCGGGAGACTTGTCTCGCATTTATTAAATTCATTATATCTGCAGTGTGAGATAATTAAGCTGCTATTCAGATATAGTACTGTGGAAAGGTCTTAAGCCTTATAAATATATTTTACTTTTTTGAATCTTTTATGAGTTTCAAAAGATATAATAAGTGAGTATGCATAACAATTGCCATGTTTTAAAAAATAAGAGCAGGAAACATAAAAATCTTGTTTTAGTTTGTTTTTTTATGTTCCCATGTAGTATGTACTAAAAAAGTAATTTATCTCAGGGTCAGTGGATATTGAAAATTGTCAGAATGAAAGAATTGTTTATTTTTTATTGTAACAAAGAGCATTGTTGTGAAGTAATAGATTGATACACAGAAGCACTGAAATCATCCTTGCAAATCACAAAGACTTCTCTCATGTGGCTCATTAAAAAGTTAACACAAGCTTTTCAATAATGGATTACTTGTTACTCAAATTGATACTTAACAAATACTAACATTAAGATGGATGAAGAGATGAGGATTCACCTCACATATGTGAGGCGCTCCACCGAATGTAGGCGCTTGTCTCAAGTGACGTATGGTGCTTGTGAGACAAAGCGCAGCTCATCCGGACTTCCGATCTTTCAAGTGAGCAAGTGCGTGCCACGCTTTGTCTCACAAGCACCATACGTGACTTGCGACAAGTGCCTACATTTGGTGGAGCGCCTCACATATGGGATTTCGGTCTGATATTTTGTTTTTAGAAACTTCAGGTTTTACGCTCTTAACCAGAGTGACTTACAGTTGTAATTTTTATACGACTGAGCAATTGAGCGTCAAGGGCCTTGCTCAAGGGCCCAATAGTGGTGATAGTGGGAATTGAACTGCTGGTCGAAGGAGAGGCGGGAGGCATGTCCGTAGGCAGAGAGAGAAGAGGAAAGGCATGAGTCTAGGACTGAAAGTAGGGAGGGACTTTGAATGTTGGAACTATGACAGGAAAAGGTAGAGAGCTGGCTGACATGATGCAGAGGAGGAAGGTGGACATACTGTGTGTTCAGGAGACCAGGTGGAAAGGTAGCAAGGCTAGAAGCTTAGGAGCAGGGTTTAAGCTGTTTTTTTCATGGTGTGGATGGGAAGAGAAATGGAGTAGGAGTCATCCTGAAGGAGGAGTTTGTCAGGAATTTTCTAGAAGTGAAAAGAGTGTCAGACAGAGTGATGAGTCTCAAGTAAGAAATTGAAGGTGTGATGTTCAATGTTGTTAGTGCTTATGCCCCGCAGGCAGGATGTGAACTTGACGAGAAGGAGAGATTCTGGAGTGAGTTAGATGAAGTGATGCAGAATACCCCCAGAGGTTAAAGAGTGGTCATTGGTGCAGACTTCAATGGACATGTTGGTGCAGGAAACAGGGGACGAGGAAGTGATGGGCAGGTTTGGTATCCAGGACAGGAACACAGAAGGACAGATGTTGATCAATTTTGCAAAAAGGATGGAAATGGCTGTAGTGAATACTTTCTTCCAGAAGAGACAGGAGCATAGGGTGACTTATAAAAGCGGAGGTAGGAGCACACATGTAGACTACATCTTGTGTAGGTGATGTAATTTGAAGGAAGTCAGTGACTGCAAAGTAGTAGCTGGTGAGAGTGTTGCCAAACAGCATAGGATGGTGGTGTGCAGGATGACGCTGATGGTGAGGCAGGTGAAGAAGGCAAAGGCAGAGCAGAAGACAAAGTGGTGGAAGCTGAAAAGGGAAGAGTGTCGTGTTGTCTTCAAGGAGGAGTTGAAACAGACTTTGGGTGGTCATGAAGTGCTTCCAGATGACTGAACAACTACAGCAAATGTGATCAGGGAGACCGGTAGGAGAACACTTGGTGTGTCATCTGGAAGGAGAGGAGATAAGGAGACTTGGTGGTGGAATGAGGAAGTGCAGGAGTGTGTACAAAGGAAGAGGTTACCTAAGAAGAAGTGGGATCATAGAGAGGACAGAAGAGAGTAAACAGGCGTACAGGGAGACACAGCGTAAGGCGAAGGTAGCGGTGTCAAAGGCCAAACAGAGGGTGTATGATGACTTGTGTGCTCGGTTGGAAAGTAAAGAGGGAGAAAATGATTTATACACGTTGGCACAGCAGAGAAATAGAGATGGGAAGGACGTGCAGCAAGTTAGATTGATAAAGGACAGAGAGGAAAATGTATTGACTGATAACAGAAGTGTGCTGGGAAGATGGAAAGAGTACTTTGAAGAACTGATGAATGAGGAAAATGAGCAAGAGAAAAGAGTCGAAGAGATGACCGTTGAGGACCAGAAAGTAGCAAAGATTAGTAAGGGTGAAGTGAGGAGAGCATTGAAGAGGATGGAGAATGGAAAGGCAGTTGGTCCTGATGACATACCGGTGGGGGAATGGAAGTGTCCAGGAGAGGTAGCAGTAGATTTCCTGCCAAGAACATTAAACAAGGTCTTAGAGAGTGAGAGAATGCCAGAGGAATGGAGGAGAAGTGTGATGGTGCCCATTTTTAAGAACAAGGGAAACGTGCAGAGTTGTGGCAACTACAGAGGGATAAAGTTGATGAGCCATACAGTGAAGTTATGGGAAAGAATAGTGGAAGCTAGACTAAGGGCAGAGGTCAGCATTTGTGAACAACAGTTTGGTTTCATGCCAAGAAAGAACCACAGATATAGTGTTTGCTTTGAGGATGTTAATAAAGAAGTACAGAGAAGGTCAGAAGGAGCTGCATTGTGTCTTTGTGGATCTGGAGAAAGCATATAACAGGGTGCCAAGAGAGAAATTGTGGTATTGCATGAGGAAGTTTGGAGTAGCAGAGAAGTATGTTAGAGTGGTGCAGGACATGTATGAGAGATGTAAGACAGTGGTGAGGTGTGCTGTCGGTGTGACAGAAGAGTTCAAGGTGGAGGTAGGACTGCATCAAGGGTCAGCTCTGAGCCCCTTCTTGTTTGCTATGGTGATGGACAGGCTGACAGACGAGGTTAGACAAAATTCCCCATGGACTATGATGTTTGCAGATGACATTGTGATCTGCAGTGAGAGCAGAGAACAAGTGCAGGAAAATCTAGAGAGGTGGAGGTATGCCCTGGAAAGGAGGGGAATGAAGGTTAGCCTCAGTAAGACAGAATACATGTGTATGAATGACAAGGACCCAACAGGAACGGTGAGGTTACAGGGAGCAGAGATAAGGAAGGTGGAGGATTTTAAGTACTTAGGCTCAACAATCCAGAGCAATGGAGAGTGTGGAAAAGAGGTGAAGAAGCGTGTGCAGGCTGGCTGGAATGGTTGGAGAAAAGTGTCCGGTGTGATGTGTGATAGGAGAGTATCGGCAAGAATGAAAGGAAAAGTGTACAAGACAGTGCTGACAGCGATGCTGTATGGTTTAGAAACAGTGGCCCTGGGGAAAAGACAGGAGGCAGAGCTAGAGGTAGCAGAGATGAAAATGTTGAGGTTCTCTTTGGGAGTAACGAGGATGGATAGGATCAGGTATGAGCACATCAGAGGGACAGCACATGTAAGACGTTTTGGAGACAAAGTCAGAGAGGCTAGATTGAGATGGTTTGGACATGTACAGAGGAGGGAGAGTGAGTATATTGGTAGTAGGAAACTGAGGTTGGAAGTACCAGGCAGAAGGCCTCGAGGAAGACCAAAGAGACGATTCATGGATGTGGTGAAGGAGGACATGAAGGCAGTTGGTGTAAGAGAAGAAGATGCAGAGGATGGGGTGAGATAGAGGCAGATGATTTGCTGTGGCGACCCCTGAAGGGAACAGCCGAAAGGAAAAATAAAAGAAAAAAGAAGAACTGCAGATCTTCAGATCAGTAACTCATTGCCTTAACCACTAAGCCACCACTGTTGTAAATACACAGCAGTGTGACTTTACAGTTTTACACTGTGTTTCGAACATGAAGAGAAACAATGTTTTTTTTTTTTTAAATTTGTGATTGTGTGATGTCCTGAGTGATTGTACTTTCTGTTTTTTGGAGGTTTATGGAATGTCGACGAGGACTCATGGTTCAGCATCCGGAAAATTGTATAAAGCATAAAATTTAGTGTACAGCTATTGCGTTTACATGCTCATTATCTACTCAGACGTTCCTGTCTTTCCGTGTCCTTAGGTTCTCCTCAGGGCAGCCTTGAGCCTAC